>CM053752.1:5678467-5877316 GCA_028658305.1 Pachyuromys duprasi | reverse complement strand
TTGGTGGACTTGGAGGGGGCGCGGAAGAAGGAGATGAGGGAGGGAGTGGGAGGGTAGGAAGGAATGGGGGAGGGGGCTACGCCTGGGATTCAAAGTACCCAACCTGTGATTGAGATAAAAATAAATAAATTAAAAAAAAAAGAAAAAAAAATAAATAAATTTGTATTTCTATACTCACAGATTGGTGCAGGCCTCAGGCCTCATCAGAAATATGTCTTTATGTAGTGGATGGTGGTTAATACAGAAACTCAAAACTGGTCAAAGTGCAGAAAGTGTCCCTAGAGTTCTCAGGCACAGACAGAGCACATACAGTAACCCTCACACTTACAGGTTCTCATCTTCACACGTCTGCAGTGACCCTCAGGGACCATGTTGGCAGGGGGGAAGGAATGATCTTAAAAATCAGAGGATGGGGAGGACTATAATGAAATAGCATCTCCTAGGCACGACTGGACTTTTATACTCATGGATTAACAGCAGCTTTGCTTGCCCTCACAAGGCCTGCACAAGACCAAGCCACCCAACACTCAAGCATGGATGAAGAGTGACTCATGAGCCATGACCGCTAACGAAGGAGTCGATAGCTTCTGGAGGAAAGAGAATCAGTGTTATTTGAAGGTATGGAGCGGAGTAGTTAATCCTAGTCCAGTGGATAACCCCGTACCCATGAGTATACATACAAGCAGCACAAACTGGACTCGACTGGTCATTTAAAAAAATAAGAGAGAGAGGAGGAGCCGGAGGAAGAGGGAGAATGAAAAGGGAAGTTGCTCTGGGAGGAGTTTTAGGGCAGAGTGGATGGTAAATAAGATGAAAACACATTGTATGAAGTTCTCAAAGAATTGATAAAAGTATTATATAAACAAACAACCAAGTATCCCCATGTCAGCAACATTCACTGCAAGTGTTAACTGCAGTAGAAGCTTTGGTTTTCAGCTGGTGAAAGGCCTCAGATGGGCCTCAGGATGCGGTCTCTCTTTTTCCACATCGCCATCATATCCCTGTTTTCCTATACTGCCTCAGAGAGTACAGTTCACAGTCTTGTTTGGTGCAGCCTGCTAAAGCATTCTCTGCTTTGCATCTTGGAAGGCTCACGTATTACAACAGGAACCATAGCTGCATTTGGCATATAAGGAGCCAGTGACAGTTTGCATCAGTACACAGACTTCTCATATTTACTAACTCACCCACTTTGGAGGCATCCCTAAAAGTAGGTCAATAGGGCTACTGCACTGTAGGCGTTTTACAGTCTGAGCACGGCAGATCACATACACACCACTTCCTGATGCAGAAGTACACCTCATGTTCACAGTACGAAAATGCTCATTTCTTCAAGGCAGGCAGAGGTGGACAGGGCTTCGTACAGCAGGACTGTCCAGACTGTGGGTCTCCCATATAAATGCAACAAGTTAAAAATGGCAGAAATGTCAAAAGCATTTTATTAATCATCATATTCTGTATGAAAGAGAGCATGTATTGGCGACGTGACATGTCAACTTACACACCTTTAACCCTGTAAAACTTTTGCATAATGCATAAAGCTTGGACACATGGCTCTGTCCATTTCTACTAAGATGTGCTAAATAATTTTCAAATAGTTGCTTATAAAATGATTGTTTAATAGACACTAATACCACAGAGTTTTCTTAGGGAGACTTTGGATCTTTTATATATGGAACCACATGGTATGCAAATAAGGATGTGTTGATGTCTTCCTTTCCCATTTGTACCCCTTTATTTGTTTCTCTTGTCTTAATGCTCTAGATAAGACTTTGATGACTGCCCTGAATAAGAATGGAGAAAATGGACACCCTTGTCTGGTTCCCAGGTTTAGGAGAAACACTAAATTTTACTCCATTGAATACAATGGCAACTATAGGTGTGTAGTATATTGACATTTTTTTCCTGGTAAGTGATGTTTCATCTGTTCCAAGTTTCTTCAGGATTTTTACCCTCAAAACCTGCTGGGATTTTTCTTGCATTTATGGAGATGACCATGTGATTTCTGTTCTTGAGCCCATTGATGTGATATACTATGTTTATTGGTTACTTTATGTTGAACCATCCTTGCAGTCCTGGAATACAGCTACTTGATTGTGATGAACGTTCTTTCTGATATTTTCTTAAGTTTTGTCTGTAAATATTTTGTGGGGGATTTTTGCATCCACATTCATCAGTGGAGGAAGGGGGCAGGCACCAACTCACCCACAAAACCTTCAACCCCAAATTTAGCCTGCTCAGAAGTAATACAGGGATGAATATGGAACCGAGATCGAGGGAATAGCAAACCAATGACTGGCCCAGCTTGAGAGCCACCCCATGGGAGAGAGCCAACTCCTGACACTATTAATGATGCTCTGCTCTGCTTGCAGACAGGAGCCTAGCATAACTGTCTTTTGAGAGGCTTCACCCAGCAGCTGATGGAAACAGATCCAGAGACCCACAGCCAAACAATAGGCGGGGCCCAGGGAGTCTTATGGAAGAGTCCGGGGAAGGATTGAGGGAGCCAGAGGTGTCAAGCCAAAGAACATGGATGGGCTGGACCTAGACCCCCTACACATATGTAGCAGATGTATGCTTGTTCTTCGTGTGGGTCCCCTAACAATTGGAGTAGGGACTGTCTATGACTTTGTTGACTGCCTTTGGATCCCTTTCCCAGAGCTGGGCTGCCTTGTCGGGCCTCAATGGGAGAGGGCGCCCTTAGTCCTGCAGCAGCTTTAACATAATGTGCCAGGGTGGCTTGGTACCCTTGTGGAGGAGGAGGGATGGAAGGAGAGGGTGTGAGGGTAGAACGGGGGGGGGGGGAGAGGAAGGAGGGGACTGCGATCAGGCTGTAAATAAATAACGGGAAAAATATAATAAAAACCCAAACACCTTGTCCTTGGATTCAGCAGATTCACTCTTCCCAAGCCAGATGATTCCCACACTGGTGGTGTCCAGATGTGGGGAAGCAAAGATTTTAAAGGCTATGTTGGCAGTGTATGCAGGGATAGCCCTCTCCGTCTCTACGGTCAGTCTTGCTGGGTCAGCTGGGGGCTCAGGTGAGCCTTCCACACCCTTATTACATTCTCACCACTTACCAGCTATCTTGATCTGGAATATGGAAAAAACTTCATTTAATCTACTTAATTCATAACATCAATAGCATTTTTGTTGCCATTTGTTCACAGATGGGGGAATAGGCTCAAACTGTCGATATCCTGTGACTGCAGTCTAATAAATAACTAACATGACCTTCAAATCTAGGAGTTTCAACTTTACAGCGTGGTATTTTACTGTATGGAAGCTGCCTGCAAGCTCTGGTTGGGTTTGATGTTTTTCTCTCTCTGACTTAATTAGCTTAACTGAGATTCCTGATGGAATGAAATGGATTGTCTTAGTTAGGGTTTCTATTGCTATGATGAAACACCATGACCAAAAAGCAAGTTGGGAAGCAAAGGGTTTATTTGACTTACCCCTCCACATCACTGTTCATCACTGAAGAAAGTCAGGACAGGAACTCAAACAGGGAAGGATCCGAGAGCAGGAACTGATGCAGAGGCTATAGAGGAATGCTGCTTACTGGCTTGGTCCTCATGGCTTGCTCAATCTGCTTTCTTATAGACCCGATGATGGGGGAATGCCCCAAAATGGCACCACCTATCATGGGCCCGTCCCTCCCGCATTGAGCACTAATTGAGAAAATGCCTTACAGCTGGATCTTATGGAGGCATTTCTTCAACTGAGGCTCCCTCCTCTCTGATGACTCTAGCTTGTGTCAACTTGACACACAGCCAGCCAGGAGATGGATTTGTGTATTTTTCTATTTCCCACAATACCTTTCACAGATCAGCACCTTGAATACACTGGGTGCTAAGGATAGATATCATTGAGAAGACCATGATTGCACAGTTGACATTTGGAAGGTTGTGTGTTATAGCAAATGACCCCAGGTCTTCTGATACATCTTACTGGCTTAGCTGTACTTGTGGAAATACTTTATTTTTACAAATTAAGTAAATTCAGTCAGAGAAGGAGAAAAGCAGGAAGAAGAAGACTTGCTTGCCCAGTTTCAATGATTTTAACTGGTCTCTCTCTTGCTTCGATCTTCTCTCCTCATAGAGAGGACTGTGAGGTCAGATTCAAGCAGGGGGACTTCCGAAATTATCTTCTACCAGTGATTAGCCTGAGCCTTCTTCCAGAGGGGGAGGCTGGCTGTGGTTGCTCTTCCAGAGTGGAGAACAAATCCTGCCAAATTCTAGGCAAGCTGGACTCAAATGCATGTTCTTCTCGACAGCAAAGTCAGACAGATAGCAATTAACCAGCAGGGTTGTGCTCAGTGGCCTTTCCCACTCTGGGCCTCTGCTGCTGAGACCCGGGACAGACGGAAGCTGAGTCTGTGTACTGATTTTATGAATAGGTGCCCACGTCACTCACCATACCTACACAAGGTACATGCCTCCCATGTGCTTACCAGTGAAAGGAGATGCTTGTTCGTGCTTACACCGGTCGCTTCTGCCTCTGTAGTGATGGGTGAGTGAGGCTGAGGTCCGAAGAGCCAGCCATATCAAGGTTCCCACGTTCTCTTCATTTGCAATTAGAACTCTATTTAGACCCTCTGAACTTTAAGATGGAAAACTTTTTTGGCTTCTATGGCCCTCAGTGAACCTTCATAGGGGTCCTTGTCTGTGGGGTTTCTCCAGTGTGTGCAAGGAAGGAAGAAGGCTGGTGGAGGGTGATTTGTGGAATTTTCAATTCCTGGTCAATCACACCTAAACAGTACTAATTTTATCTTAGTCACTACCAATATTGTCCAAATTTCATAACATTATACTGGACATTTTAAAGTTAAGAACATGTAAATAGCATCTATCTTATCTTATATCAGTAAACCATGGTAGGACTTTTATAATCACATGAGGAACCAGGCAAGCACTGACCGGAAATAGAATAGATTTTAGTGGATGTAGCTTTATCAATACAAGTAGTTATTTAACCCCTAAATCAGCTCTCTTCCAGTCCTGAATGTTTGTTTGGTGGAAATTAAAAAAAAAAAACTTTTTTTCCACGTCTAAATGCATTTTGGAGTGGAATTTGGTGCCAACTGTGGACCACAGTGAGCTGGAAAGGTAACAGGAGTGATTCGTTGACTCATTTTGCACACTGCAGCAACAAATAGCATTTGGAACTTCGTTTTCCCACCCACCAAGCAGAGGGATGGGAAAGTGCTACTTTTATTTTCCTGACCTCACACTCAGTGTGTCTGGGGTTGGGGTATATCTATGATAAAAATCTGCTTGCTGAAGAAAAAATAAAAGATTGGATTTCAGAAAAGGAGACTTTTTTTTTAATTGCTTCTAACATTCAATAGTCTCCAAATCCTCCTTTCCCTCCATTTGGAAAACAGAGCCTGGCATTGATAGGAGGCTAGGAAGAATGGTGTTCCCGGCTTCATGAAAAGCATTTCTTATCCTCCACCCTGGTCAGCTGAGCAGACAGACTGTGACTTATTACCCAGTCTCTTCCATCATCAGCTTCACAACAATAACCCAGAGAGGAACAGTCTCATTGTGAACAAAACACAACAGCAACAACAAAAACCCAGACATGGCTCTGGGTCAGGTGTAACCCTGCCCAGGTATCAGAGAGAGCTCCTGGGGCCTGATCCTGAGAGCTGCATGAGTTCCTGTGAGTCCCCATGACATCATGGATAGAAGCACACTAAGTGCACGGTCCAATCGGTGCCCTAGGGCTCTTCCGAAAATAAGTACGTGCGGCTAGCTCTAACTAGGTGTGTGCCTCTGAGGTTTGTGAGAGCACTGAAAACCGGAGACTGCGCCAGCTCGTCCTGGCTCCTTCCTCTCTAGATCTCTGAGTTAAAATAGCCCGAGGCTTGGCAACAAGCTGTCCTTGTTTGTCCCTTCTCTTGTTCTGTGGGGCCATTGCTTATTCTGTATACTTTTCAAAAAAGGAAAATATTTTGTAAACAGAGTTCCTAATGACATGTAATTTTAAAACCTCGCACACAGACTCACTTTATAGGAGTTTGTAGCTGTATTTAAATCTGACCCTGGTTTCCCCCCATTCCCTGCCACAGCAGAGACCCCACCCCACCCCACCATCCTCTGCTGTGTCAGTGGGAGAAATTCCCACCTGGGTTTCCTCAGAGTGGTGCATGCAGATAAGGTTATATTGTTGGCGAAGCTGGAAATTCCCATTTATTTCCTAGTTAGGAAAAAGCTAACAAATCTAGCAGGTTTGTTTCTGTTTATGAGTGGTTGAAAAGAAAGGCCCCATTGCAGTCAGACTGTAAAAGCTAGACGACTGTCTGCCTCTTCGATTCTAAGTTTACAGAGGGCGCGATCACGTTAACCTTGCCCATGGACTCTGGTTCCATGAGGACAATACACCTCTGAGCAGCAAATACAGCTTATCACACCGAAGCCCGAGGCCCATGGCCTTCCCAGGTCTGAAGACAAGGATGACATGGATAGAAGAGCATTGAAGTCAGAATTCTCTGGGTGTTCTCCAGGCAGCCGCACTTTAACCGTGAGTCTGCCTCATGATGCTGACCTCTGGCAGAGGGAGCTGGAGGCCAGGCCCCCACTAACCTAACCGTTACACAATGCTGCTGGCCAGGGAAAATCCAAAAGAAACAGCGCTTGGAGGACTTGTGAAAACGTTGGCTTGCTTGAGAAAGACGAGATCTAACATGAAAGTTATGATTTTAATTAACTTTAAGATAAGGATAATTCTCAGCTTCCTGCCACTTTTCACATCACCATACACACAGGAATGATGAGCTTAGAGCGTTTGGGGCAAACGTGGAAGTAGTTGGGACGCATTCCTACATGAGACTGGCGAGAACAAACATCGTGTGTACAATGGGAAAGGATTCCAAAGACTCTTTTCACATGTTTTAGGGAGAAATCTGAAATTCTTTCTGGAACATACTGTTTTATAATTATTCTTGAAGTGGCTCCTTACCATCCTTAATGAAGACATTAACACAAATCTCTTCAGGGTCTTGAGAGTCACTACTAGGGAGAAAGACTGTAGAAAAGCCATGTGCTACAAAAGCTGAATGTTAGCAGGCTCGATCGTGCACAGTCATGAAACTATTTAACGATGCCAACGGCTCTCTCTCCCTGACAAATGTGAAATCTGTCAGACACGGTGAGGCTCTAGCTTGCACAAGTCTTGCGGGGTTGGTTTATTTTTCTTTTCAGGGCCTTTTAAAAAAGACATTTATTTTATGTTTATATGTGTGTGCCCAAGTGTATTACCTGTGTGTGCAGGTGCTGGTGGAGGCCAGAGGAGAGCCTTGGCCACTCTGGAACTGGAGTTACAGGCTGCTGTGAGCCTCCGGATGCGGGTGCTGAGAACATAACTCAGGTCCTATGGAGGCTCAGCAGGTGCTCTGTGTTTAGGCTGTTGAGTTAGTTTGGATTAGGTTTTGAAGCTGGAGCACCTCTTCAGTGCTAGGTCTAAAGCCTTTTCTTTGTGGCTGTTCGGCATCACCTGTTGAAGAGGTTACTTTCTCTCCGGCTTAGTTTTGGATGCCAGTTCTATTCTTTTATCCTGCATGTCTGTCCTTGGGCTAGCTCACTGCCCTCATGACTGCAACATCACAGTAATCTCTGGAATTGGAAAGAGTATACACTCAAAATGCCTTCTTTTGACAGTACTGCCTTGGATCTTCAGGGTCCCAACAATCCCACAGGAATCTGAGCAAAAGAGGTCATCAGAATTTCACTGGAAGCTACACTGGGTTTACAGAACAGGACGGGTAGGATTTCCTTCAGGAAGTGAAATCTCAACCATGAACATGGGCCGTCTTTCCACTTACTGAGCTCTTCTTTTCCTTCTTTCAGCAGTGTTTGTAGTTTTCAGTGTACAAAGGCTTTGACATCTTTGATGCAATTTGTTCATGAGTAGTCTGGTGCTACTATCGGTGGAACTGATTTCTTTTTAGTTAGTTTTTTTTTTTAATCTTTTTAGTCATGTTCACCCTCTACCCCAATCCTTCCTCCAAGATCCTTCCCTTCTCTGAACCTCTCTCTTCCTCTCTCTCTCTCCTCTTGAATCCAGTTTGTGTTAGGTCATTAATTCTGGGCATGGAGCCTGCTCTGAAGTGTGGCTGGTAAACCAAGAATCACTTCATTAACAAAAGGCAAGCCTCCCTCTCCCAGAAGTAATCAAATGCCAATAGCACCTTGGCTAGGGGTGAGACTTGTAGCCCACCTTCCTGGGCTTGTTTTCATAATCTATTTCTGATTCTTTTATTGCTGGTGTGTAGAAACTCCTTTAATGAGCTGAATAGTACTGGGTAACAGGACTGCATTTGCAAACCCTGGCAACTCTTTTTGGATGTAGACTTTGACGGTTTCCATGTGCAGAAACAAACCATCTACAGACAGGAGTCATTAGGTCTCTTCCTTTCCAATTTGGATGCCTTTAACTTCTCTTTTCTTGCCTAATAATTCTGGCCAGGGATTCCAGCACAATGCTCGATGGTAGTGTTGAGAGCAGGGGTCCTTATCTTATTTCTGGTCTTTGGGGAAAGCTCTGCCTTTCACCATCAGGATGTCTTAGCTGGCTTTTCATGCTTGCTGAGGTTTTCATCGTGTTGAGGAATTTCACTCTATTCTTGGCTTGCAGAGCACGTTTTCTATGAAGAACTATTGATTCTGTCAAATGTGGATTTCTGTGTGTGTGTGTCTAATGATCTTGGGTGTCTACCCGTATCCTGCTAACAACAAAGCGCATCAGTTGTCACCCCACATTCCTTAGGCGCCTCTCATTTAAACAGAGGAGTTCATCTTTGCCGTGTGCTACTGAACTGAGTTCATCAATATGCTTGCAGACATTTTAAAATCTATATTGCTCAGAATATTTTCTTTTTGCAGTTTTCTTGTGGTATCTTTGTCCAAGTTTCATATTAAGCAGTATTAATCTTGAAGAATGTGTCTGGAATTTGTCCCTTTTCTGTTAGGAAGCACTGAATTGGACTGGCATCAGTTCTCCTTTGGATCTTTGGTAGAATTCATTCATTCCCAAATTAATTTCTTTAGGGAAGTTTTAAAATTTCCTAATTAAATATAAATTCAACGTTTTAATTAAACATGTTAAGTGACTGTGCCGAGGGTATAGTGCTTCGAAATGTGTTGCTATTATAGAGTGTCTCAATCAAACCAATTGACATTTATCACTCTCGGGTTTTTTTTTTTTTGGTTAATATTTTATATGTGAAGAACAAATGTACTTTCTTCATAATGAGAGCATGGGAGAGTCAGCAGTGAATGGGTGGTGGTTTATTTTACAACTTCTCAAAGTCAGGCGTCAGCCCAGGAAGGCAACGAAGAAAACTGAATGGCAGAGAACAGCTTTTAAGCCATAACAGGACTTCTCCCTGCTTTCCTCTTTGGCTGAATGACAGGAAGGTTCGAGTGAGCATACAACCCAGGCCTTATCCCTTCCCTCTGCCTCTCACGTCTGTCCTTTCCTTAACATGACCCTTATGTGAGTTCATTTCTACATTTTGTATCCTGTGTACCGTAAAGTTTATCAAGCTCAGGTTTTTGCCATGTCTTTAGGTCATCCGGAAAGCTTGGTTGTTAGCGGCTTTGCATTCTAATTGTCTAGTTTTGTGGGGCGGGGTAGCTAGACTAGCAGTGGTTAGCAGGGTCTAGTATTGTTTGCTTGTTTGTCTGTTTGTAGCTGGATCTAAGCTGGCTTAGGTGACCCATCCGATTTAACTTCCTGCATGTCTGTTGTCACCGACTATAACAGTTGTAGTGCTCTTGAACTGAACCCTTCTGCATAACTGACATTTCATCCTCTTCCAACAACATCCCCCTTCTTGCCACATGCCCCCTCCAGCCCTTGGTAACTGACATTCTACTCTCAGCTTCTAGGAGTTTGGCTTTCTGTATTCCACCTGTAAGTGAGACTGTGAGTTGCCTCTCTCTGTGCCTGAGTCAGGTGGCTGGGTCATATGGTAGCTGCCTTTTTAACTTTTTCTTCAGGAGACTCTGCCCAGTTTTCTGCGATGGCTGCACAGCCGTCTGCTCTCTGCGCCAGTATTCGACATTTCTCTTTTTAGTCACTTCCTCACAGCTCTTATTATCTTTTTGGATTATATCCAAAACCTCTTTATCAGATGAATATACTGGAGGCTTCTGCTTTGTGTCTGTTGGGCCTCCCTGCTTTGGGACTGCTGAGGCAGTCTTGAGCCAGCTAGCAGTGGCTGTGACTGCGTCCTGCTTACTGCCACCGTCTGCTCTGCCCTGGACAGTTGTGCACGGCCCTCTCCTGTACTGCTTGCCATTTCTGTAAGGTCAGTGGTCAAGTCCACTTTCCAATTTCAGTATCTTTCTTCTTTTTTTTTTTTCATATGCTGAAGCTTCACCACCTTTGTTGACTGTACCAAAAAAAAAAAAAAAAAAAAAGCAACAAATGACCGCTTTGATTTTTCTGATGCTTCTGTAGTCTCTTATTTATCTCTGCTTTGGTCGTTCTTTTCTCCCTTCTGTTATCTCTGGATTGTGTTTGTTACTTTTTGTCAGTCCCTTATATAAAACCAGGTTGCTAATTTGTGACAATTCTCTTGTAAAACAAATATTAACAGCTATTCATTTCCCTGTAATTGTTTGGGTTTGTCCTGTATTATTTTCATCATCTCAAAGTATTTTATTTTATTTTTTACCAGTGTTTTCTGCTTTTGCTTACTGGCTATATAACAGTAATGGATTAATTTCTGCATATTGCTGCATTTTCTAATTTGCTCCTGTCATGGATCGCTATCTTCGTTCAGTCATGCGATTCAGTTGTATGGCATAATTTTTAAATTGCTTTTGGCATCAGATTTCCTCATCCCGGAGAATGTTCTGTGTGCATTTGGGCAGAGCATTTCTGCTCTGCTGTTGTTGGGCGGGGCTGTTTCATGGGTGTTTGTTAAGTCTAGCTGGTTTGTAGTGTTACTCAAGCCTTCACTGGAGGTACCAGCAGTTGTACTGGGGTCATGGGCCAGAGCATGTGTGGCTTCCTTCTGCTGGACTGGCAGATGGGAGATGGTAGTCGTTGTGCACAATGCTGAGGGTTGCTGGAATTTACTGGCTCTTCTTTAAGCAGCCTGGTCATTGGTTGCTGTAAATGTCTGAGTGGCCTGTGGTATTCAGATAGTTCTTGCCAGTTCAGTAGCTGCTTTAGGGGAAGCATGGATACTTGTAGCTGCCTACTCTGCCATTTTGGGAGACATGTCCCTTCATATATATATTTTTTAAATCCATCCATGTAAGCCTGTTGGGTACTGTTAAATGGTAGCATTAGCCTCAAGTGAACAAAATATTCACAAAACAACAAAATAGGCAAAGATGGAAATTTACACCCGATAGAATCTCCTGTCTTGCCTGCTCTAATTCTCAATTGACCCATTTGTAGAATGGGTCAACCTTGAACTACTCTGTACAGTTTTTGGCTCCAGGTCTCATGAGCGATGAGCAGATTCCCTCTTGGCTAGCTGCTGGCACGGCTAAACACTTTTCCACTGCGCTTAGCATGCCAGACTTATCCAAGCAAGTGTCGGAGACTGCTCATCAACTATCTCTCACAGGAGCCAAGCAGTCTCGTGGCAATGTGGGCAACCTGGTAGGCCCTGCCCATGCCAGCTGCCTCAGGCTCTTCCTGCCTTCCCCGAATGCCAAGACATTGATTATGACCAATCTCTTGGTCATGGGAGTGCCCCAAACATAATCTGGGCAGCTCTGAGTTAGACAATACATTGAATGAGCTAATTATGTCATCTCACCTCATGGATGAGCACCACTCAAAGCCTGAAGACCAGGCAAAGAGCACATTCTGACCCAGACTCAGATTTGTCTGGGATTTGCCTTCAAGGCCTCTGCCCTTCACATCTTGCTGCCTCTATTTCGGATGAAGAGGTTTCGAGGACCAGGGTTTCTGGGGAGGGAGTCTTGGATGAGTGATTTGTTGCGCCTTGAAGGCTGACCAGAATCTGGAGGAGCATGGAGCAGGTGGAGTGTATTCCTGGAGGGATTCCAAAGCTACTGAAATGGCACTTGAAAACAAACCAGGGAAGAGCAGCCGTGATGGCTTTTGGTTGGGCACTCCTTCTCCATTGCAGTGGCTTGTTTCAGTCAATAGCGATATTGCATGATGTTTTATTGTTCACCTAACTCATACGGCTGTTTTTCAAAGCAGCATAGCAAACACTGGAGGGTAAGCCTAGGCCAGAATCTACTCTGACTGTGCAGTCTCAGGTAACCCATAAACCTCTAGTGTTTGCATGAGCAACCTCTTGTGATGTCCCCGTGAGGCTTTTAAATTCAGTTCCTTTGCTTCTCGGGGAGGCAGACCCCAAACAGGCCTCAGCAACTCCGCTGACTGCAGCTGCTTTCCTCTAACCTGACCAGCTTCAGCCCATGGAGGTTACTGTGCCTGGGATATGGTCTGAGTGTACCTTCTCCAACTCCCACTATTCACTGATGTTCAGTCCCCACCAAGGGCCCAAGAGGGTGTTAAGTAGGAAAAACATTAGTCTGACTATGGTGTTTAAGGAAGGGTGACTTGGGAAGCAATTAGATTTAGACAAAGTCATGAGGGGAGAGGATCCATGCTTTTATAAGAAGACACACATACATGTGCATGATGTATAGGTTCCCTGCCTCTCCATATGTGATGCTTTCTGCCTCCATAGGGTTCTTCCCAAAAGAATACCATCCTGAGGTACAGCCCTCAGAACCATTAGCTAAACCATTCATCCTTTCTCCATAAAATAACCCATCTCACCTATTTCATTATAGCAATAAAAATGGATCAATAAGTTAAGCCAACCTAGACTACAGATAAAAGAAATATAACTTTCTAGGTTATTATATTATTTAACATGCCTACAAAAAAAACCAATGTTGATGTAACCACCAAGTTTCTACAATACAAGCTGTTCTTGTTTAAGTGATTATTACTAGTGGGTATTCACTGAAATGGCACTGGTTACATAAGAATGTCTTTATGTAAGTATAAAACATACTTTATTTTAAAATATACCATCCTTCCAGGCATGTGGTTCAGGTAAGGCACTTGCCCAGTGCATGTAAGGTTCAGTTCTAAGTTTAAAACTAAACTAAACCAAACACCAACCACCAACCAAACAACCAACCACCACACCCACAGCAAACCAACAAGCCGGCCAACCGCAGCTGAAGCCTACTCACCATTGTTAATCTGCCAGAACAGATAATCCTCTATTCAGTGTCTGTCCTATATGCCATATCTTTCTCACCAAATGTGGAGACTTTTTGAAGGAGAGAGCTTGAAAAGATGCCTGCTCCCCGAAACCTCTTTTGTCATGTTTTGTCCTCTGTCTCCTTAGGCAAAGAAGGCAATTCCAACTGACCAGGAAGCTTTTTGGAGGCAGCATAAGCACTGTGGTAAATTGCTTGTCTGTGTTGAGGAGGCTTTAGCATTGGAAAGGTTTCTGGTTGAAGGAGGAAGCTCAGGTCCTTCTATTGCTTAGTTGAGGCAAATTGTTATGATCATAGCTGGGGCTGGAGGCCAGGACACGTGTTTTTAATCAGAATCGCATGACTAAGGATGGGAGAACACACACTTCTTGCCAGTGAGATGGAAGAGATTATACTTGTGAGTTTGGAATAATCAGAATGATTTTCAGAAATCGATGAAAGCTCAGTACTTAACAAAAGTGCAGGAAAGCTTCTGCTCAAGGATTCGGCTACCACGTGGTCCCTCCAGGATCCAGTTGCTTTGGGTCCCTGTTCCCTATGGAGGAGACTTACTTTGTTAATCCTGTCACCCACCTCTGGCAGACTCCTGGGCCCTTTACCTTAAGGTTTCCTTCTTCATCAAAGGATCTTGGCACCCAGGAGGGAAGGACCTGCTTTGGGGACCATCCAGAGGTTCCACCTCCCAGCTGCCCAGCCCCCATAGTAGCACAGCTAGGAATGGCCTATACTGACCCACACTGTTTTGAGGGTAAGGAAAGCATGGGGTGTCTCCTGCTGAGCTATCACCTCAGAGGACTGGAAGACTTTCTTTGTTGCTGGGAGCAGGCAGAGACTGAGCCCTGGCTTCTGAGCTCCATCTTTGTTTCTGACGACAGTTGCTTTTTCATTCTCATTTCCATCTAATTTAAACTCATCTGCAAAGTAGAAATTCGTCTTCAGTTCTATCAGTATGGATGGATGTAGTATTCGTTTCTCATTACTGTAACAAAATGCCTGGTGCGTGCAACTTAAGAGAAGGGAGGTTTGTTTGAGCTCGGGCTTTCAGAGGGCTTGGTCCATGGTGAGCTCACTGCAGCATTGCAGGGCTGTGGTGAGGTGGGGCATTACGCTGAAGGGTATGGTGGAACAGAGCTGCTCCCCTCACGGTGGTCAGGAAGCAGAGACAGAGAGACAGAGAGACAGACAGATAGACAGGGCTAAGGGTGAGATACTCTTCAGAGATACACACCTAGTGACCTACCTCTTCCAGTTAGGCCCTACTTTCCACACTTCATAGTGGTTTGCCCAGACTCTGAATCCTTCAGTGAACTAATCCATTGAGAAAGGAGAGCCCTGCTGAGCCAATCACTTTCCTCAGATTCTCCCCTGAGGCTAAGCCTCCAATATGCAAGCCTTTAGACGTTTGTTTATTTATTTATTTTGGTACTGTATTGTATACAAACCACAACAGGTGTTTCTGGGTGACCCACTGTGGCTAGATTGACCTCTGAGTGATGCTTTATTGGCTGTCTTTAAGTATCGTAACCATGACGACGAAGATGAATTACATGTTACATCATCAGCTCAACTTAACCTGACTGTGGAGCTTCTATTCCAGGTAAGCTGCTGAGCTGTCTAGTGGGAGGGGGCAGAGCGCAGCTGGAGAGACTGCGGCGTAGAGACACACAGACTGATGTGGCTATCTGCCATCTCTGCGATCTTAAGCAGGTTATGCCGTTTCAGCAAATCTCGGGTTTGAAAAACGGGGATTATAGCAGTGGAATCCACCTGGGAGATTAGTCTTTCTCTCTGGTTGTCTGTGGTGGGTTCTTACTTCTGCATTCCAGGAATGCTTTCCAGATCACATCCGAGCATCTACTCAACCCTGTCTCTCCTACAGGGTGGCAGGTTATCTTCTGTGGACACGGAGGTCACAGGGACTTCTCACAGGAGATAGTGGGGGAGACAGGGCATTTGCAGGGTAGCAGTGGTGGCATTCACTGTCTGGTATTAAGGATGTGAGTGAGCCAGGCTGGGCTAGCCACTTCCCAGAGCACCAGTGGCCACCTATCAGGCTGACTCAGTGCTGTAACTGTGTGCACCATCATTGCCTGGAGAGCCCAAAAGTGGTTTTGAAGTCTTCCTGCTAATACTGTGTCTATTTGATAGCTCAGCCTGTTGTGGTAATTCTCTGGAATCTGCTTTCCAGTGCCAGTGAGAGCAGAAGAGAGCCCACCAGTGGACCGAAGCCAGGACAACTCCTGAAAGGCCTCAGTGTCCACTTCAATCTGCATCCTCGTTTTGTGCTCTAAAACCATAAGGTGGGACCCAGCAAGCAAGCAAGGTTCTAAGGAAGTGTGTGTCAGCAGGTTGATAAGGGCAACCGCCCATTGTTAAGGCTCTTTCTCCAGGTCATTCTGTTCCAGGTAGCAAGTGAAGTCATGCTGAGAAAGAGCCAGTACAGGCAGTGCCTTAGGTAAATCATAAATAAATCAATAAATCAGCATCCAATAATTGGTCTTTCCCACCTTATTCTACTTTATGCCCATATTGGTCTCTACACCCCGCCTCTACAAGTTCTGACTGGCACACATTCAGTGGGTATTAAATGAGGTAATCACACAGAAACTGCTTGGCTAGGGCATGGCGTGCTGTAGATGTGTGTATTGGATGCCTTTCTATTGCTGCTATTAAACACCGCCGTCATGCTCCAGATGGTTAAAAACCCATCACGACATGGAGGCATGACATCAGGCAAGCAGGGTGGCCAGAGCTGGAAGCCGAGAAAACACATCATTAATCCCAAGCATGAAGCACAGATAGTGAACAGGAAGGAGGTAAGGCTTTTCCCACCCCTTCCCCAAAGCCCTCCCCCAGTGCCTCACTTCCTCCAACCTGGTTGAGCCTTCTAAACTTCCCCAAACTGCACCACCAACTAGGAACCAACTGTTCAACAATCAATGCATATGGAGGTGAGGGGACATTTTCATTCAAAACACTACAGTTTTCAAGGATGATTATGCAGAGAGTTGTAAGGAGAGAAGTAGGAAGCAAAGCCAGAGACAAGAGACTGAAATAATTTCTACTCAATGGTGAGCATTCTAAGGAGAAAGTCTGAAGGGGCTTGCTGGAGAGAATACCCAAATTTTAGGCCTCACAGAATTAAGTGGATGTTGCTTTCCTTCCTCATTTAGAAATGAGGAACACTCTGGATCCTGGGTGAATTACTCACCAGAGTGACAGAGCTGAGCTAGGACCCTGTCTCTTGGGTCCTTGTTCTTCATCTCTTGCTTGTTCACTAGAAGAGTTAAAAGCAGGTACGTTTAGTGTGGGTTAGTTTCTGTGGGGGAACTGGAAAAAAACCCCAAAAACTGCGGCTCACACGCTGAACTCTTGTCTTCTCCCGATGATCAAACCCGGAGACACAGAGTCTATAAAGACATGCTCAGAATCGCTGGACAAAAAGAGAACAAGATGAGAGCATGGCTGGCACCTGTGCAGGAGGAACCACGTCCAGGACAGCCATTGCCAGCTCTGCTCAGGGGAGAGCAGAGGGGCCTGGGAAACTGAAGCTGATGGGCCGGGTGGGGTGGGCTAGCTCTCATCACTGGGATGTGGTAAGGGTTACTAAAACAACCACAGCACATACATTTAGGGTAAAGACAAAATTAGAAATCACTCCCATGGTTTACAGTTTGTTTCTGAGAGGATATCAGGTTAGAACTTAAAAAAAACACACACACACACTCAGCGAGGTGGGAGGAAAGGATAAGAAATGAACTTTGGTGCTTAAATGGGAAAGCAAGTCTGTCTTGTGAACTTTCAGAGAGCTGTGCCGTTGGCCGGCTGTTTTGGTAATCCTCAGGATTCTAAGTCATATTCATTCACATAGGAGATAGCTTTCTGGAATTAAAAAAAAAAGTAAGCTAGTGTTCTTTAGAAGATCTTTATGTGTAGGACCGCTGATCATCCAGAAAGCAAAGGTGAGATTGCCCAAATCCGGATGGTTTCTAGCCTAAAATTCTGTTAAGAAAGTCCTTCCCTCAAATCCACAAGCCTAAATATTAAACAGTGGAGTCAGGTGTGGTGTGAGAGGTCTGTAATTCCAGGCAGGAGGGATCACAAGTTCAAGGCTTGCCTGGGCAACAGAGTGAGTTCAAGGCCAGTTCAAGCAACTTAGGAAGACCTTGCCTCAGAACAAATAGTAAGAGGGCTGGATAAATAGGTCAGTGGCAGGGCACTGGCTTAGTGTGTGAGGGCCTGGGTTTGGTCAGAGATGGGTTGGGGAGAGAAGGAAGGAAAGCTCATGTGTATTGCTCTAGGATCCTCTGGTAGGATAAATGTGAGCAAAGGGTCAGATATCTTTGGCTAGCCATGCCCAAGTGTACCTCTGAGAAACTATGCCAGGCGACAGATCACTAGAGGTTTATTGGGAGAGGGCAAAAGGCCATTTCAGGGTGGGGGCACGAGAGAGAGAGAGAGAGAGAGAGAGAAAAGAGAGATACAGACAGAGAGACGGGGCAGAAAGAGAGGAACAGGAGAAGGTGAGAGAAAGGGAGAGAGCCAGAGTTCCCGGGAGCCCTTTGATGTGTGGCACACGCCTAGCACACCTGGTGGTGACAGGTGATGACGTAAGCAACTGCTAGGTCCCTGAGAGCAGGCCAGTGGGATCTTCTGCTTGCTAGCACCAGCTAGTTCAGTTTGCTGGGATCTGCCTCTTGCTTCATTTCAAAGCTGCTTTGTGTGTGTGTGTGTGTGTGTGTGTGCTGGGCATGAGGGAATTTCTACACAGTCAACTTTGTCTGAGCGACAGTGGAATGAGCTGGTTGGGCTCCTGGCTGCTGCCTGGCACAGGCTCTAGGCTCCAGCCTGTGGAGATGCTTGAATGGCGCCAGCTGTTAACTGACCCACGCTGGCCTTTCCTCTTGGAATTGACTTGGTTGGTGAAGGGTTTTTCATTCTTAAGGCTAGGTAATCCTACCTCTCGAATTCTGCTCAGACCTGCCAAAGGGTAAAGAAAGGTAATTTGTTCTGAAGACAGTGACGTGGCTTTTTTTTTAGGTGACGAGGAGGGGTCGGAAACTGTAGCCTCACCCAAGTGGAGAATCACAGATCTGCAGTTGACTGCTGTTGTTGCTTTTTGGCTCAGGGAGTTAGGTCTCTCTTTTTCCCTTTCACTATCAATACTCCCCCATTCTGACACTTACCTGGTTACAAATAAGCTGCTAATTCTGCTCTGTTTGCATTTCTCCGCCCCTTGTTGAGATTCTCCCCTGGCTTCAGGCTGCTTTCCCAGCCATGTTTCTTTCAGGACGTCCTGAGTTCCTTCTAGGTGCATGTGCTAACTTTTAGGCAGCCTGCTCGAGGTTGCCTAGCAACCTCTGACGTCATCACATGCCGCTGCCAGGTGTATGGCAGATGGAGTTCAGCTGCACACCAGATGTAAAAGGACCAATATGCCACCAACTCTCCCTCTTGTGCCCTCTCTGCTTCGATTTCATCCTGGGGTCCCCAACCATGCTCCTCTTCCTCTTCTCCGCTCCCACTGTCTCTCGCTGTTTGTCTCTGTCTCTTTCTCTATCCTCCTGGCCCACTCAGGGACTTTCCTCTCTTCTTCCCCTAAATTAATCTCTTCCTAGCGAGATCCGTTGAGTGCGTGGC
Organism: Pachyuromys duprasi; assembly: GCA_028658305.1. NCBI lineage: Eukaryota > Metazoa > Chordata > Mammalia > Rodentia > Muridae > Pachyuromys > Pachyuromys duprasi. The sequence goes on along the minus strand of CM053752.1, from coordinate 5,858,432 downwards.
ATTTTAAAAATATATCCTAACAGCATGCTTCTCTATGTTCCTTAGTATTCTATCAAATACTAAAAATCCTAACAACATGCTTCCCAATTTTCTTTAGTATTCAGTCAAATACCAAAACCCCTAAAGGATCCTTTTTGGACCCTGCTCGCTTCTTCCTTTTTCTTCTTCAGGCAGGCTCTGTGACCCTGTTATAATGATTAAGACGCAACCCAACAGATCTGGTATGAAGGAGATTTGTTGTGGAAAAGGGGGAGAGGGGAGAGAGAGGGGAGGGCACCCATAACACAAAAAGCCAGACAGAGGGGGCGAAAAGGAGGGAGCGAGAGAGTGTAAGAGAAAGAAGAGCAAGAGAGCGCTAGTTGGCAGGTGGGTATTTTTATCCGGCACACCCTTGCTGAGCACACCCTTGCTGAGCACCAGACGGTGGCAGGTGATGACAGCATAGGTTGCTAGGCAACCTAGAAACAGGCTAGTGGAAACGGAAACGTCTAGTATACTGCTAGTATACTACTGGCAGACGCATTGAACTCTCACCCACATGGCCCTGCCTTTCAGATTAATTTCCTTGTCCAACTTTCTCCTTTGAATTGTTGGGTGAAGTTGAGAAAACTCACTTCAGAGACGGAAGCTTAAAAATGCAAGCTTTATTTTCTGCATTAACGGAGATGGTCAGCCCTTGGTCTGAACCACATCCCTGGAAAGGATGCTGTATTGCACGTTTAAAGGGCAAGGAGAAGCAAGGGGGCTTGTGGGTGTTCAGTCATATTTTGACAAAAGGGTTGAGCAAGCGAGTTTCCATTAACTAGGATAGGCGTAGGTTCCTAGGCCTGGGAACATGAACTTGTTGGACCTGCCAGCAAGATAGAGTTGTTCTTGAGATGTCTGGACTTGGACAACTGCTTCCTTACAACAGAAGCTGCTCAGCTATTGGGAAGTGCCTGGGTCCTCCAGGGCCTGGGACCTTGAGTTCACTTTCTCCTTAAGGTTAAATGGAGTCTGGAAATGAAATGGTAGTACTTAGAATAAGTTTCTTTTGCTCATTCCCAACAGAACAGCAGTCCAGATATCTCCTCATTTATCCACTTGATGGTCTCAGAAACATCTTAAATTCAACACTAATAAGACAGTCATCATGTTCCCTCCACTAATCCTGACTCACCCGCTCTTTCTCAACTTCGGTGTCTTGCACGTTACAGTAACCAAGGCATCCTTCATCCCTCAGAACCCATTCCCAGTCCCCCAGTTGTCACAGGCCCTGCATCAGTCCCCACTGCCACCTATGGTTCGACTTCAGGTTTCAGGAGCAAGCAATATTTGTATTCTTAAAATTGTGTTTACGTTTTGAAAAAAAATATATATGTATATATACACATAGTCTCACCGACCAACTTCCTGGTTTTTGTCATTTTCTCCTTTTCTTCCTCCTCCTCTCCTCCTCGTTTTCCTCCTCATCTCCCTCCTCTTTCCCCTTTTTATATCCTACTAGCATACTTAGTACTTCTCACATGCCCACAATGAATGAATGTACATGGAACTTAACAGCAGTCACACCACGATGGAAAAATGACTCAACTTGCCTCAGCCACCATCAACTGCCAGTGTCTCCTCAGCTAGAGGTGGAGTCTCAAGACCCTCTCCTCCTGATTTGCTAGAACTTCAGTTGGCTTAGTCTTTGGTAGGCCTTATTCAGGTAACTGGAACTGCTGAGTTCATGAGTATAGGAGCCAGGTCATAGCCAGAAGATAGCGCTTCTCAGCTTCCTCCTCAGTCTCCATTCTTACGTTCTTTCCACCACCTCCTCTGCAGTGATCCCTTAAGGAATTGGGTAAATACAGATGTTTGATTTAGGGATGAGCACTCAAGTTCGCTTATTCTCAGCATTTTAATGAGTCTTCGTATTAACCTCTTCCCACTGCAAAAACAAGCTTCCCTTACCAAGATTGGGAGCAGCACAGATCCGTGTACAGAAACATAAATATTTTGAAGGCAGTTTGACAAGATGTCCAGTTAGCAAATAAAAATAGTAAGTTCCCCTAGGGCCTATGACCTCACAAGTCTGGTTTTCTACCAGGTTTATAGTATCAGTCTTAATTTCCTCTTGGGAACAAGCCTCAAATCTAATCAGAAAGCAGCTGGTTACCCAAATAACTATGATGCCACTATGGTACCAGTGGACATATGTTCTGTGGTAGGTCAGTAATGAGCATGCGGAGTCCAGCGCTGGGCTCCTGGTGCCTCTTCTTTCTCCGTAGCCTGTCCAGTCACTACCATGACTATGAAAGCTAGCCAGCAAGAGAAAGTTTCCGGACTCATTTCTCCATGTCCTTCAACAAAAATGTGTTGTGTCTTCAGCAACAGGGTCTAACCATCTGGTAAAAGGGAGGTAGCCAAGAACAATGGTGCTTGCGTTGTTGTTAGGGGACCTCTGCAGCATCATTGACCAATAACTTGTAGGGAGATATCCCCCGCCTGGTTCTCAGATTTTCGTTTACTAAACCTTATCTTCTTGAATAGCATTGTACATCCATGTTGCATATCTTCATTTAAATTCCTTTTTAAAAATAAATTATGTTTTACATTTATCTTACAAACTAGTGGATTTCCAGAAATCTCTTCCATACACCCTTAGTTTTGGTTAACTTACTTCCTACTCACTCCTCCATTTTTCCATCCTTATCTCTGTCAAAACCTTCAGTCTCCAGTCTGTCCTGTCTTTCATATGCCATGTGTTCTACTACCCTGCCCTGTTTTATTTGTAATTGGGTTGTGGGATAGTAGATTCTCATGTTTTATTTTATTGCTCCTTTCGTGTTGGCTAACCCTCCCTCAATTCTTTCTCTTATTCCCCTCAACCGTCAGTGTGTACAGACAGTTCAGCCTCCGGTGTTACCCCTTCTACTTTAAGTTTTGTTCTGTCATTCCCGTTCCCTCAGTACATTCCTCTCTGCCTTTGATTGCTCCCATCCTGGTTTCCATGTGTGCTCCAGGTCAAACACACAAGAAAAGAGATTCAGAGTAGACCCTTGCCTGAGTGAGAACTCCCAATGTTGGTCTTTCTGGCGCTAGGTTACCTCACCCAGAATATTTTATTTTTTCTTCTGGTCTATCTATTTACCATCAAATTTTATGATTTCATTTTTCTTAACAGCTGAATAAAATTGTACTGTGTCTATCTACCTGTGATGATCATGGTTTTGGTGTTGTTTGTTTGTTTTAACTTGACACAAGTTAGAGTTGTTTGGTAAGAGGTTATCTCAGTTAAGAAGAATGCCTTTACTAGACCAGTCTGTAGGCAAGTCTGTGGGGGCATTTTCTTGATTAGTGACTGGTGATGGAGGGCTTATCCCAGCTAGGGATGATACCATCCCTGTGCAGGTGGTCTGGGGTTGCAGCCTGAGCAAGCCATGGCACCAAGCCAGTGAGCAACACTCCTCCAGAGTCTCCGCTTGAGTCCGTGTTTCCAGGTTCCTGCCCTGCTTGAGTTCCTGCTTTGGCTTCCCTTAGTGATGGACTGTGATGGGGACATGTAAGCCAAATATATTCTTCCCTTCCCACCTGCACCATCACACACACACACACACACACACACACACACATAGACACACCCCCATGCAAACACACACACACACAGGCACCCACGTATGCACACAGCCACGCACGAACCCAAACACACCCTGGGTCACTGCCCATTTGAACCCAGGCATTTTGCAAATATCTTCTGGATAAATGAACATAGCAGAGCCAGCTACCTGTCAGGTCTGAACAAAACGTTAACAGCTTATTTTCATCCATAACCTGAAAGTGAAATCAACACAAAACAAGCTTACGGATGAATCATCTTTAAAGACAGCTCTTCAAAACTGTTCTAGGGGAGCCTTTATCCCACAGTTCCTTGAGTGGGGCACTTTGACACTATCCTGATCCAATTCCCAGTTCAGAGTTCTCAGAGTGAATATCCCAGCTTTTCACTGTATGTGTCAGGAAACGAAAACACAGCCTAGCTTTGGGGCACTGCTGAATCTAAACTTTGTAAAATAATCTTCAGGAGAAGGCAAATAATTGTGAATCAATTATACTGTTTCTTTTTAATGGAAGAACTGAGTATTTTCAGTAGCTCACTCTTTCCTGATCGCAAGCCCTTCCCAGCAGACCCTTTTGGTGGAACGGAGTGGCTGCACTAGGAAAATGACAACTACAGAGGCTCCTTCAAAGGGAGGGTTCAGCTTCCCATCGCTGTTCCAAGCAACGTGACCTATGAGGCTCTCAGAACACCACACTCTTAAGGCAGAGAAAGAGTTCCAAGATAAAAGGACAGAGGGCAGAGCCTTGCATCAGTGCAACACTATGCACCCCCTGTGACATTTGTTGTCTCTGTTTCTATATACCCCGGCCTGGGGAGTGAAGTTAAGCTGCTGGCTGAGGGGAAGTCATGCAGCTCCACAGGCAGGGCTCACTCATAGCCACAATATTGACAAAAGATTGCCTTCAGCTCCTAGACACATGGGCCTCTCAACCGGCCTCCCACCTGTCTGTGCCTGTCTGTGCTCACAGTTTCTGGGCTTCGGGGGGGGGGGGGAGACGGAGAAAGACTGCAGGGAAAATTACAGCAACTGCAACAATCTTCTTATGACTTGCTTTCTGAAGTGATATTGACAAATTTTTTGATTCCCCTGGAATTTGTGGACATATCCTTAACAACACAGTGTATACCTTACAAAGAATTTCTGCACAGGTTTGCAGGGTAAAGTAACAATTCTGTTGCCAAGCAAATATAAGAAGCCAACACAAACCTTAAAAAGGTGCACTGGTGTCTAATAACTGTATCAAAATACGTTCAATGTCACCGCAGTCAGGGAAATGTAAAGCAGAACCAACATATTACTTACCAGGATGGCTGAAATGGAGAGAACTAAAAATGCTATTAAGTGTTGTCAAGGCTGTGGAGCAACTGGAAATCAATGTTGCTTGTGGTGAGATAAAACAATATGACAACTTTGTAAATTTCTTTAAAACGGTTCGACACGAGCCTAGCATATGATGTGGCCAAGAAGAACATCACCCAAGAAAAGATGAAAATATAACAGTACAATGGTTTATACACGTATGTTCATAGCAATTTTATTTACAATAGCAAGAACTAAAAATAATGTGAATGTCTTTCAACAGATAACAGAGGAAAATGTGGTATATCTGTTCAATGGAGCACTACTCAGCAATTTAAAAGAACAAGCTACTAGTAGACAATGAGGGTGAGTATCCTTGTCAAAGGATATACAAAAGGGTACACATTATACGGATCCAACTATATAGCTAAGAAATATATAAGCTTATTCAAAATGACCAAAGCAAATCTATCCTGCCTTAGGCTACTGGCAGAGGGTTAAAAAAAAAGAATGCAAATAATAATAATGATGATGGTGATAATCATTTTATTTATTTATTTATTTATTTATTTATTTATTTGAGATAGGAATTTCTCTGTGTAGCTCTGGGTGTCCTTGAACTCAGTCTGTGGACCAGGCTGTCCTTGAACTCAGAGGCTGTCCTTGAACTCAGAGATTCACCTGACTCTACCTCCCAAGTGTTGGAATTAAAGGCATGCACCACCACGGCCTCTGGTGGTAATAATAATAATACACTATCTTGGAGAACTGGTAGAAGTTGTCTCTGTCTTGGTTGCCAGGTTGTCTTCAAAAGTAAATACATCTGTTAAATCTTATTAGTTTGTATACCTTAAATGAATGGTGTTTTCCGAAAGGAAAAAAAAAGACTTAAAAAAAGGTGAGTGTGTGAGAAGCTGAAAGTCAGCAACTTTCCCTTTTTTTTTAAAACTGTTGAATGTCACGTTGGATGGGGGTGTTCACCATTTGCTTAACTTGTGGCATGGCAAAGCGTTGAAACTGCCTATATTTTCCCCGGGGTTCCTGTCCATGAACTGAGTGTATTTGGCAGAGTTGTGAGCCGATGTGAGATGAGGAAGGACCGAAGGCATTTGATGGACATGAGCTAGAGAGAGGATACGAGTGAATTGTTTTTCTATTTCTATAGCTGTCATAGATTTTTTTTGTCTTGGTGGTAGATAAGTACATAAAATGCATTTGATAGAGAAAGGATGAAATCCAGTGTGAAGCCCACAGCTTCTGTTCTGGATGGTCACTCTAACTGTACAGAAGGTCACTGAGCTACAGTCTTTGGGTCTGGCTAGTTTTGGTGCATAAATTGTTTTTATTTGCAAGGTTTTCTTAATAGTAAAGTTTGTAAAATTAAAGATTACTTTAAAAATCAAAAAAGAAAATTAACAATAGTCCAGAATGTTAAGCCAACAGAAACATCTGCATGCTTATATTGCATAGAGAGCTTTGTATGTCAAACTGCTGAGTAGATTTATAAAGAGAAAAAAAATAAGTGTTGTCTTTACTTTTGTATTGAGCTAGTATGTCAGAGTCCAAAGGGACAGGAATCACTTCCTCAGAACGCACTGAGCGTAGACCGTAAACATCACATTGAAACAAACAGAACTTGAGACATGGAAGCTAAGAGGTCAATGAGGGTTTAGAGAGCTAGCACACAGAAAGAAGTGTGTGAGGAAGCCCAGAGCCCACAGCCCTGCTGGGGGACCATGGCCAAGCCACTGTGGGCTGCTCAGCTCTTCACTGTATCCCCACCAATGTTTCCAGGCTTTATTTATTTGTTTGTTTGTTTATTATGTTTCCCCCCCTCCATCTGACTTGCCAATGACTGCCATTGGGCCTTCCCACTTCTGAACAAAACATAAAACTCCACAAATCCGTAAGCCATGTAATGGGAAAGCACGCAGTTCGAGTGGAATGAGCAGGTAAGACAAGGCTAGGAAATTCCTAACTTCAAGGTTAGGAAATTTAAAAAAGAACTTTGTCCTTTAGTTAAAAGGGCATTAAAGAAGATGGCCTTCTGTTATTTTAGTTAACTTTTGCTTTTGGCGAAGCTTGGTGACGATTTCCCTCCTGAATTTCAACTGCCAATTAGGAGTGCTGCTCATCAGTCAACACAGACAGGGGTTCTGGTTGGAGCAATAGCTTATTGTAAATCACATCAAATAATAATCAAGCCAAATACATCGGAGTAAATAGTCCTGAAAACGAACTGAGCTTTCAGCAAGTCATCGGAGCAGGGACTGGCTCCAAATGCTGTTCCTGCACCCCAGGTGCACTGTCCTTGTTCTGCGAGACCCCTCGTGATCACTCATTTGCTTTTACTCTTTCTTTCTCAGAAAGCATGCTTCCTGGTGGTGGGGATTGAACTTACACAGCAATGGCTACCGTCCCTCCAAATGTCTTGTGGCTCTCTATGGGGGAGCAACAGCCAGCTAAAGCTCAGTTCTCTCCCACAGACAAGGTTTGCTGTATGATTTCTCTCATGTCCTGGACCTTTCCATCCACACAGGAACGAGGTGTGGAAATGAATGCAGGAAGAGGTTGGGATGGGATCTGAGGTCAGGAAAGTGCATCCTGCAAAGGTCCAACTACAGATTTTTTTTCCTGTGTTGGTAAGCACAGCCATCACCAGTGAGCTAGGGCCCCTTGTAGGTCTCAAAGATCCATCTCCTCCAAAGTTCAGAACAACAAAAACATATGTTCACGCCATACAACTCTCATATTCCAGCAGTACAGGTATCCATTCCCTAAAACACTGAGGGAATTCAGTGGCTCTGGGAAAATACATATTCAGGGGAGGAGCCTGAGCTTTCTGATGTTTGCCTCAGCTCTGAGGGACACACACTGAACCTTTTGCTAATGAAAGCTGGACTGTTTGTTTTGTCTGGGTGGCTTAGGCACAGGTCTGCCTAGAACTTAAAGAAGTAGACCAGATGGCCCTGGCTTTTCCTAGGGGCCTCCTACTTAGGAATGGCAGGACAGTCCAGCTTCTCCTAAACTGTCCCTGAACTACCCAAATTCATGAACCTCTTTCTCACATATGAAGTTTGTTTCACCCAAATTTATATTTCAATAATATCCTGTTCTTCAATTTTTAATGCATATAATTTCTTGTTTTTAAACTTATTTAACAAGTATTTGTAAAATATTATGGGCCTCTCTTGTCTGTCGGGAAGTAGAGGGGTGGGTCTGGGGGAGATGGAGAGGGGAGAAGGGAATGGGATTAGAAGAGGGAGGGTAACTGTGGTTGCGATGTAATAGATGAGAGAAGAATAAACAAATTATGGGCCTGGCAATGCTCTAGGTTTGTGGAATTCAACAGAAACATAAACAAATGACATTTCTTAATTTATGGAGTTTGAATTCCAGTGGAAGAAACAAAACAAGTGAATTAGATAGTATTTTGGACTGAGGAGAAGATCTGACGTGACAGAAGTGATGTGAAATCTTAGATAAGCAAGTCCAGCCATCACCAAGGGCAGGATGGTTTTGGGAAAAGGCCCAAGGAAGACCCTGCCATTTGCATCCTGCAAGGAGCCCATTGGAAGGGAGGGAGGAGGGAGTGAAGGTGGGGTTAGGGGACTGTGAGGTATGTGGGTGTGAGGGGTAGGTGTAGGTGTGTGTAGGGTCTCGGTTGTGGGGGCAAAGGATGGAGGCTATGGGTGGGGTAGAGGGTGGGGGTGAGGATGGGACTGAGGGCTGGGGACATGGTCGTACAGAGCCTCTGAGGTGGCAAGTCCTCAGGAAGGAAGCTCCTAAGGCAAGAAGTGTATCTGTGCCCTGCTGCTGTCCTCCACACTGTTGGCCGGACAGACCCCCTGGCTTCTAAACTGAACTTCTTGCAAGTGTCCTCTCTCTCCCTTCCTCCAAAACTTTTCTTCATTCTTTAGTCTCTTCCCATTCCAGATTCTTGAGGCCTTTTGTGGTTACCTGTTCTGTGGTGCTTGGTACAGGCTGTGGGGTTTGTCGATCGGTGTGTAGGCATGTGAAAGTTCAACCTGCCAACATGCAAACTCATGGGGGGATGCAGTATGTGCGGTCAGAAGAACAGAGAGTGAAGAGACCACAACACATTCCCCCACCCACCGCTGACATCAGCAGAGGGATGTGTACACAGGGATGGAGGCTTTACCTTGCTCCTTAGCACTCGGTTTGCTCCGTTCACGGTCTTGGGCTCCATGGTGCTGCATAGACAGCGATGGACAACATTCCCCATGGGGATCTGGTGGGCTAACACTGCCTCATGATATCCTAGTCATCTGTTGGTAAATGTATGCTCTAGTGTTTGCACAATGCCGACGAAATCACCCCATGATACATGGCTCAGAATACTCTCTGTCATTAAGTGCTGGCTGGCTGTAATTAGATTCTGTTGTGTTTCCCAGAATAAATACATCTGAAGGTCCTGGATCATTCCCTTTGAAATGTTATTTTCTTTATTGTCACTTGGCAAACTGAGCAATGGCTGGAAGCTAAAATATAGTGAATTCCACCTCTCAAATAATTTTGAAATAGCTGTGATGGTCTAAAGATATCTGAAAAAATGTGCATTTTTTTAATACACAGGCTTTCACTAAAACAGTATGTCACTAGGTTTCGTTCTTCTAGTTTACACGCCATTTTACTTTCCCATGTGACTACAGGTGCCCCTCTCTCTATGCACATACATTTGCATTTACATCTGCTTGTATGTATAAATGTTACATGTGGCATAGCAAGATTCACTGTGAAAGGACAACATTGAAACAACTTGGTTGAATGATTCTGATTGGCTTTATTTGATCCTAGAATTTGGGCAACACTTCATTCCATACAAAGGGTAAGGGTTGTTTGTTCTAGTGGACCGAGCAGAAAAGGTTTGATGCATAGGCAGAGAAAAGAGGAGGAAAACAGGAAGAAAAGAATAGAAACCGTGCTGATCATTTCAAAGTTGCTTTCTGGACTCAGCGCTTGACTGGTGTGTGGGGACCTGGGTTCAATTCCCAGCACTGCAGAAATATCAACAGCAAGAGTGATGCTCTTGGTAAAGCCGAAACAGCACCTTCCTTCCGTTTGTGTTTTGGGGATGAGGATTAAGACCAGAGAACTTTGTTATCCTGGGGACTGAATGGGAAGCTTGGTTGTGCTCTCTCTAATCCTCATTTCCTGGGACACTCAAAATGGCTTAGTTTGAGTTTAGTGAGGGGGATTTTAGCAGCAGTGACTTCATTTTTATTTCATTTTGATTTTGACTCTTATTGGGGTCTAGTATAGAACCTTAATCTGAAGCAGTGACATTTTTTTTTGCTTTGGATTTAGTAATAGGGTGATGTTATTACGTACTAGTGATACAGAAATCTATCCAAGTCAGTAGTGGACAGATTGAATTAGGCAGGTGCTGCTAGGGGAGCTACTAAATCAGGCAGGCCACCATGACAGAGCTTTGGGTGTATGTTAGAGGTTAACAACAACAGAAACCTTGTCTAAGAAGAGGTTTTGGCTGGTGAAGTCTCAAGTCTGTTCTTGACACTTTTCAGATCAGCTTTGATCTTTCACTACATGCATACATGTACCTACCTGTGCGAGCACATGTGGTGGGGTGATGGTGGTGGTGCTTCTGTGGATGCACATGGAGGCTAGAGGTCACGATTGGGCATCTTCTTCAGTTGTTTCTCCACATTGCTCTTTGAGACAGGGTCTCTTGCTGAACTTGAAAATCACCAACTGGCTCCTGAGACCCCTGTCTTTGCCCAAGATAAGCTAGGGTTACAATTCACCCACATAACTTGACTTTCGTGTGAGTGTAGGGAATCCAAACTGAGGTTTTCCTGTTTCCTGTAGTGAGCCCTTTATCCAATGAGCCATCTCCTTTCCCCAGCCACTGCCTCGTGGCCTTTGAGAATGTAATCCATGAGGTGGGGTCTCTTGTCACTGCAGTTTTGAGCTAACTTTCCATCTGAACCCCTTTCAACAGCCTTCAGGAGTGAATCCAATTAGCACTTTCAAAAAAACATGTCATGGGCTGCAAGTGTAGCTCAGTGGTAGAGTACTTGCCTAGATGGAGGAAGGTCACTGGCTCCAATCCTGACACTGTCAAGGAAACAAAAAAACAAACGAAAGCCGTGTCACAAAGGGCCCTGGAATTCTTTGTTAGGGCTAGAGACTTTTTGACCTTGTGATTCCTTGCTTGAAGATTTATGATGGTGTCGTGTCAGGAAATTCTTTAACTAAGGTTCAACCCTGAGCTTCGGGTCATAGTATTGTTTATATGCTGGCCACATACCGCTTCTCAGTCGTTGGTAGGATCCAGGGTGCTTTTGATTCACACCAGCTATTATATCATTGCATCACAATACTTCATTTCCTTCTCTAGTCTTGCATTTGTCTTTGGCCTTTTCTGGAGTGAGGGGCGTACTCACCCTCTGTCACTCACTTCCCCAATGCTCATTCTCTCCTGCGATGCATGATGGGAGATGACAGAGATGAAATGACTCTTAAAAGCTTATGGCTCCAGGAGGGAGAGGCAGACAATTCCAGCTCTGTGTAACAGCCACACCAGAAGCAGGGAAGACCTGCCCTAAACCTGTGCAGGGGAACCCGGGGAAGGCTCTTGCAGAATGAGATGAGGCTTAGCTAAAACTAAAAGAAGTTTTCCAAGTGAGAGGAAGGCTGGACAGCAGGAAATTTCGAAAAGGAGGCTCAGGCTGGCTTCCTTCGGGAGAAGCAGGCCATGCGGAATGGCTGTGGTCTGGCGCATTAGAGGCGGAAGGATACAAGATGAAGTAGAAGGGGCGGGCGCTAACCACTCCCTAGGCGGCCGCCCTTACACATGATTTATCAGTCTGCTTGGGTTTAAAACCTGGAATGAGTCTTTTGGAGTGGTAGGATCGTTGTAGAACAGTTCACTTTTTTTTTCTTTGCTACAGTTCTCTGCAAAGTTGGAAGAACATAGCCAACGTGGCAGTCTCACGGCATGTATATGTGTGATTAAGCGGGTTGGCACTTACAAGTTCTCACAGCACCGCTTGTCATATAGCTGTCCTTATGTAAGTGTTGGCAGCGGTCGAGGTGATGCTGACGCTGGTGACGATAACGTGTCACCCACGAGGGTCCCCAAGGGAGGTAGCACAGGTGGAGATGACCCAGCACTCTCCATTTCTGGTTGCTGGGACTGAGGAGTTACTTTGGACAGAAAGGGGAGTCAGTTCTCAGATTCTCCTGAGTGTGACCTTGACAGCATATTCGTACTGAGGTGTTCAGAACACTAGGCATGACCCTGTCTAAAACCAAGGGGAACAAAACAGGATCAAGGACAAGCCAGGCTTTCTCTGTAATGCGTTCTCAGTTGTGAACATACACCAGAAACACCTGAAGGCATTACTACAGGCTCCTCTCCAGAATCTGCGATTCACGGCATCTGCAGAAGGGCCCACAACTCTGCCTTTTCTGACATGTTCCAGGGCGAGGTTCTGGTCTGCCGTCCACACTTGGACACTGCCTGCTCCCTCACGGTAGACAGTGGGTCAGACCCAGAATTCTTGGCCTTCTGCTACATTCCACATCCTCTGCTAAGCAGCCCGGATTCCCTCCCTGCTTGGGCGACACCAGCTCTGTAGGATCCCAGGGTGCCTGTGCTGCTTGGATCCTCTTTCTTGGTTCGTATAAACAGGAGGTTGGACCAAATCCCTGGGCCTTCTGAATCAGGATTCTGCATTTGTGTCCCGGCGGAGAGAAGAGGACAGAAAAGCTGGTCTCCCGCCAGCCTGTCATTCAATTCTCTAGTGCCTGCTCCGCACAGGAGTCATTTACTATGTCTATAGCTCTGTTGGAGAAGGCAGGGAGCATTTGCTTACATATTAGGCTGTGACTTGGACTTTCCATCCCAGTTGACTAGTTGAGGTGATCACAAGACTAAGCAGTCAGCCTCATGAGCTAATCTGCTTCGTGAGTGTAGCAGGAAGTGTTTTGACAACCCGCTGGTTCTCACAACAGCAGTCAGGCTGGGCATCATGGGTCTGTGTGTCATTCTCTAACTTTAATGTCCGGGATTTGGTGCCTACCACGAGGTTCTCGTTGGCTGCACCTGTCCACAGCTCGCAGCACTGGGCTGCAGGATGAGTAGCTGGGGCGGAAGTGACTGGGCAGGTCTTGCGATGAAACAGGAGAGTCACAGCCCTGGGCTTGGCAGGCATCTGTCTCCAGCCCATTTGATGGTGAGGCAGGTAGGATTTCAGCAGCATGTTACATAATCACTCTCGGAAGGGACAGCCTGTCCGTTTCAGTGGCAGAGAAGAGAAAGGCATCCTGTTCTACCATAGCCAAGTGTTGTTAATAATTTAAAGGCTGTTTTTATCAGATTACATATTCCCCCTTACTTCCGTGGCTTACATAAAGAAACCGTTAAACACTAGGCTTTTGGTTAATTTTTTTTTTTTTAATATAAAGATTCAGAATCCTAGCAAATAATTTCTTTACTGCACCCTATTAGAATATCCTTTTAAAGCTTTCTGACTATATATATATATATATATATATACATAATATTAATATATATGCAACAACAACAAATACCCAAAGATGATTCTGAACCTTGGCAACATTTTGGTGGTGGTGGTAGACCTCTCGGAGTGACAGACCTTAAGTTCCTACGAGGTCAGAGGCCAGCACTGGTTGCTTTGGGGTATGGGTGAAAACGCATGTCTACCTTCTCACTGTTTAATAGAGATTAACCAATTACTTACTTATAGTGCAAGCTGAGGACAAAACGCTGTGGAATCTGAGCAGAGGGTGACTTCATGAGTGGCAGGATTTGGAGGAGTTCTCAGGAGGGAGAAGAGGATGGAATTTTGACAGATGTGGCTGGGAAGGACTTTACAGTGGGAACATTCTACCTCTGGGCAGAGGCCACGGGACGGAGGTGGGGGCTTAGACCCTGTCCATTTCTGTCAGAGTCTGGCCACCCACAGACACTTCGGTTATAGGAAGGAAGCCCCAGAACTCACTTGTGAGACACACCAGAATCTACCTTGGTGGCCAAGCTCCAAGATGGGTCCATTCCCTTATCCACCTCAGGTTCAAAGCTGGCATTCGCTGAGGAACTGGCCTGTCAGTTGGTAGCCTAGAGAAGCCAGCCATGACCCCTTTAACCCAGTAGGCTATACTAAAGCTGGGACCGGGTTTCTACCCTCTCATTAAGTGAGGGTCAGCTGAAGCAGGGGGTGAATATATGGCCAGGAAATCTTTGCAGCAAGGATGGGCAAAACACCAGCCGCCCAGAGCAAGGCCAGGGGCAAGGAAGAGATGTGGGCCAGGGCTCATGAGGCTGCAGTTAAGGAGTGGCTAGTGAACAGTTCAGGAGCAGGTGTGTGTGTGTGTGTGTGTGTGGTTACCTTAGCAGTAACTCAGGAAGTTTGATTTCCCTCCGTAGTGTGCATCCCTCTACCTTCTCTTGATGGTGTCATCCAGGAAGACACTGAAAAGATGTTTCTGCCCTTCAGCCAGTTCCCACGCTGCGGAGGGCATCCCTTCTCCACCAAAGATTACAGAGCTCACCCAGGAGGAAGGAAGTCATAGGTCATGCCTCAACCATCTCAGGGCAGCAGAAGTTCTCTTCTGCTTCTGATAAGGTCTATATTGACATCGGCTTTTCTAAGTCCCTATTGATTATTAAACACGGGTACATATTTAAAAGTTGACATACATTTGTTTAGTCTTGACCACAGCAGTAACCTCCACAGATGCAGAATGACAAGGGAATGCGACGCTTTTAGACACTACTCTGTCACTCTCTTCCATTAGCGTTCCCCACACTGGACCAGTTTAAATGTACAAAGCTTTCATTGACTCAATTTTGGTCTTCTTTCAGTAGTGTTCATTCTTTTATACTTTTATTTATTTTTCTGAGACTGACAATGACATTGAGGTTATTTTGTAGTGCTCTAAGTTGATAATTCTTTTCTTAAAGAACAGAAGGTCTTTCTTTAAAGAGCAGCTGAATGGAAAGCCATGGCTTTGCCAAATACCCACATCCCCACCCATGCAGCCTCCACACTTCCTCCATTAGCATTCTGGTTTGAAGCCCTGCAGAGAAGCAGGCTTGTACAGTACACAAACCTGTGTAGTCATCACACACTGCACAGTTGATTGGTGTTGCTCCCGGTGCTGGGCCTTCTGTGGCTGTGGACATCCATGTCTTAACATGGATGGACCTGTGGCCTGACCATCATAACACCATCTAAAATATTTGTGTCTTTTCATATAGTGTACACCATACAGCAATTCCTCAAAGCCTCTTCAGTGGGCTTCTTTCACTTACTGATACATATTGACAATCTTTTCCCAGTCTGATAGCTCTCCTCTGGTATTTCATAATGTTGCAATGCCTAGACATACCATGACTTCTTTATTCCATTTGTTACTGAAAACACTTTTGCTGTTTCCAAGTTAGAGCAATTATAAGAAAGGTGCTACAAACAGCCAATCTCAAGATTTTGTGTAGACCTAAGCTCTCCTTTGAGAAAATGTTTGCTTACCTTTTAAAATCATGCTGCCTTCCAAAGTGGCTGTATCGTTTTGCCTTCTTCCAAGAAGTGATGGGGGTCCCGGCTGTGTCACGTTCTCACCCACATTCGGTGGCATTAGTGCTCAGGATTCTAGCCATTCTCATAGTGGGATCTCAACTTTACTGTGATTTGCCATTCCCTCACAGTATATGGTATGACCACTTTTCACATAAATACTTGTCATCTGTGTCTCTTTGAGGAGGTATTTGTTGAACCTTGAGGAGTGTCACTAGTTGGATAGTTTGTTTTATTTTAAAGGCTCCTCATCTATTTTGGATAATAGTCCTTTATCAGATATATTTTCCTCTAGATGGTGGCTTATCTTTCCACTTCCTTTGGCAGTGTCTTTTGCAGAGCAGAAATGAAGTCCAGCTGAGGTGTAAATGATGGTTAGATTAAAAAGTCACATCCAAACTCAAGGCCGTGTAGATTTTCTCTTATCTAGACTCTCACAGTTTGACATCTCACAGTTAGTTCTAAGATCTACTGTGCGTCTTGAAGGGC
Organism: Pachyuromys duprasi; assembly: GCA_028658305.1. Lineage (NCBI taxonomy): Eukaryota > Metazoa > Chordata > Mammalia > Rodentia > Muridae > Pachyuromys > Pachyuromys duprasi. Next base: position 5,842,474 of record CM053752.1, on the reverse strand, counting down.
ATGTAAGTCTGTGTCTGCCTTTCTGGCTTTGGTTTTGGTTGTGGTTGTCTAGCTGTCCCAGCATTTAGACCGTCTTCATTCCACCAGTACAGAACGCTTGACTGTAGCGTATCTCTTTCTTATCTATTCACCAACTTGACTGTTCTAAAGCAGGGCTGCCTTGATTTTTGTAGCTTTGATAATTATCCTTGAAGCCAGATAGTATTAGTTCCTTTATTCTCTTTGTTTCCCAAACTTTAAAATTGGTTGTCTATACTCACAAAATAGCTCATAAGAGTTTGATTGAGGCTGTACCAAATCCATGGATCAAACCGGGAAGAACTGGTGCCTTTACAATATTAAGTGCTACTATCCACGAGCATGGAGGATTTTCCCATTTATTTTGTTCTTTGATTTATTCTACCAGTTGGTCCCCTCATATAGGTAGACTTAGATAGATATAGACCTAAATCAGAGTTGTGTGCTACTGCAAACACTATTGTGTTTTTAACTTCAAACGCTACTTGCCTGTTGCAGGTACACCAAACTTCTGTCCTGAAACCTGACTAGAATAATCTCTTAATTAGTTCTAGGTGTTTTGTTGTTGTTGTTGTTGATTCTTCTACACAGGCCTTCTTCAGTTGGGTAATTTTCTGAACAAAAGTAGCTTTATTATCTTTTCCCTCATCAAATTCCTTTTCTTTCTTTTTCTTACTGCATAGATAGGGACTTTTAATGCCACATTGAAAAGAAGTAGTGAAATGGAGAGAGGTCTTGTTTTATTTCTAGGCTTCATGAGAAGCTTGGAGTTTCCCAACCTTATGTGTGATGTCAACTGAAGAATGTCATTATTAGGTTGGCATAGTAATATTCCTTGTTTGCAATTTTGTAAACACGCATTTAATTTTTGAACAGTGTTTTTTTAATGCATCTCTCAATATGCTCAGTGATCTTTTTTCATTATCTTTTTTGATGTGGTGATTTATGGTGCTTGACGCTTGATTATTAAACTATCATTCCATACCTAGGATAAAGCCTATTTGGTGATGGCATAAAATTGATTATGTACAATATTGAAGTTATTTGCCAATATTTTCTTGTGGATACTGATCCGTAATTATTGTTTCTTATATATAAGATTTTTCTGTGTTTCTGATTGTAAGGCAATGGTGGCCCCACAGAATGAGGTAGAAAGCATATATTGGAAAGGAAGAAAGATTCAACCTTAAGAAAGAAAAACAAGAATGGGAAATTAATCTTAAAGTGATCACAGAAACAGGGAGTGATAAAAATGATTGGACAAACCCATGAAAATTTTAAAGAAGAAACCAACAAACAAAAAAAAATAAGTTAATAAAATGAATAGTTCCTTCCCAGACAAGGAAAGTTAAAGAAAGCACAAAATGCTGTTAGCAGAAACAAAATAGGGGTCTGTGTGCTGATGATTTCCACTGAGATTGTTGAGAATATAGGTTCTTTCTTAAATGATTGGTAGCACTCACCAGTAAACCCATCTGTGTCTGATGCTGTTTTGAAATGATATTAAGCAGATTTGATTTCATAACAGATATAAGCTCTTCCAATTGTTCATGTCATCTTGTGTGAGCTCTGAAAGCTTTTTCCTTGAAGGAAATGTGTTTAATCCAGGTTGTTTGTGGGCTTAGAGTCCCTCATAGCACTCATTCCTTATCTTAGCGTCAGGTGGGATCTATGGTGATGTCCCTATTTTATTTTTGATAAATTAGTCTTTTCTTCCCTTCTTTCCTAGTTAGTCTTGCAAGAGAAATATAATTTAAAAAAATCTTTTCAAAGAATTAGCTTTTTATTTCATTGATTAAAAAATCAATGTCGTATGTTCAAAGTTTGATTGGTTTTTAATGTAATTTTTATTATTGATTTTCTTCTTTTTGCTTTGAAATTATATTTTCCTCTTTACAGTTTCATAAAGCGAAAACTTAATGGGGATTAGATTTTTCTTTTATAATATATGCATTAAATGCTATAAACTTCCCTCTAAACATTACTTTTGCTGAACTCCACACATTTTGATAAATTATTTAAATTTTATTTAGTTCAAGATATCTCACAATCTTTCATATGTTTGACCCACATGTTTAACAGTACATTGTTTAATCTCCAACTATTTTTTTTTGCTATCCTAACTGCTTTCTATTACGTTTCTAATCTAATTTTATGTTGTTTTGAAATAATAAATTGCATGAGGTCTGTTATTTCTACCATTAAGGCCTACTTTGTCTCACATGTTGAATGCTTCATGTGAGGTTGGAATTTTGTGTGCTGCCGATAGTGGAGGAAGCCGTCTGTACATTACAAACGTGTAGTTGATTAAGGGAGCAGGTCCGTTTAACTCTGTCGCCAGTGGTGTTATCCCCGGGTGCATGTGGGGGGTGTCTATCCATTTCTGACTTGAGCAAATTCATTTCCTTGAAGTTCTGCCAGTGTTTGCTTCTACATTTTGTTGCTCTGCCATGTCATCTTAGAGAACCACTTGTTCCTTATGTAATGTCCCTTCCATTCCAGACAATGTCCTTGCTGTGAACTCTCCCGTGTATGAAGTTAACCTAATCACTGCACTCTCTTGAACTGACATGACCGGTCTTTCTCCACTGACCTCTAATCTACATGAGTTCTACCCAGTGCACTTCCTGTACGTTACTTATATTTCAGTATTGTTTTCTTTTACCCACTAGCAATCTGTGCTCTAACTGATACTATTGGTGTTCATCCTGTCTGCCATGTTTGTTGCTGTTTACACGTGTACACACAGGAAAAAAACAATTAAATTCATTCATGTTATAAGTCTGAACAAAATATTTATGTGTTGGACCAACAAAAATTAAAAAAAGGGGTTCTGCATTTTCTTTTCCTTTTTCATTTTCTGTGCCTTTCCCATTTGTAGACCTGAGTTTCAAACATATCATTTTCCATTTCTTGGAAGAATTTTTAAGAATAATTCTTGTGATACAGATCTAGTGGCCACACCTTTCCAATTGTGGTTTCTTCTTTTATTTTGAAGGAAAATTGTGCAATTGAAAAAGCCTAAGTTCTTTCCAATTCCTTCAGGGATTCTAAGATATCCTGAGTAACAACTTTAAAACCACATCTCAATTATTTTGTGTCTGGGAAAGGTATGCACGACAGAGCGTTCTTGTGGAAGTCAGAGGACAACTTTTCACTGTTTCACCGTGTGAATCTTGAAAACTGGTCTCAGGGCTTCAGGCTGGAGCAGCAAGCATCTTTACCCGTGGGGCCGTCTTGCCTACCTTCAGGTCTTTAGCTTTGGTCTTTGATGGGTAAGACAGTTTCCCAGCTGTATTTAGCTACTAGTGAGTCCATTCTCCAAACCAGCAATTCTGACTAGAGAGATAGAACCTCAATATAGATTTAATTAGAATTTTCCTGACAGGTAAGGATGCCAAAGTGTTTTTCGCACATATTTGTTGGTCATTTGTCCTTTTTTTTTTTTTTTGAACTTCCTGTAATTTCATTAGCTGATTTGTTGACTGGATTGTTTGATCTTTGGAGAGGGTGGGTGTTTAGATTTTTGAGTTCTTCATAGATTCTAGACATCCTCTTTCAGATGTCCGAAGAGCAAAGTTACAGAACCAGCCTGGGTGTCCATCCACACATGAATGGATAAAGAAATGTGGCATACATGCAAAATGAAGTTCTAGTTTTCTATAATAAAGAATAAAATGATGTCATTTTTTCAGGGAAGTGGATGCAATTGAAGGTCATAGTATTAAGGAAAATAAGCTCAACCCAGAAAGACAAATACCACACCTTCCCTCATTCATGGATTCTGGGGTTCTTTATGGATGTGTAACTCACTTATACATATATAGCTATGTGTATTTACATGCTAACATAAAATCAGAAGTGAAGCTGCCTGAGGTGTGGGGTGAACCTGACAAAAAAATGACATACTTGAATGAAAACCTCTGTATGAAATCTATCATTATTTCCAATGTATGTACACCAATATGGAGTGTAAAAACAAGTTACACAGAAAAAAAACAGTAGTTTCCACTGCTGCTGTAGTTTTCGATCTATAGCATTTTTAAGTTCTTTGTTAGAATTCTTCTTTGCTCGCTCACACGGGCCATTTGCTCTTGGTGCCGTGAGAACCCTTAATGTTTCACTAAGAGGTGTTTTAATCCTCAGTCTGGTGAGACCATTGGTTCTGTGGATGCCCCAGCTTACTTCCGGTGCTCGTTCTGACTCTTCAGATGGGGTTCCTTCTTTTGTCTTACCAAGCAGTCATTTGGGATTACTAAGTGTGACTCTGGGTCAGAGGAACCACTATCAGCACGCTTTCAGCATGTGTGGTAGGATGTCCGAGACACATTTTTCTGTTCTGCAGTTGTGGCTATCTTTAGTGAAGTTCCCTTGGACTGTGAACTTCAAAATGCTGTTGAGTCTCCTACCCACCCCTTAGGATGAGATAGGATGTCTTGAAGAAACTCAATTTGAATGTTTTTTTTTTCTCTCAAGTATAAGGCTACAACCAACCAGAGTTGGCAAAAATAGGTTGGATGTACCCTACTCATACCCATAAACAAGAGGAGACTTTTCTCCCAATAATCACCTTTAGCACATGGCAGAACCCCAGCAATTCAGATCCCACAGAGGGGGTTCCCCCTACTGACAGTCCCTCTGGATACTTTAACTCTTAGACTAGTCCACACTGAACTTTCTGAAACCCGTCAGTTGTTTTCTGGAATTAGTTTTTCTCCTCTTGAGTGTGTCTGTGAGGGTGTCTCTGTTTACAAGCGTCTGCTTCACTCTGTGTGAGCCTCTGTGTGTGACACTGTGTGCACACCCGTCTCCCTCTCCAGTTTTGAGGGAGGCAGTATCATGCACTGACTTTGAACACAGAAATTCAGCTTGTCCAAGTTCTTTACTTGGCCTTAGACTGAAGGAGTCACTTCTGAACTCCTATTCCTGACCCATGAATTGAAAGTCATTGTTGGGCTTTTTCAGTTAACTTTATTTCAAAAGACAGGTAATTTTTTTACTCCAATATGCTTGAATAAAACATAATTCTCTGACATTTTTTTATGTGTGACTTTGATTTTCACCCATGGTTAATTAGTGTAAATGCTCATAAACCGAAGTCTATCAACATTATTTCTCTCATTGCTGGAAGGGAGACTATTCTTGATAAATGAGTGATTCTTATAACAGCATAACTCAAAAAAATAAAAATAAAAAAGAGCTTTGGTCAGTGGCCAGGAGATGCTCAATAACGAAGGGTCCAGAGGAGCAGAATGAAAAATATTTCCTACAATAGAACCATTCTTTAATCAGTGCCTGGTTTTATAGCAGTTCTCTTTGTCCTCAAAACAAAAATAATCTGGTTCTACAGTTTGCTCTGAAGAAAACAACAAGTTACCTATCTGGAAAAAAAATCAGAATTCTGTCCTGTTACCTGAATTTAACAGGCAAGTGAAATGTAATCCCAAGGGTAACACACACACACACACACACACACACACACACACACACACTGGTCTAACGTTTATCATGTGGTTGAAGGAAGAGTTGAGAAACAGCTTGATATTGTCCCCTCATTTTGTGGACTGTCACTGGTTGACAGTGGCCTGAACCCTGGTGCTTTGCAGGCTTTTGTGGGAACCAGGGATAGAGATAGCATCATTCCCACGGCGCCTGATTTAACTTGGCCTTGGATGATAAAACAGACCGGTTGAAACCTGCCATAGCAGATTACATTGATTTAGCCATCATTTCAAGATTTTTATCTTTTTGTTTGGATAGGTTAGCTCCAGAGGTTTCACTTGATGGATCTCCTTCTAAAGGAAAGTTACTGTCCTGTGGGCCTACCCTACCAACTCTCCCATTGACTGTGGCTTTCACTGCGACACTCATTCTGGATTGTGTCTTCCCTGGCCCTCTCTGGGTTCTTTGTGAGAGACTCGAGACCACCAGTGAAATCTCTGACTCTTAGCTATTGATTTCATCTGTGCCAAGCAAGTCACAGCAGAGAGGGAGGAAGACTGACAGAAATTCCTCGCCACCAAGCAAGGCTGTGTCACTGAGTCCTGGCGGAGGCTGTGTGAGGACAATTAATGTACCTACAGGGCTGAAGCTGTTATTGGCATCTCGTCCGGTGCCCGTGGCGTGGTCAGCACCAACACTGTTTGTATGTGATAAACTCTCCAAAGTCATGTCTAAAACATAGGCAAGTGATTAAACAGCCTTGGTTGGGACTTTTGGGCAGATCTGAGGTCAAGGCTGCAACAGGCCATGACGCTGGTCCAAACTTCCGCATCATGAATATTTTGTTCATTCTGTACTTTTAATTTGGTATTAAAAACAACAAAACAACAAAAAAATAATCCTGTTGGTACAACTGAACCACAGAGACTTCAAAAGTCAAAATTTAATATATTTAGACGGAGAAAGAAGAGCCAGTTTAGACAAGTGAAGCACAGAGAAAATTTTCTTTGAATATAGGCTGTCCAAGAAGACTCAAATTCTGTTCACGGCTATGCTATTGTTTTGGCTGGCTGGCTTGTAGGTTCTGGTGTTTTTCTCTACTTCCCAAAGTAAAATATTGACATAAATTAATTCAATGAGCTGAAGAGGAGAGAGTACAGGGTGGGACTCTAGTGAGTAGATTCTGATTCCATCCTGCTGTTTGGGGGGAGGATCCAGAACCTTCTAAAGGGGAAGTGAGGCATTCTGGGAGGCTGGCAGAGTGATTTAGGTCGGCACACTCTTACTGCCTTTGTTTGGGAGCTTGGGGTATACCCCTGTCACTTCCCATGGACTGACACCGGTGTGCATCCTGGATCTCGTGGGGGCCTCTTCCCCTCCATGCTAACCGGGATTTAACGTTGCATCGCTCCACCAGCACTGGGAAGTCACCAGGTTTTCCTGGTCCTCTAATCACCCGGTTCAGTCTTATATAAAGGTTTAAGCAGAGGAGGGTGGTTGTGCTCTGTGACCCACAGATCATTCACCAGATATGGGAATTAAGGCAACCAAGTTCCCCTCCCAAACCTGCTTTGGAGTGAGGTTTTCGCCACTCAGCGTCTAGTTAATAAGTGTTACGTTGCATAACTAGCTGTAAAACTAAACTTTATCATTCCCCTTCTACCCAGTTAATTCGAGAAGGCTGAACTCCAGGAACCCAGGCCAGGGGAGGCAGCTGCTCCCTGCTCAGTGTGGGCTCCGGCGATAAGATGTGTGGTGTCACTCTCCACCTGCCCTCTACCTCACAACACTGAGATAGAGTGGGCACCCTGGGCTCTCTCTGCCCCTCCCTCCCTCCTCCCAGGCCCCACATGCTGACTGGAGGTCTAGGCTCTTCTCAGAACCATCCTCCTGAGAGGCTCTGCTGCAGGAACCCCATGGGTCCTCCACACTGAGCTGCCTCCCCTACCTGGGCTTGCTCCGGACAAGGCTGATGGTTTTTGTTCTTTCTGTCAACATCTGCCAGATTTGGATGCACACAGAGGGGAAGGTGAGCATAGAAAGAAGAGGGGAACACCCCCGTTAAAAACACAGGCAGGGACTAGTGAGCCCACTGTTCTCCTCCGTCCATCTCTAATCTGACACTGGTAGTTGGCATCTCGGTTAGATAACTATGACGTTTACACAATATGACTACATAATGTAACTATGACACGACATTCACATAGTTCATTCCACTATGTCCTAAGAAACTCAGTCTTCTTAAAGTTGTGTATAAGCACACAGCGTTAGTGTGTGCTCATGTGGAGGCCTGAGGCTCTCAGTGAGTGTCTTTCTCGGTCCCTCTCACCGTATATTTAAAGACAGGGTCTCTCACTGAATCTGAAGCTGCTCTCTCTGTCTCTCTGTCTCTCTGTCTCTCTGTCTCTCTGTAGTCCTGACATTACAGGTATGTATACCATCACACCCCTATCTTCATGTAGGTACTGAGATCTAAACTCAAGCCTGGCAAGCTCCTTATTCACTGAGCCACATCACCAGCCCTGGAGAGCCAACCTTTCTGAGGTGGCTCTTCATGTTCTGATCCTGTTCTTGGTTTTCTAGAATATCAGTGCCTTTGTAGGAGAAAAAAAAAAAGAAAAAAAAAACCCTGTTGTAATAATCCTCCTTATAAAAATGTATAGCAAGCTGACAACACATGACCACACCTCTCCCCAAAGTCCTTAGCTGTCCTTTCCAGTGCCACCAACACCTTTCTTGTCCTTTCTACACACGGCTCCGTGGCCAGTCACCCTCCTACACTTTCACAGCACTCTTCACTTCCTGCCGAAGTGGCCTCACCGCAGGAACACTCCCGGATTTCCTTCTTCAGTGGGAACCCCATCACCCCTTCATCTCTCTCATGCTTTGTCATTCCTCAAGGCCGAACTGACATCTAACAGGACTCACAGTCACACCTCTGCCTTATTAGCATCTTCTGTCTGAAGCTTCGTGTTACGGTAGCAACCTTTGAGAGGAATCAGAAGTACAACATGAAGAGGGAAGGAAGGAGGAGGGTGCTGGTGAAATAGCTAGGCCAGGATGTGTTTCAGCAGCTCTAGCCCAAGAGAATATCAGGTGGAGGAAGGCGGGTGCCCTGCGAACCCTCACACAATCAGCACTTGGGGTGTCACCATGTGGCCAGCTTCACCTGATAGTCTGTCTGCCCTGGAGGGGTGCGACTGTCCGCCCCAAGTTTTGCGAGTTTGTTCTGTTCTTCCACAGATCACATGTGCTGTAAGATGGTCTATAGCGTGAGTGTGTGCTCTATGGAGTGAGCTGTGCCCTATAGGGTGAGTGTGTGCCCACTCATAAGCTTTCGGACATTCAACTTGGGGAAAAGGTCACAAGAGTTGGTCTGGGAGGCGCCTTCAACTAAATGTGACTTTTAATGTTTAATAGTCGTAGGCCTTTAGTTTAGACATTTTCAGAACTCACCTTGGAAAACAAATCAAAATAAGTTCTGGTAAAATATAAAAAGGCCATTGAAATGTCACCGAGTGGTTACCTAACAACGTGTTATGTAAGACCTGAGGGCTGGGGCAGGAGAGGGGACTGTGCTCAGTAACCTGAAGACATTCAAAACACCAGCGTTCCCAGGCGCCGGTGTGTTCACTGCTTTCATCACTGCTGCGAGGACTTTCAGCCTTTCTGAGCCCAGGGTGGGTCTCTGGCTCTGTCAGTCTCGTCTCTGCCCCACTCTGCCGCTGGTTTCGCCCTCGAATGGGCGCCGCTGATTGGCTGCTCACTCAGCCACCCCTCGGAGCCACCCGCAGGCACTGCCATGTTTAATGGGTCTCATCTGTTAACAGGGGTGTTTAAGATGACAGAGGATCAGGTGATTTGATTTATAAAGTATTCTTTTTCACAAGGTATTTTTTAGAAGAAGCTATTTCCTAGACGGTTTTTTTTTGGAGGGGGGGTGGAGGTGTTGCCAAATGTTGGAATATTTGCGAAGACAGTGGAGCTGCCCACCGCGTGGCTCACAGGGCCAGTGCTGAAGTAAATACAGCACTGTGTAAGAGCATAAGCCTGGGACCCGACGCAGGGGAATGGCTTACGACCTTTGACACGTAGTACGACCTGTCTTGGCCTCAGTTTCCCCACAGCCTAGATAATCTTTCAGGTTCTTTGTGATTCCGTGAGCAAGTTCCCAAAGTCTGTGGATCTGAAAAGCTTCGCCAAGTCGGTAATGATATCTGTTTTCATTTGAGGGAATATCAGGCATTCGCTTCTTAAGAACGTTGGGTCAAATTTGGACATGTGAAAAACTAAACCGGATGGTGAAGATTCCAGCTTATCAAACACTTAACTTAATTTCGATCGAATGTTCTTGTTTCATGAGATACGTTATTAAGGTAATCATGTGCTGGGTGGCGGGTACTGGCCCTGGACCCAGGGCTTGTTTTTCAGTTCGGTCAGTTCTCATGAGGGAAAGCTGACACTCTCATTGGAACTGGGGTACCATCTCCCCCCACCTACCCTCCATGACCTCGAAAGCTCGGTGTCTGACGAGCCAATACATACATTGCTCTTGGGCTTGACAGGGATTCCGTGTGGAGACAGCTAGGTGCTCACACATTTCCCTTTTCCTTAAGTCAACCCAGCAAGTTTGGAGGGGGCCGTATCTGAGTAGTTGTCCTTCCGAAGTGTGTGTAGCTCTGCATAAAGGGAGGAAGACCCTTCCAAGGCATGTTCTGTCGTGTTTTGGTAGAAAGAACCCATTTTAGGGCCCAACAGTCATAAAATGTCATTTCTAATGTGACTTAATCCATAGACAGGGCTGGCCCTTGCAGACAGGCTTGTCAAGCCATGGCCTCAGCTTTGTGGGATGACCCATTGCAGTAAGAGGTAGTACAGTTCTTAGTTCCAGTTCTCTGAGGATTCTCATGCTTTTTCTTTTCAGCCATTAAAGAGAACTTTTACAACGGCTGAGCAGTTAGAATGGTCTGTCTGTCTGTCTGGGATTTTCCATCTGCTGCAGTTTAGCTTTATCTGTAGACTCTACGCCCTCTAGTTCTCCTTGGACACTCAGTTAACATGGGCTGGGCCTCAGCCACCCTCAAAAGGAGGTACCCTCACATGAAGGCTGTCTGCATAGGAGGGCTTATCATTAGACAAAAGGGCAAGTCCCAGGTTCGGGTTGCCTTCTTTGTTTCCTGTGATAGGATGAGTTTGGTGAGATGAATAAAATCGATTCTAATGACTAAAGGTTGTTAGGCAGTGGACATTGAACCCTAAGAGCCCTTTTGACCATTCTTGCAGACACAGTTACTTCAACACTGACACGATACTGGCATGGCAAGGGTTAATGGGCTGCAGGGAAGGGTGCGATTTTTCTCTCAGGAGGAAAAGGCCCAGCAATGGATCTTCCCTCCTCAAGTTATTAGATTTTACGGGAAATTTAATGTGGTATGTCCTTCATATGAAGCCACTGAATGAGGGCATTTCACATGGAGGAGATCCTATACACGAAGAAAGGACTTCAGTGATTCCGACAGTACCGTTCACCAGCAAGCATTTCATGACTTCACAAAAGGCTCTTCAGGGAGTCAGTGCCAGCACTTTAAAAAGAACATGTTAAGTGGGGAACATAAGCCTGTTTCCTGAGTAATGACTTCAGGTAAATGGGAGAAACACAGCCAAATACTCTGGGCCCAGGCAGACCTTGGAGAATCTGCTAATCCACAGCCGTGGTGTCCAAGTGCCCAGAGGCGAACTTCCTGCTCTTCTGGGATGCCAGACTGGACCTTAGCTCTTGGGAAGATTCTGTTTTGCTTTGTTTTTGTATTTCTCGACCACTCCAAACCTCTGACAGGAGGCTCTTTGGATAACACCTCTATTCATGAGGAAAACATTTGCAATCTTTTGGGCTTGTGTTTGTTTAACTCAGCCTTTGCCAGAAAGTAAGGGGTCGCATACGGTCTATTGGAGGAGACTAATTTAACTAACAGGGCCTCACTGTGGATTGAGTGTTCTGAGGAAATGTTTGGGAACTGAAATTATAAACAGAAGTGCTGTGTTCGGGGCCCCTAGAGAAATACCAATGACTTCTGCTCACTGGACACTTTGTGCTGCTGGACCAGGCAGAGGCAGGAGGTGAGGAAGGGACAGCCTCTGCTTGTGTCTAAATTGGGCTGGTGTTTAGACCAATCCAATGGTGCACTATGATTTTTACCATGATATATGCAAGTTGTTATTTAGGACAGCTGATGAAGTCATCTAACTAATATATCTGTGGGTGATTGGGGTGGGTGAGTGATGGAGGACAGTCCAGGGTGACTTGGGTGGGTGACTGAGGACAATCCAGGGCTGGCCTTCAAATCGCCTTTCTCACCCAGGGGCTCCATGTGGAAGGCAGGCTACAAGTCTCTCACAAGAGCTGGCTTCCAAATTGGAGAACCCTTTGCATCTCTGAGCTGATGGCCCCAGAGGACTTTTTAAAACTGTTTTGATTAGAACCTTCTATTTTGAACAAGCAGGCTAACCAAGCTAGACTTGCAGTGCCTGTTGTTCAAGAAAGAAAACGCATGGCTTAGAAAATCAGAACACAGTTTTTTGATAAAGAGGTTTTGTTGTACTTTTCTGTTATGTGTGCGTGTGTGTGCACATCCTATCTATCATCTATCCATCAATCGTCCGTCTATCTATCATCTATCTACCTATCTATCTATCCATCAATCATCTGTCACTCATCTATCATCTATCTACCTATCATTTATCTATCTACTATCTATCATCTATCTATCATCTATCTATCCTCTATCATCTATCTATTAAGTATCTGTCTATCTATTATCTATATCTATTTACCTATCATCTATCTACTATCGATCATCTATCTATAGTTATCTATCATCTATCAATCATCTATCTATCAATCATCTGTCTATCTATCTATCATCTATCTACCTATCTATCATCTATCACATCTATCACATTGTACCTCATGCCCAAAGTGATCAAGATACTTTTTAAAATACAGGAACCCTAACTTCTATTTGTATGCCCAAAAGAAAGGCTATCAAGTCCTTCCCTTTGTTTCTTGTCTTCATAAACTCCTTTCCTTTATTCATTCCTCTTTACTTCCTCATTTAGCTTTAATTTGAATAAGCAACATTTAAATGGGATCGTAAAACCCATCTCCTTCCGGTGGAACTTCCTGTAAGCATGCTGATTGCATGGCAAAGGCCCATAGGTTGGCTGTGCCTGTGCAGCTCTCTGTACACCTGTCAGGGGGCGCTGTTTCTCAGCAGCTGGAGCTGTACTTCTGTGCTCGCCTCAGACATGCCAGGCAAAGTTTCATTCTTTTGTTGGGATGTTGGCTGAATATTCACAGTGATGTTTTTTATTGTTATGAAACAGATTATAACCATTGCTTAGATAAGGACATTGATTAAAAAAATATTTAAAAACCCATAGAGATGTTTTCAAACATCACAGAGAAAAATACAAGCAGAGATGCCCAGACTCTATCTATGAGGTGGGCACCAGGGGAGAGAGCCTTTTAAAAAAGAGATTTATTTTTATTATTTGTGTGTGTGTGTGTGTGTGTGTGTGTGTGTGTGTGAGAGAGAGAGAGAGAGAGAGAGAGAGAGAGAGAGAGAGCGCGAGAGAGCGAGAGCACTGCATCCATCGCCTTGGAGGCAGATAGATGCCACTTGCCCTGGGAACCAGGACGCTCTTGTCTGTGCAGAATAAGGGTGAACACTTTCATGATAAGGAAATTTCCAAGGCCTCTTCCCTCCAAGCAAAATGTTAAGACAGTAGATGTCTCAATAGTTTCTGAACACGGTGTCACACCAAGGGATCAAAACGTGCTCTATGCTAGTTGCCTGTCTGAAATGTTATTAATATCCAATTTTGTGCTCAAAAACGCCTTGGTTGGCGTAATGAATGATGTGGCCATACTAATCACGATCGGCCTCTGGGAATGCGATCTTTCTTGACTGAAGCATTTTGTAACCGACTCCCATCTTTGCTGTGAAAGGCTTTTGTAATCTGAAACAGAGCACTTGAGGATCTCCGCTTGGAGGCAGGAGATGCTTCTGTGTCGTGTTAAGGAAAAATACAGGAGTGACGTCACTGCAGTCTCTGAGAGAGCTCACCTTTCTCCTGGTAGGGTCAGGAAAGAGAGAGATGAAAAGCTCGCAGACACAGCTTACCGCTGTAGGTAAGGGGGACACAGCTCATGCTTCCTGTCAGGAAAGTGAGAACTCAGGGCGTCTGGGGTCCGATGGAGCCCAGGACATAACCTCACGCGAGGACTCAGGGAGAGGACCATCAACTCTCTGCGGCTGTTGAGAGGGTGACGAAATGGGCGCCCCGCCCGCGGCATGGGACCAGGCCTCCTCCCAGGCTTGCAGCGCTGGGTGACCTGCGAAGATGCTGTTCACCCAGCCGCTCCAGCAGAGCAGAGCAGAGCAGCGAGGAAGCGCGCGGGCCACAAAGGCAGTTCCACTCTGCAGAGCGGGCAGAAGCAACCAGCTCCCGACTGCTGGTTCAGTGTCCCCTAGTGGTCACTCATTAAACAGCGAGCTGGTGACAAGCAGATGGAGGTCCTAGCAAAGCAAATCCTAGTAGGCAAAATCCCGACACCCCAGATGTTAGGACCTCCTTCCATGTCCGTGAACAATCACACCGTCTTGAAGGCCAGAAAGCTGAGGTTTCTGGAGCCTCGCTGTGTAGCGAGAGCCAGGGTTTGAAGGAGAGTTTCTAAGCTCTGACTTGAGTTGTTTTCTTTTACTGTTCTGATCCCACAGACGTTTTCCAGGGGCTAAGGGGACACAGAAGCAGTAGGGTAAAGAGAGGAGTCTTGGTATGCCAGGCCTGCTAGGCCTCACCTTTGTCACCCCTTACTTTCCGAGTGTTTGTGTGCTAAGAGGCCACGGGGTAGAGTGAAAAAAGAACAGATGGGTCTGGCCTCAGATCCTAACGTCACCTTCCAGCTATCTGCTCTACAGCTGTTTGAGTTCTGGTATGCTCTTGGCCCTAGAAACACAGTGGTGATGTAGAGCCAGAAGATGTCCTAATTCTTGCTTATGCCCTGCTCTCCAGTATGTAAAGTAGGGGTGGCTGGGAGGTAAATGCTTAGCTACCCAGTGTGCTATGAAAAGAGCATGCAGCAAGGCAGGGCAAAATGGAGGCCATCCATTTTGGCCCAGCGCAAAGCCAGCAGGGCCAGCTGAGCAGTCTGAGGGGCTGGCATTCTTAGAATGGGCCAATTACCTGAGGGGGAAAGGAAGCACACACACCCGTGTGTTTTAGTTAGCTGAGCTGTGAATTCTGTAGCATCAAAAGAACGGGCTAGTTTTCACCTGGTCCGAGCTCTGGAGTCCTGTTGGAGCCTCCAGCAGCGGTCATGGTTCATAACTATAAAACTGGGGGTCAGAGAGTCCCCATGTGGGCAACGGAAGCATTTGCTCTCTTTCCCAACAGAAGGCTGTGGTCTAGATAGTTGCAATGACGTCGTTGAAGGGATGTATTTAGAATAAGTGATAATGAGCTTTTGTCTGTTAGTGTCCGTTTGCTACATAATTGATAATATATTTACTTAGAATATATAGTTTCTTCCTTGACAAACTTTTTAATCTAGTTAAATATATATTATATATTATATATATGATGATTGGAAATACTGGCTTAGAAAATACACAGAGAATTAATGAATGTTAGGACACCAGAGGAGGGTGAAGATTTTCTGACATTTGACAATAGGGAACAAAAGAAAATGTATGTTTTGTCCAAGGTTATTCTTTGATTTACTCATTCAGCAAATGCTTGCTGTGTGCCTGCCATGGGGTGCTTACTGTTCATGTTGAGGTTACAGTAAAACAGACCCAGCTATTGTTTTCATGGATTCTCGAGTCAAAAGTGTTATCCCTGCAAACCGGACGAGTATATGGTCAATGTTAAGAAAACACAAGGCAAGTAGGGGTGAAGGCTGGACGCGGGTTCCCTCCTTTAGACAGGATGCTAAGCAAAGGTGATTTCTGGGCAAGTCCCGAGTGAGAGGACGAAGTAGACCTGGCTATCTGGGGAGAGCACAGATGCAAAGGCCCTGGGGTTGATGGACACTTAAAGGTCAAAGCTGTCAGAACTTGTAGCTGGAGAGCAAGAGAGGCAGGGGCAAGGAAGGAGCGGGCATCAGCTGGGCACTGTCAGCTTGACAGAACTTGAACAGGAACTTGAACAGAGGACAGATAGCATCTGGTTTATGCTTTAAAAGATTGGCGACCCAGCCAAATTTAGTCTGGAAGCTGGGTCTCTTTAAGGTGGAGCCCTCAGTACCCCCTATCACTCCCTGGAATGGGTAACTCAAGATCAAGAGGGAATCTTGGGGAGCTCAGTAACTCTTGCATTTTAAGTACCGTGAAGACTGTTAATTTCATCTTGAGTGCAGAAAACACCAAACAGCACACGTCATGCTCTCATCTTCTCCTTTCCCTGTTCCTCTGCAGGAGAAACTGGAGCTCCAGATCCGTTAACAGACTTTCCTTCACTGGTGCTATGGCTGCCCTCATCTCTCTAAGGTTTGTGTGGAATATAAACTGCTTGAGACTTAAGTGAGCCCAGAAGAAGTGTCCCTAGGAAAATGGCCAGCTGTTCTCAGCTCCCAGCATGCTTTTCATTCCTTCCTAGTCAACCTGTGTTTGTTTCCAGCCAAGGATGATCTTGTGATTCAAACAACAGGCGTTTAAGCAGCTTTATAATGGGCACAGTTTAGAAGGATTCCACGTTTATTATAAATAAGCCTGACAGAGTCCCTACATCTGAGGTTGCCTCCTTTTCAGTTCTCCTTTGATGGGGGTGGGGGTGGAGATAGCACAAACACAGGAACTGCTTGTGAAGCAAAGTGGGTTTTGTTTTTATAAGCACACTTCGTGAAGATAGAGTTCAAAATACTTCAAAAACCTTCAGCAAAGAATGAAACCTTTTCCGCTATCTTTGAAAGGAGGTACCATAAAGCTGAGTGCTGGCCAAGAGTACAAAACAAAATTTTACCAGTACAAGATGAGAAAGGGTCAGGGCTTGAGTCACTGCAAACCATACAGTAGGTCAGCAGTTAACATGATCTATACTCAGGAGCAGATGCGTGGTTTGATCCCAGCAAGAAAACCGTCCACAATCCAGGATGGTGCTCTGCAGCACAGAGGGAACCGTGCCTTACTGTTGATGTTGTGAGAAGGGCCGGCCCATCTCTGCAGTGGGCTGCTGACAAACATGGGCCCTCTCAGCTTGTTACCTCGATCTTGGCTTGCAGCAAAAGTTGCCCAGGGAGGAATGTGGGCTCTCAAATTCTTAAAAGCCTCGCCAATGCACCATTTTACTTTGAGTTTTTCCAAACTTTTTACTATTTGGAACAAAGCTGGAAATGGAGATTTGAGCAAAATCAGTGAGTTCTTTGAATAGCTGAATTGTGACAAGAAGGAAAAAATCTTGTAAAGGATTTCTCTGCATTCTGAGAGTATGCAGTGTATATTGTGACTGACAGGTGGAGTTAATCAGTGGAGGCCGGCCCGAAGCCCAGGGCTACTTCATGGTAACTGGCTTATTAAACTTACATTCTGAGCTGGAAGTGTGCACGCACTTTTATTTGTTTAAGAAGGAAATACATCACAAAACAGATGTTGTGTAGGGAGATACCTTCTTTTCTTATTTTTATTTTCTTGAGACAGGCTCTGTCTGTACAGTCTTGGCTTTCCTGGAACTGTCTGTATAGACCAGGCTGACCTTGAACTCACAGAGATCTGCCTGCCTTCTCCATAGTGCTGGGATTAAAGGCGTGCCCCACCACCACACCTGGCTTGAGATACCGTCTTTCCTGTCTTTTTCATATCAGCAACATTTTCAATAGACATAATATAAGGACCTCTAGCTTTGCTCGAGAAGGTGGACCACAGAGCGAGGGCCTTGGGGTTTGTAGACTGGTACCACTTCCTGTCTACCCTCTGCTTCCTGCCTGTGGCTACACCATTGCCTGCCCCCTCCTGCAGATGCATTGGTGGGCTGTATCCTTTTGAACTGTAAATCACAATAAGCCCTTCCTCCCGATTCTTGTCAGTTCTTCGGTCACAGCAAGAAGGACACGTGTGCACACGGGTGAGTGCAGTGAAAAGTCTAGGAAGTCACACAGAGTGACCACTGGGCAGTTGAGAGAACAGTTCCTATATGGTTACAAAACTGAATATTTGTTAGAATTAAAACTGAAAAGGGAACTCTGGTGAGGAGTGACAACATTTCATTTACGCTGGAGAAAGAGGAAACCTGCAGAGTGGAAGAACTTTTAGTTAGTAACTTAGACCCCGAACATGGCAGATTCTTGATAAACAGCACAGAATAATATGAGGGAGATTATTAAGGAAGAGGAAGAACATCACAGGGTCTGGACAAAGGGACAAGAGAAGAAAATAGGGACATGATCAAAGTATGTTACATACATGTGTGAAAGCAGTGCTGCCCAAATCCGTTATTTTGTATAATCGATAAATAATAATAAACACTATGGAAAGGCAGTCTCAGAGGATGCAGCCACATGTGGGAAGGAGAACTTGAGAGAATATTATGAGCTGTGAGAATCAGCTAATAAAAGATTCTCTTTTTCTTACTTAGTAGGGATGATATTAAGATATTCACAAGCGGAAATTTTTATTTTAGTTTACATGTATGTGTGTGTGCTTTTCTGGCACATATATTCATGCACCATGTGTATGTGGTGCCCACAGAAGCAGCAGAGGGTGTTGAGTCCCTTGAGGCTGGAATTTACATACGGTTGTCATCTGCTACGTGGGTGCCAGGAACTGACCCGGGTCCTCTGCAAGAACAGTCACTGTCCTTAACCACTGAGCCTTTTCTCTGGCCCCTAAAAGAAAACCCTTTATTAAAAATCACATAAAAAGAAGCTATCCCATTATGTAAAGTAGTTTTGAACACTCACCGCTGGGGTACAGGATTTTCTGTACTTTTATTTCTATATCAGTACCATATTATATTTGATAACTGTGTAGTATATACTTAGAGAAATAAGATTTTATAATCCAGTCCCTTCATTACTTGTAATTCCAGATGATGGGCGGGGGTATTAGGGTCTCACTGTAGCCCTGGTTGTCCTAGAGTTCATTCTGTAGACCAGGCTGGCCTTCAACTCCCAGAGATCTGCCTGCCTCTGTCTCCCAAGTGCTGGGATTAGTGGTATGTACCACCACACTTGGCCCAGATATAATTTGTAATTCGTTTATTTGTTTTTGCTTTCTTAAGACAGGGTTCCTTTGTGTATCTTTGGCAGTCTTGGAACTTGCTCTGTAGACCAGGCTGGCCTCGAACTCACAGGGATCTGCCTGCCTCTCCCTCCCAAGTGCTGGTGTTAAAGGCGAGTGCCACTGTTCCCTGGTGCTAATTTGTAATAATTTTAAAATTAAGTAAAAACCATAGGAGATTGAGTGGAATTTCATTATAACGTTTAAAGGTTTATCTCATTTAATGTGTGTGAGTGTTTGTGGCATGTATTTATATGCACCACATGTGTGCAGTGCCTGTGGAGGTCAGAAGAGGGCATCGGATCCCCCGGAACTGGAGTTATCATGGTTGTGAGCCATCAAGTGTGTGCTGGGAGCAGAGCTCAGGTCCTCTGCAAGAATAACAAGTGCTCTTAGCCAGTGAGCCATCTCTCCAGCTGGCAAACACTTATTTTTATTATTTTTAATCATGTGTGTGCATGTATGTTTGTGTGTAGGATGTACACAAACACTCCACACGATGTATACATGATATATAAACATGAGTGTATAGGTACCCCCAGAGCCCAGACATGTTCATCTCCAGGAGACAGTGTGACAGGTAGTTGTGAGTTGTCTGATGCGTGTGCTAGGAGCTAAAGCCAGGTCCTCTGCAAGGGCACTGTGAGTTCCTAACACGGAACTGGCTCTCCAGCCCCGGCTAACTTTACTCTCGATGGAACTGACAGCGCAGTCTAACCGTTCACATCAACTTCAACTAGATTTACTGGTAGTTGCTTTTGGTCTATCTAATACCCTTTGGTAAAGCTTTTGAGAATTGCTTTTCAAAAAATGTGTAGCTTGTTTAACTTACTTCAAAGATTAGACCATGTTTCTACTATGATAATTATATACATCATATTTTCTGAGTTTTGTTGACACACACAAAAGCACCTTATCATATAAGCACTTATCTTTGTAAATGCCTATTATAATTTTTAGCTAATTTCCTGGGATTTTATAGCCAGGTTTTAATAATCACAGTTTTAATAACCACAGTGTGTGCCTTTCTGCTCACAGGCACAGTTTCTTATCTGCAAGTCAGTTAGAAAATGCAAAGCTGTGCATTCTGCAAAGTCTGTGAATGAACATGAATGGGTATGAGGCCATTTCCAATCCTAATAGTCGTACTTTGTGTAATCACTGATGGAATTTAATGTAGAAGCATTGTTGATTGCATAATGTTGCCCAGGTTCCTGTTATCACATAATATATAGTAAGTTAATTTTTTTTCTGAAATCTAAGCTTCCAGACTCTGCAAAACACCCAGCTCCAGAGTCAAATTAGGAATGTGGACTCTACACATCCCATTGTCTTTCAACTTTCTTTATTCGGTCAGATAGAATTTTCAATGTTGAATGATACCTTTTGTGTTTTTTAATGCAAATACAATGATCGTGTATATTAAAGTTGCATACATTAATGGGATTGGATGCTGTCTGTGTTTTCAGTGTTGGCTTAGGAAATGATTGTTCTGATAAAGCCTGAATTAAAAAGGACAT
Source organism: Pachyuromys duprasi (assembly GCA_028658305.1). Classification (NCBI taxonomy): domain Eukaryota; kingdom Metazoa; phylum Chordata; class Mammalia; order Rodentia; family Muridae; genus Pachyuromys; species Pachyuromys duprasi. The sequence continues at coordinate 5,822,220 of CM053752.1, read as the reverse complement.
TTCTACAAAAACAAAACCCCCAAACTGGCAATTGCGTGTTAGTTTTTCCAACTCTGCTCTAGGAAAAGCTAGGCATCTTGTGATGAACATACAGTGGGTTGTATTTTAAAACCTGAGTCCTTCCAGAGAGTGTAAAATCGTGGTCATGATGAGCTTTGAGCTGAGTGACTTTTGTTCTTCCCTCTCCCCACCCATTACACCCCTGGCTTGCAGGGCTGGATTAGTAAGTAGATTGTTTGGGTCTAGTGTGAAGTTACATGTTGCAGCGTACAGAGCACAAGACTGTGTGCACAATAAGTATCAAATATGAACTATTATGTTACCAGTGTTTTGATAGTTTTCTCTTTATTAACATGTTCTTTATTCTGTCCTTGACTTAATTAATGTGTATATATATATATATATATATATATATAAACTTACGAACTCAAATGTAGGGCTGAAGAGATGGCCTAGCACTTGCTTTGGCAGAGCACGAGAATTTTATTCCCAGTACCCACACAGTAGCTCACAACCATCCATTACTACAGTTCCAGGGCTCTGACGTCCTCTCTGATGTTCTCTGATGTTCTTAGGCACCAGGTATGCACTTGATGCACATACGTACATGCAAGCAAAGCATTAATACACATAACATTAAAAAACTAAAATAATTCTAAAATTGCATCTCTTGGTAGGCTAAAACATACTCTACACACCCATGCAAGCTCCAACTCTAAACTGCCGCCTGCATTTCAAGAACAGCCAATACTACCCAGCACCTCACTGGAGAAAGCACTCAATCTCTCCAAAGCCAGTCATTACCATTTCTAATACTATAGGTTACTCTGTCTGTTTGACATTTAAATTAATATAGCAATATATGTTTATACATACATTTTGAATATATAAGAACACACACACATATTCTTTTTAATGGCATCCTTGGCGTCAATGTGTATCAGCAGGTGTAGATCTTTGTAGATCTTTCATCCTCTACTAATAGTGCCGAGTGGTGTGACTAGAACAACCACTCTATTATTGATGGGCATTTGATTTTTTTGCAGATTCACAATGCATCATCAAAGGTTAAACTATTTTTCATTGTCTTTTTGAGAACCAGCTCATGAATTTGTTAGCGCAATGCTCATTTAGCCTGCTGATTTGCCCTAGCTACTCAAGATCCTTTATCTTTGTGAACGCCTTTTACTTCCTTTCCTGTAATCTGACCATCAAGCTTAAATTGACACACCTGGTCCATTTATGTTTACTTGGTGAAGAAGTGTTTGCTGGTCTCAGGCAGATAAAGTCTAAAGCTGTCAACAGGAAAAAAGCTAGCACGTTATTTTTGTTCTTGAACGTAATTAAATTGCTTTCAAACAGTAGTGTGTGGTACTCTTAAAAGTTCACATTTTTTCCTTTATATTCTGACTATGCTGTGGACAGTGATCAAACAGTTTTGGAGCAGCTCTTCAGGGGAAGTGTGTAAAAGGCTGCTGGGATGGAGTGTGTGTGTGGACTGGGCATGAAAAATAAGAAACCAGCTCTGTAGATATGACAGAGTGTTATCCTGTCTTCTAATAAAAAACACCAGAAACAAGCACATTTCTAGCTAGAGGAAAGTAACAGCGATAATCTCGAAAGTTCCTGAGTTCTCTTAAATTGAACCTTAGCACTGACCTATTTATTCTTTTAAATACTAACGAAGTATTCACACACCTTTCCAGAGTCCCACTGTCCACTGTATAGAAAGACTTTAAAGAGATGGCCCAGGGTCATGAGAGCAGGAGAGCGGTCCCTGCCCCTCACCAGCTGCAACACTCTGGAGAGCAGGCCCTGACCCTCACCTGGGCAGCACAGCAGAGCTGGGCCTGAAGGAGGGGCTCAGGTAAGCCAGCCCTTGAAGGTATGAGCCCCCAGAGAGCAGGCCCTGCCATGAGGTGGGTGAGGCCCTCCCCACTCATCCCTTGCCACCTGCAGCAGTCAGGAGAGCTATCCCTGCCCCTATCCACACTTGGGGGAGCAGGCTCTGCACCTCGATAGGGCAACATACTGGAGCTGGCCTTGATGGTGAAGGCACTGGTGAGCCAGCACCAAGCGTGTGAGAGCAGAAGAGCGGGCCCAGCCCCTCAGAGCCTGCAACACTTGGGAGAGCGGGCCCCATTCCTTGGCTGGGCAGCACCGTGGGTCTGGCTCTGGAGCCACGTGTGCGGCTGAGCCGCCCCTAGGGCACGAGAACATGAGGGCTAACGCTGCTTCTTGCTGCTGGCAGCATTGGATGACCTTACAAGAACAATGCTAGAGAGTATGCCCTGGTGCAGATAAGGGAGACCACACAGGCTGACCAGATCAGCTACCACCCAGGCTTTGAGCTGACCCACCCTAAAATCTATATCATCTGTGAACTGTGAACTCTAGGAGCACATGGAAGGGCTAGGTCCTGCTGATCCAAAGCTGCAAGATCTCCATGACACGGGGCGACAACAGGATAACAGGAAGAAGTCCCAATGACTCAAACCAGACCAACGACTCATTGCAATGAACATTTGCAAGTGAAGATGTGGACAGAGGGGTATACTGTGGGACACACTGTGATACAACCCGGCTTCCAAGATGTTTTCTATGCTTTGTTTTGTTTGTTTGTTTTAATTTTTGTTTTGTGGGGGAGGTTGCAAGAGTGGAGATCAGATACAGGGGACTGGGAGATGAGCGGGACTGGGTGTATGATGGGAAACTCACAAAGAGTCAGTAAAAAGTTTTTTAAAAAGTGGATGACACAATATTTGACAAGGATAGGAGAAAGATTTTGAAGAGGAGTCTGTCTGAGTGGACTTCCTGCCAGGCATGCTGGTTCCGGGAAGGTGACAATGGAGTTGTGGCTCTTGAACGGATAGCCCTGTTTGTGTCCTCTCAGTCCTACAAAGCAGAGGAAGCTGGCTACACACCGCACACAGGCAAGCCAGAGGCACCGGGAGGAGGGAAGCTGAGTCAGTTGCTACTCACAGGTCTGGTATGGCAATTGCAGGCCATGGGCTGTTTGGAATGAAATCATGAAGATGGAAGTATTACTCCCAGCCTTTGAAATGCACCGCGTGTTCACGGACTCTTCAGCACCATCCCAAGAAGGGAACCCGTTTATGGCTTGGTGTCAAGACTTTGCTCACTCGCTATGACAATTAGTTAAGATGCTAAACTGTAGACTGAAAAGCCTTCGGTGCTGACTGTCCGGAAAGGAATGCGAAGTCTCTCTCCAGGCTACGGGCAGGTTTGGGGACAGATGGGAAAATGGTAGGCAGAAGGGAAGGAAGTGGCATATTGGATCAGAGGCACAGAAGGGCCGTTTGATTTCCTCAGGTGAATGTTGTCTGAATTAACAAATCACTGAAGGTTACTTAGGTGAGCAAGTCTGGTTATCAAAGCAAAACAAACCAGAAATGTAAGTGCTTTATCATTCTATGCCTATATAAACACTCTAAAATTCTTGTCTTTTTTTTTTCAATTATTAGTTTCAAGAATTGTAAGTCAGAGATTGAAGTATTCGTTTCTTTTCCAGGGCTTAAAAAGAACTTATGATAAAATAAAAATAATAATAATAATAAAGAACTTATGAAATCAAGGTAGTCATGGGAAACTGTGGCTGAAATTAGAAGGAAAAGATTTGAATTCTCAAGGCCATTTAAAAATCTATTTTCCTCACTACACAGTACTGACAGTTTCCAGTAGGGGGGGTTAAAGAGCCAGCTGACTTGAGTAAGATCCGCTGGAAAATTCAATTTAAAATAGGCCCTACTCTTGCTATTTACCATACCTAATTCTTGTTTAATTTCTTGACTTAATGGGCTTAGCGGACAGATTTGTGTAATTTGCCGTCACAGCCTCACCCGGGGAAGCAAGCTGTGATCAGCTGCCCTTCCAGAATGCTGATCAGCGTTCCAGGGCGAGTTGCTCTAGCCCTCCCCACAAGCCCACCGTTCTTTTGACATCAGCTCCACGGACAGAAGCCACTGCCTGCCTCAATCCAGAGGCAGTGTTTAACTCACAAAGTAAATAGCTGCGTGTCTGAGCAATTTCAAAACCACATAAATGCTATTGTTTTATTCATTACAAGTCTCCACCGTGAGAGACTGCCCAGAGCAGGAATTTATTGCATTACCTAAAAATATGCATCTCCAAAATGAGGTGAAAACCTTCATTCTGATAGCACGACCCTATGAGCATTAGATAAACTACCTTCTTTAATGCCGTTTCTCTCACACATGTGGGTGTCTTACACTTTTTAATGCATTTCCAACACAAAATGATGCCTTTTAAATTTAATAGTTAAGGGACATGACTCGTAAAGAGCCAAGGAGAGAGGTCTGCTGCCCTGTCTCTCCCTCACTGAGGACAGCATCTTAGTGTAAACACACCCGAATGCAGCGCATGCCTGGGCATGTCCGCTGAGCTCGGCAGCAGTCAGTGGGGCTCTGGAGGCTTTGGGGCGAGGGTGGGGAGGCAGATTTGATAATTAAAAATATTGGGTGATAAGTATTAACTTTTTGGCTTAGGAAGAAAACTAGCAGCCAGTCCATGGGAAGTCGAGATACGGAACAAAACCCGAGCTAGTTGGATGATATTGTTTCCAAGGTGGCCGAGCAAACCCATAGTCCTGTTCCCATGCTTTTTGCTGAAGAGGAAAATGACCATTGAGCCCTCTCTACTCTAGGGTCAGTCCTGATTTCCTTAGAGTAGCCAGGCATTCATAAACTGGGCCAGCAAACCCACCTAGCCTAGAAATGCACACAGATATGTTTATACTTTACACAAACTATCCAAATTGAAATGCAGGGCCCCATCCAGGTGTATATTTAAGGGACATTTATTTATTTTCTTTTTTTATTGATTTATTATTTATTACAATTTATTCACTTTGTATCCTGGCTGTAGCCCCTTCCCTCATCTCTTCCAAATCCCACCCCCTCCCTCTTCTTCCCTTATGCCCCTCCCCTAGTTCACTAATAGGGGAGGACTTCCTCTCCTTCTATCTGACCCTAGTCTATCAGGCCTTATCAAAACTGACTGCATCCTCTTCCTCTTCCTGGCAAGGCAGCATCCCCTCCCAGGGGTGGGGAGTGATCAAAGACCTGGCCACTGAGTTCATGGCAGAGACAGCCCTTGCTCCCCTTACTAGGGTATCCACATGGAGACTGAGCTGCCATGGTCTACATCTCGGCAGGGGAGTCTAGGTCCTCTCCATGCATGGTCCTTAGTTGGCACATCAGTTTCTACAGCCTCCCCCCCCCCCTGCACCCAGATTTTTTTGGCTCTGTTGGTCTTCTTGTGGAGTTCCTGTTCCCTCCAGGTCTTTTCTATCTCCTCCTTCTTCTTCCATAAGGCTCCCTGCACTCTGCTCAAAGTTTGGCTGAGTCTGAGCATCTGCTTTGATACCTTTATACAAGTGATTTAGGAGACAGTTTGGTGACACCAAGGAAAGTCTTGCTTACAAGTTCCAAAGCTTCGTGATGGAAAATTTTTTTTCCAGAGGCCCAACTGAGACAAAAGGGAAAGGCAATTTTAAACCACCTTAAGGTAGAAGACTAAAATGGGCTTGGGGGACAGACAAAAGCCTGAAAGAGACAGTTCTTTCAGTTCTGAGACGTTAGTGTGTTAGCAGTTTGGCCTGAGCAGTCCTTTAACATACACAGCCTCAAAGGAGACAAGGTTCCTTTTCCAAGAGAAGCCTGGAAAACCCAGGCATCTGGCCAATCGCAGGACAAGGCCAGCGAGGATGGCCTTGGCCTACTCACAGGTAGAGGCAGGAGAGTACTGCCTTAGGAATGGCTCAGAATGGAAGTGTTACCAAGCAGAGCTGAGCCCCCTGCTGGAGATGCCCAGAAGTGCCTGTGGGGATGAAATGGTTCTGAAGCAGCTGGAAGCCGAGCATATGTGGAAGATGAGTGATAAATTCAGCTCAGTCTTTGCAGGAAGACAAGGAATTAGTGTGGATTGGGATTAGGAGGTCTTGAGGCTCCTCTGGCATCCTGGTCACAGCCTGGGTGTTGTGGTGCCTCTTTTAAGTACTTTCATTTACTGACTGTTGTAGTTTTAGCATTTGTTGAGTGCTGTAGAGGACTCAAGAGAAGTTTGACTGTCCTTGGCTTGTGGGCTTGTGGTGTAGAGGCATTTGAGCACAAACACTGATTGTTGGAATTGGGAAACAGGCATCTTTACAGCCAGCCCCCAGGGGACCTGACAAGTGGGACAGCAGGCATCTGTGAGGCCACCTACGAAATTCAGCAGACAGGCCCACAAACTTTGTTCTGCGCATGCGTTGGGTCACCCTCTAGGTGCACTCACCTCCCCCTTCTTATCCCCATCGCCAAGTTACAGTCTGTGACCCATTCCCCTCCCCTAGTAAAACCTTCCACATGGTACCTGTTGCCTGTCATGATCTCTGAACCCTCCGTATAACTCCACCACGCAAATCCTAACGTTGATAACATAGAAACAACGTGGGAGATGGAAGCTACCAGCACGTGTACTTAGCCCAGACACGTAGAACTGTGGCACAATGGCCATAGGCTAACTTGAAAAGCCTGGCGCAGCTCTCTCTCCAACCCATCTCTTAGTCACCTTGCTTGACTTCTTCTGTTTGTCACCCTTGCAGAGTCACCATACAAATGAAGGATCGCTGAGCTTTGAAACACCAACTGTGAGCACTGACTCAACTTCAGATGTATCTACTTGTGTGCTTGTGCCAAGTCCTCAACATCACTGCATTCAAAACCCTTTGCTTAGATATGTTTGATTTATAAATAACAGCTTGAAGTACGACATACTCTAAGAAGGCATTTATTGTAAAAATGCTCTATCATTGTATGTACAAGTGAGACAAAGCCCTGCCAATTAAGTTATCCCACTTTGCTTTCTTGATGCTTAGAATCTTAAATGTGCATTTACTGAAAGCTCTTAAAGGCTTACTTACACTGACAATCTAATAAAAAGTCCCTGCACACACATAAAAGGAAGCTTATAAACTTAGCCAGCACTTCTCAAACTTTCTGCGATGTGACCCTTTAACACAGTTTCTCATGTTGTGGTGACCTCAAACCATAAAATTATTTTCATTGCTAATTCATAACTGTCATTTACTACTGTTATGAACTGTAATGTAAATATCGGATATTTCCGATGGTCTTAGGGAACCCTCGTGAAAGAGTCGTTAAGCTCCTGAGGGGGTCTCGACCCACATGTTAGGAACTCCTGACTTAAGCTCTCTGAACCATTTTCTCACTCCAGGTCTGATTCTCTTACGTTGACTTTTTAAGTTGAAAGTGCTGGGGCTTTAATATATGATACCCCCTCGGGACATAAGAAACGGTGGGGTGCTCCATGCGTGTGGGTAGATGTGGACCATGGCGTGTGTGGGGCATCAGAGGACAATCTACACCACCTGGTTCTCCCTTTCCACTCTTCGGGGGATTGAACTGAGGTTCAGGCACGGTAGAATGGGGCTTTACCTATTGAGCCATCTCACTGACCTCATCACTTCTTTAAAATGTTTTGAGAATGTGAAGCGTGCTATACAATTTTACAGCTCGTTGGGTTAGCCTAAAACGAACACCCATCGAACTACTGCCCAGATTTTCTTTCTTTCTTTTTTTTTAAGGAAAATCTGGTCAGATAGCCAAGAAGTCCTGTGTGCCTCCTGCTGGGCACTGCCTTGGGTCTTTAGCACTACTGTTCCTAATATATCACTGTGGGCTAATATTTATCAATGAGGTTGTCTCTTTGTGGCATTTATGTAAGTAAAAAAATTCAATATTCTTTGTTGGGCTTCTTTGTTCAGCATTGTAAGTCATATCTTTGTTATATGAAGCATAGTATGCTCATTCTTTTTTATTATTTCTAATTTTAAGTTTTATTAATATTTAATTAATATTAATTATAATTAATGATAAATAATATTAACATTTAAGTTTATTTATTTTTTAAATTTTAAATTTTTAAAATTTTTATTAATTACCATTTATTCACTTTGTATCCCCCCCGTACCTCCTCCTCCCCTCCCAATCCCACCCTCCCTTTTCCCCACCCGTATCCCTCTCCCAGTCCACTGAAAAGGGAGGTCCTCCTCCCCTTCCCTCTGACCCTAGTCTATTAGGTCTCATCAGGAGTGACTGCACTGTCTTCCTCTGTGGTCTGGTAAGGCTGCTCCCCCCTCAGGGGGAGGTGATCAAAGAGCAAGCCAATCAGTTCATGTCAGAAACAGTCCCTGTCCCCATTACTATGAAGGCCACTTGGATACTGAACTGCCATAGGCTACCTCTGGTATGCTCATTCTTAATGTTAAATAGAATTTTCTTATTGACTGTTCATCATTTTATTAATCCATTATCTAGTCAATAGGCAATGAAACATTTGTTTCCCTGTTGTTACTGTATTATAAAGAATGCTATGACGAGCTGTCTTGGGTTCATCTCTTTGTGCATGTGCCTAATTGTATATATGCAGAAATGGAAATCGTGTGATGTTTTTAATTTTACTAAGTAATGGCAATCATTTACAAAGTGTTTTTTTTTTAATAGACCAGTTTATGAGAACTTTGTGATCTTACAGCTGGGTGTTAATTTAAAACAATAGTCAAAATATCAGCTATCTGGGAGAAGCATCACTTGATTATTGTTTGGATTCTTTCCTTTTGGACTCGCAAATCCTGTTGAGAAACTATAAAACCTTGAGATGAAGAGGGGACAAGGAGGGGAGGAGGCCAGGAGGGGGTGGGAGGGGGACGGGAGAGGGGTATTGCTCAACACATGTTTTGTTTGTTTGTTTCTCTGACTGTTTGATTGGTTGGTTGTTTTTTTTGAGACAGGGCATCCAATACAGATGGATGGAAGACTCACCGGACAGTATTCTTATGCTAATGTCATATAAAATGGCAAATGTGGATAAGATGTGTAAACATACATACAGTATGATATGAGAAAAGAGAGAAAAGTAAAGGAGAATTAAAGAAAAACATAAGTCATGATGCCTGGCCATTAACCAGAGCAAATGAAGATCAAAAGACAGTAAATTTATTAATTTTCCACTTTAGATAAAGTTTTGTCCTAAGATTTTTCCCCAACGGGTCCTAATAAGGCTATTTTAAGCACTGTCCAAGCCTTCTGTTTTCTCTAAAGCTTGGAAATCCTATAACATCTTGATTTTACTCTTCAGCTATTTTACCCCATACAGGACAAATGTATCTTTTCAATCCAGAGAGTACCTCTGTCATCTGTATGAATATATGATCTATATACCATCTATCTATCATCTATTTATATATCATCTATCTACCCATCCATCATCTATCTGTCTATCTACCTATCACCTCTCTGTCTTCCTATCATCGATCTATCTCTACCATCTGTCTCTGCCCATTGTCTGTTAAGCTTCCTAAATTTGTCACAAACCTTCCGCATACTTTTCCACATATTGTTAAAGTAATTCACTGCCCGAATCATTGCAATGGTGAGGCTTTTTCCTAAGTTAAAACCAGTAAAAAGCAATAGCAACTGAGTTATTAGCTTGAAGCAGGCACTGCCTGAGACCCCATAGCGTACATGCAGAATTCCCTAACACTGGCATTGTCATTCTCTAGCTCCGGTCCCTCACTGACTCCTGGGGCGTTGACTTCCCACATCTCTGTCCTTTCTACTACATGAGCATCAGCCCTGAAGAGAAAGTCACCTGTGCATAGAAATTGCCTCCCACAGTCACATGACCTCTAAGGTAAAGGTGAAGATTGGACACTAATAGTGTCCACTGCAAACACTGGGCTTCTGTTCTGAGCACTTAGCTTGCTCTCACTCTCTTAGGGGTTCACTGTTTTTTCACTCACCTGTTAGATATTTGTTACACCAAGCAAATGGATTGACACTTTAATATTACTTTGGCTTCTTTAGAATAGTTTACTAAGGCAAGGTGACATTTCATTCCTAGCCTAGTGCATTTCCCTCTGAAAATACCAGGCAGCAAGTGACCTGGAACTTTGTAGGAGCCGGGGTAGTTTTTCCAGTTCCTATTCTCTTTGTTTCTTTTCCTTTGCACAGTAGTTACAAAGTAATGAAGCCTAGATCAATAAGTTTGGTCTCCAGGCAACAGAGAAAACACTAATCAATTTAATCTTAGGCAGAGCCCTTTGTAAATCCAAGTCTTTAGAAAACCCCTGGACTTATAAAATGATGAGTATAACAAACTTTAAACATTTTCTTGTTTGATTCTGCTTTATGTTCTACATATGAGATCATGGGTGCATAAAATACTTTATAATATTGAATTTAAAAACTTCAGTATCATGCCAATCAATATTAAAACCTTATCGATTGCTGCTACACATTTCATTTTCACATTTAAGGAGGCTAAGGATACATGAAAACTATGTTCAAGAAGAATTCTAGAATAGGTTTCTTAAATTACAAAAAATCTTGAATTATAAAAAAAATTCTATAAAGAATAATTTATGGAATTGTTGTGAAAGTTAGAGAGATTCAAATAAGAACTGAAGATAGGAAAGTAACAGTGTGTACTGTGAAATCTGATTGGCTGGTGTTTTAGACGTAAACTCCCAACAGTAAACATTTGGGGGGGGCTGAGAGAAAAAGATAGAGATGAGATATGATGTGTGTGTGCACACGTGCGCACTTGAATTCAGATGTTAGAGGAGGCCAGATGAGGGCATCAGATCCCCTTGGAGCTAGACTTCCCTTGGAGTTGTGAGCTGCTTAGGGTGGGTACTGGGAACTGAACTTAGGTCCTCTGGCAGAGTAATTGTGGTCTTGGCTGGCCAGCCATCTTTCCAGTCTGAACAGTAAGTAACAGATCTGAATTACATTCTAGGGGTCTTTATGTGTTTAAAAGTCATTTGGTTTGCAAATTAGAAATAGCTAGCTCGAGATCAGACAATAGTTAAGAGAAAGTGGCAGGCTATTGGTGGCCAAGGCCCAAAGCTGGATTTGCATATGTAAAACATATTCCTAAACAGTGGGCCCAGCTCTCTGCCGGTACAGAACTAACAGCTGAAAATACAGAGACACATCTGCTTTGAGAAGCAGAGAGTGCAGCAGTTACTTGGATCTTGAGGCCAGGGGTCTCAAAAGTCAGAGCAGCCCCTCAGTGGCTGTCTCTAACTGGGGGGAGAAGGAGTGACATCATGTAGTTACTCAGTTCACAGGTGGCATGCCTCAGTTGTCCCTACTCTGAAAGCTGGGAAGCTTCCCGGAGAGCTGCTGGTCCCCAGTCCACAGGGGAGGCTTGGAAGGGCTGGCTCTGCTCCCGATGGGGTAAGAGGCCACTATGGCAAAAGGACAGAGCACATGGCCACAGCCTTTCACCTGAGCAGCTACCCGCAGGTGCAGCCCACAACCAAGGGTTCCCACAGCAACCAACATGGTCAGGGCGGGTCTTCAGGGGCGACTCCAGACCCAGCGGATTCCAACTTAGGTCAAGGTGACACTAAAACCAGCTATCCCAAAAGACATGAAGACATGAAGGCCCCACTGAATTCTCAGACACACAAATTAAAAACTGAGTTCTTCATCAGTGGACCTACCTGTCTTAGGGAGGCGTTGATGCCTTCAGACCGAAATGAAGGGACATGACGGGAAAGCTGACCCATATGAGGAAATAAGGAACATTGTTAAACATAACTACACAAGTGAAAACATAAAGGATTGCAAGCATTGGTAGAAAAAGCAAAAGCATAATGCAATAATTATAAATCTTCTAGTACATAAAAGCTTTCTTCCATTAAAGTCCATTGTCTGCTCACACACCTTTCATATGTTATATGCCCATAAGCACAGAGCTAATTTTATAAAATATCAGGACTTATGGGATATTGCAAAAAAACCTTACGGGACAAAGCAGAAAAGGGTGTAACTGCAAAGGTGCACCTGTAACGTAAGGAAAAGCTAGCCAAGTGTGGGGTGCACGCCTGCAGTCCTAGCTCTTACCAGGCTGAGGCAGGAGGCTTACTCAGCCAAGGCCAGTCTGAACAGTAGTTTGAGGGTGCCAAAACACCAGTCCTTGCCTCATAAAGACCTTGAGCGCAGTCAGGGGACTTCTAGAGCAGTGGTTCTCAACCTGTGGGTCACAACGCCTTTGGGGGTCAAATGACCCTTTTGCAGGGGTCGCCTGTGACCATCGAAAAGCACAGATATTTTCATTAGGATTCATAACCGTAGCAAAATTACAGTTACGAAGTAGCAACCAAAATAATTTTATGGCTGGGGGTCAGCACAACATGAAGAACTGAATTAAAGCGTTAGGAAGGGAGAGACCCGCTGCTCTACAGTTAAAGCTGCCCAGGGGTAAGGCAGCGTTTCTTTAGGACTTTAGATGCCAGCCAGTACCATGTGTTCAATGGTCACTACCTGTTGTGGATTCCAAGTCCTGGTATGTGCCAGCATCTTCTAAGTCTTCCTCTGGCTTGAACCTAATCTTCCAGCAAGTTTCTCTCCTCTCCTCTCCTCTCCTCTCCTCTCTCTTTCTTGACAGGATTGCTATTCTGGGCTGGGTTTGTAGACCAGGCTGGCCTTGAATTCACAGCGATCAACCTGCCTCTGCCTTCTGAGTGCTGGGATTAAAGGCATGGGCCACAATGCACGGCTAATATCTTAAATTTATTTGGGGATTGGATCAATTTTTTGTGGAGCATCTCACAAGACACAGTGCATGCTGGGAAACGTCGCCTTGAGTCAGAGCTCAGAAAGACCCTGTCAGCGCCAACATTCTGAGCCAATCAGCATACTGAGCCCAGGAGCTGTCTAACCTCAAGAGAATTTCATAACCTCTCTGAGCTTCACAAAAGAGGCTCAAACATGTGTGTTTGAAAATACTGTGTAGAAATGTGAAACCCCACACAAATGCCAAGGTGTCTCTCAGAAGAGCCCACAGCAACTTAAGCTTTCTGACAACACTGAAGTTCGCTAAGAATGTTAAGCGACCACAAACGCAAGCATTTGTTTGTAATAGCAAAAGGGGTGAGTAGAATCTCTCCTACAGATCAGAATGTCCTGATTGCTCTTCAGAGTTAGTTTCTAATTCCCGTGGTGCACATACCGTATGCTCAAAATGCCTAGTTGTCTAATTCATGGACAGATTTTCAGTCTGTCCTCTTCAATTTGCACGGGACAGAGAACATTCAGAGAGCTTGTGTTTCTCCCATGCTGTTCTCGTGGGGTGGATTCAGTGCTTTCTATACAGAAGAAATAAAACGGCTCCGAGGGGCTGGGGGGAAAGAGATCGTATGGTATGCGATGAAACAAATGCAAGGAATGTGATTTGGAGTGAGAAGAAAGTATGGTTCTGATTATGTCATTCATTGGCTGAATAAGCCTGGGCAGGCTCAGGAGAACCGGATTCCTCCTCTGTAAAATGAAGTCTGGGACAAAACATTGTACAGTTGTGGAAAACAAGAGCAGTTCTCTGTGACACTGTTTTATTATCCAGTATTAGATATGTGGATTTTTAAAAATTGAAAATAGATTTTCTTCATACAATATGTTCTGATAAGGTTTCCCTCCTCCAACTCTTCCCAGATCATCCCCCCTTCTCCACCCATCCAAAACACCCCCCCTCTTTCTCTCATTAGAACACAAACAAGTGTCTAAAAAATAATGATATATGGACGGTCGTGGCGCACGCATTTGATCCCAGCATTCAGGAGGCAGAGGTAGGCAGATCTCTGTGAGTTCGAGACCAGCCTGGTCTACAGAGTGAGTTCTAGGACAGCCATGGCTACAGAGAGGAACCCATCTCTTAAAAACCAAAAACAAAGTACAAATAATGATAATAAAAATAAAATCAGATTTAAAACAAAAATAAGCCAGAATAGGACCAAAAAAAAAAAAAACCTAACAAAAGCAAAAGGAAGGAGGGGCAACAGGAAAGCATAAGAGATACGTACAGATGCTGACACACATGCATTTGCACACACAGAAAACCCTTAAGGCAAAATCAGAAGCAGTAACATATAAGCAAAGAAGAAAAAATATGTCCAGATGAAACATTATCTTCCTCCATCCTTTTACCCCAATGTGATATCTCTCCTTGCTGTTAAGGTGTGTTTCTTGGATGCAGGAAAAGGATGGATGCTGATTTGTATCCATTCTGTTAATCTGTGTTTTTTTTAAATTGGGAAGTGAGACCATTGATGCTGAAAGTTATCAATGAGACATATTTACTGATTCCTGTTATTTTGTTGTTATGCAGTGGGTTTTCCCCACTGTTTTAATTTGCTGGTCTGGGGTTATATATTCCCTATGTTGTTTTTTTTTTTGAGTATGATAAACCTCCTTGGCTGAAACCTCCAGAGCTTTCTGTAGAGCTGAATTTGTAGATAGATGCTGATTAAATTTGGCTACTGTGATTGAAAGTTTTTCTGGGTATAGTTGGTGGGGATATAGTGGTCTTTTAGAGTCGTTTGCTTAGCACGTTTGTTTAGACCCTCATGGCTTTTAGAGTCTCCATTGAGAAGTCAGGTTTAATTCTAATGGGTCTGCTTTTATATGTTGCTTGGTCTTTTTCCCTTGAGCTTTTAAGTCTTTCTTTCTTTTGCACATTTAGTGTTTGATTGTTATGTACTGGGGAAATGTTCTTCCTGGTCCAGTCTATTTTGTGTTCTGTATGTTATTTTTCCCCCCGTCAGATTTTCTCTGCGTGGTACATTATTTAAATGACTATCAATTTTTTCTTTCTCCATCTTCATACTCATAATGTGACATTGCAGATCCTCCCTTTAATGAGAGCTAGTCTGTAGTTGTATGCTCTGAATATGTCCTGTCATGTGACTCACTTTGGCCAATAGGACATTAGCGAACCAGATGTAACTGGAGGTTTGCAAAGCATTTGTATGTTGGTGCTCACTTTCTTGCTGAGTTTGGAGCTCCAAGACACATCCTAGGAGAACAACCCTAGTTAAGTCATTGAAGGTGGCAGGTGACTGGGGTGGGGAGCACTAGCCATTAGATGAGGACAGACCCATTCAGGATCATTAAGTCACCATCAAAATCAATAGCTTACCACAGAGCCCTAAAGAGCTCAGGAAGGATCAGAAAAAAAAAACTAGCTCATGCCAAAAAATAGTACAACTGACTCATAAAATTGTAAGCTAAGTCATAAGGATTAAAATAAAGGTCCCCCCACTGTACTACTCATCCATCAGTGGGTAATAAATCACCCCTCCCTGGCTTAGAGTTTACAGCAACAAACACTATCCCCTCTTTTCTTGCACATAGGAATCTAAGCACATGGGTGCTTTAGGCTCAAGGTCCCGTAAGGCTGAAATCCAGGTGGCTGATGTCACACCCATCTAGATACTTTCAACAGACCTCAGGGCTTCGCCGTCGGTCTGTCTGGTGGAGGTATCCTCTTTCTTGACGCATACATCTCTCCCAAAGTTTTTTTTTTTTTTTTTATAATGTGGCAGCTCGCAAAAGCAACTGGGAGAATTCCCGGAGTCAGAAGCTGCAGGCTTTTTATAACTGACTCATAGAATTAATGCCTCCTCATTTCCACTGAAGCTATTAAAAGCCATTAGAAGTGGGTCACAGAATCTAGCCACTGAACAAGGTATGGGAGGCACACAGGGCAGACAGGGATGGGAGGCACACAGGGCATGGCAATGGAAGGCAGGGATCAGTCTTTGAGGCTGACTATACAAAAGCTCTTAGAAAAATACTGAATTTTCTCTAACTGCAGTAAGAAGTTGCCACAATACCAACTTGTAATTCTGGGGTTTGTCACATGCTGCTCAGAAACATATGACCAGGAAACCAGACAAAGGAAAGATGTGGCAAGAAAGAGTCTGAGCATCATAATTATTTTTCAGCAAACCAACTGTATTAGCATGCATTTAGCTTTAATACATAGAACATGCAGAATATAGAAATAGCTAGTATGGAGAGGTTATAGTGGGAGATGAAATCAAACAGCGCTAATCATTTTTCAAAACTATATTCATGTATTTTTATGTGCATGGAAGTTTCATCTGCATGTGTATATATATACTCTGGATTTGCCAGGTCCCTGAGGAGGCCAGAAGAGGTCACCAGACCCCCTGGAACTAGGGTTTCAGGGGTTGTGAGCTCCCGTGGGGGTGCTGGGAATGAAACCCAGTTCCCTGCAAGAGTAGCCAGTGGCGTTATCCACTGAGCCATCCCTCTGGCCCCAAGACCTCGTCGTAAATGTTGTAATAGGAAATTACAAGTATAGCTTCAAAAAACACAGGTAACTTTTGCACATGTAAATGCTACAAGGATATAATCAGTGTGTGTGTGGGGGGAGGGGGGTTAGACATCACAGCTAGCAGTGAAATGATGCACAAAGAGGTGAGAATGAAGACTCAGCTCAGCCTGACTGAGTCTGGATCAGACTTCAGGAGTGCCGTGCCAGGTGATTTATTGAACAACATACTTCAGTACAGTACAAATTGGAAAAGGGTTTTCTGGTGTAACACAATACCCTGTGCACAAGGAGGCACAATTACATCACCACTCAACTCAAATTACATGTCATTTCATTCAAGAAGATGGGTTCTAGAGGTAAGCCTAAGGAAGTATCTGGCTTGGGTTTGGTCATATAGATAAGATCAAGGTCCTTGTATTATTAGCCACATCTGGTTCTGGTTGTGGGAGCTTTTGGGAGCCTCTGACTGTACAGATAATGTAAGGGTCATTTAGATTCCCAGCTTCCTGTGGTCCTGGCTGTGAGAGCTTGATATGGCCTGGCCCAGTGGATAACACAGTTCATCAGGGTGTTAATTACCTCCAATGCCAAGCCTTCTGGATGGAAGAATACGTTTTATGTTCTTTCTTTTTTAGGTGACAATTCTGTGAACTTAGCATTCCTGGTTTCCCTGGAGATCTGTGGACCCAGGGACCTTCATGCTCTCAACAAATCAGAGCCCTGGCTTAGGAGTATCATGAATGTGGTCTATGTGTAGGATGGACAGGATGAGATGTTGATACCAGCTTCAACACTGAGAAGCATGGTGTTTGAATTAATAACTCATCAGACTTTTCTCTGAGGGAGTTAATTCTCAGGGGCCAGAGAGGAAAAAAAATCTCTGTGGCCAGTGAAAAAGGAGGAAACACACACACACACACACACACACGACTCCAACAAGCTCAAAGAATTTTATTTCCTCTCCCACAGCTCATATATCCTAGCAAAATCGTTCAAGTAATATAAAAATTAGTTAAATTACATCCTTTTTTAAGTGAATAATTACAATGAGAAAAAAGAAAACATGTTCCCTAAAACTGTTACATGATTAGAAATTTCATGTAACAAAGGTAAAGAACAAATTATTCCCAAGAACCCAACCTATCTAAGCAACTTGTTTTAGATTAACAAAATATAAGCAAGGTATTTTTTTTCTCAGCCAGTTTCTTTTACTGACAGGTTACAATTTGCAGTTAAAAAGAATCAATTATTTCATTAATTATCTTAAAAAGTAATCTTACAAAATTCGTAAAAGAATCACTTATCTAAACTTTTACTAAAACAAACAAACCAGTAATTTCTACTTTAAGTCCTCAGGGTGCACACTTACTCATTAAAAAAAATTTATTAAATCATATTAGGAAGCCAGGAGCAAAAATGGGTACAAGAAATTAATCATCATCTTCATCACCAACTCAGCAAGAAAGGTGGTCAGCTAGCGTTAGCCGGGCAGCCACTGTTCTTGTTCCCCAACCTCAAAAAATCCCTCACGAAATTATCAAGAGTGTACCTTTCTGAACTTTAAGTTGTTCCCCAAGATTTTCTGCTTCAAGGCCACTAACAAAAACATCTTAACGTCTGTACTAACAATCTACATCTCTAAGTCCTCTCCGAGGGAGGTGGGTGAACGAAGCAGTGCTTGAAAAAGACCAATCACTAATACTGCAAAGTGCCAATGGCACTGCCCAGTGAGGGGCTGGGAACCCCCTCAGAGTTTTCATATGACTCATAGATCATGAGAGGAATGATGACCGGGAGGGCAACAAGCAGCGTGAAGTCCTCTGGACGTTTAGTCCCGGGGGCTCTGCCTCTCTGCACATGCACACCCATCACGGTTGTGCTAACCACTGGGCCACACCCCATGAGTTCCTCAGCTATTTTGCTGTTCCTCTTGCCTGGCCTCCAATAGTGGGGGAGGGCAGACAGGAAAGAGCTCGTAAAGATAAAGGAGCTCCAGATGGTAAACTCCTGTTGCTGCTCTGTCCCTTGCCAACCATGTGATGTTCAAAGCAACCGGCAACTGTGTCTGCAGCCTCTACAAAACAAAACAAAACAAAAAAGTGAGGTTGAGATGCATGGTTCCCAAGGTGCTTTGTGGAACCTTAGGAACAGAACCACTTATTTCTCTGGGTTTCTGTGAAGTAAAGTTAAACCATTTAAGAGTTCAGGCCGTTGAAGGAGCAAAAACAACCTTGGTGAGTGTCAATCAAGGACAAAGCCTCTCTTTTGATTCTGCCAACCCTAATGCAGAAATCCCACCTGCAAAATAGCTGACAGCTGTGCTCACATTTCTGCTTTGATATCTCTAGTGTTAGCTTATTCTTCTGGAAGAGAGCATGCATTCCATTCCAGTTTAATACTGTTCTCGTTACCTTTCATGTTATGGTAAAGTTTTCTCATGATCAAATCTGCATTCTTTAGAGCTAAAAGCGACTGGCCATTAGATATCAGCCTGGTTCATTTAGGCCAAGCATTCTATAATGCCAGAGGATATGAGTTTTTGTGCCTGTCACCGTCTTGGACATCCAGAAGAAGGCTGCAGTTTCTGTGACTCTTCAAGTGCGTGTGTGGCAACCCTTGGTTGCTCTTTGCGGTCTGCATTTCTCTTGGCTGTTGAATGGGAGTACACCCAGGCACTCGAATTCAAGATCAGAATATGTGGTTCTCCACTGTGCAGCTCCAAAGAAAGGGCTCACAGGAGGACCCTGATAGGATCAGTACATTAGCAAGTTAGCTGGATTTGAGCCTCTCAAGCTCACCTGTAGAAAATGCATATGAGCTGGACTTGCCAACGGAATGGGTGTGACCTCTGGATTGCTCTTGGTGGGAGAGGCTGCAGGTGCCCATAGGCTCTTGAATTCTGCAGGTTTTGTACAACAAGCGTTTCTCAGCAACTTCCAGAATGACGTACAGTTATAGTCAAGTTCAGGGTTTGAGTCCCAAAATGTTTGTCTCCTCTACTAATAACCTCCCCGGCCCACACTCAGTGTTCTCAGAGGGTAAAGAAGCCGTTCAAAATTCCCCCCTCTGCAATCCAAACTCACTATGTATTGTGGCTCGGATCTTAAATGTCCCTCAAAGGCTTATGCATTGAAGGCTTGGCCTCAGTGCATCAGTGATCAGAAGTGGGGCCTTTAGAAGCCATGAGCTCATCAATGGGCATATCCATTGATGGATGTGTCATTTAACAGGCTCTTGGTCAGAGATGTAAGCTTTAGGAAACAGAAGCCTAGCTGAGAGGTATAGGTCACGGGGGGGGGGGTCTTAAAGGGTATGTCTGTCCTCAGCTCCCTACCCAATGCTTCCTGGCTTCTATAAGGTAAGCAGCTTTGCACTACTGAGTGCTGTCCTATTCTGCTATGCCACAGCCCCAGAGACAATAGGGACTGTGGATGGAGATCTTTCAAACCAAGCCTTTCTTTATCTAAAGTTGTTTCTTTTGGTTATTTTTTGGTCACACACTGACTACTGACTGACACGCAGTCTCGGGCAACACCACCCTGAGTCCAGTGTATCCATCTGAACCGCAGGTCTCCAAACCTCCTTTTCCTTGCCCTTGTATTACATATTGTCTTCGTCACTCTTTTACCTGTTGCTCATTCTGAAGTTGTAGCGCCCACCCACACCCACCTCACTACAGTCCTGTCATGCGTGTGTACACTCTCACATGTGTGATACTCCCAGTTTCTTTGCTGAGTGAGCATGCATTTCCTCATCTCCAAAACCACTTGGAGTGAATTTTTCTCTCAACAGGTTTACAGAAAGGATATTATTAATCCCGATCACCCACCTTTTCTCTAGGCTGTTACTCAAAGGATGAGTGTTGCCCACAGATGTGCCTGCCAGCTGGAGATGAGATCTGGAGAGGGAGCTGATGAGTCCCCACCCCCACCCCCAGGCCTCCAGGAAAGCTCTCTTGTGGGGAGGATCTTCTCATGAGCCAGCCTCTGGACATCAGCCAGGCAGGGCCTGCCAGTACACAGCCCTGGTCCCGAGCCCAGAGTCTCCTGTCACTGTTTTGTGGCGGTGAGACTTACCGTTCCTGAGAACTTGGAGTACTGTCACTCAAATTTCATCTCTTGTCACCAAGCCTTCTGTAGCAGGCTGTGATGGCATCTTTCCTCATGACGGTGGTTCCAGCGTGCCTGCCTTTCTGAGGTCGTGTTAGAAACCTTGGTGGAGCTGAGACAGCCTCTGTGTGCCAGCCAGAGTACAGGAAGTCTAAGGGAGCAGGCCACATCGCCTCTTCATCCCCTCTTCATCTTTTGCTGCGAAACTACTGAACAGGACGCTCAGCTGAAGAGTTTGGACTATTTCTCAGACCTGAAAGATCCATTTACCTTAACGTGGTTTGAGTACTCTCATCTAAAAGGTTCCAGAATTTACATATTTGGGATTCAGGCACATTTGCATATCCGCAATTCGACAATCTTAGGGATGGGACCAAACCAAACATGGAATTCGCGTGGGTATCAAAAACTTTACACATCGGCTGGAGGTAGCTTAACCAAAAAAATTCTTTTTTAATTGTGCATAAGCATTTCCTGCTGTGGAATTTTCCACCGAGGACACCATGTCAATGATCACGAAGATTTTGGAGCATTCTGAGTCTCAAGAGTTTGCTCAACCTGTGAAGGCAAGCTTGGTTTCCTATGTTTGGGGCATTCGTGGCACGCCCTCCGGCCAGGGCCCTTCAGGATGAATAGCTCAGCAGGCTAAAAAGAGCTGGTTAGTGTTTATTGGTGTGCCAGGCACACTCCTAACTTGCTTAATAAAAGCTAAGCTTTTTAATCTTCAGGGAAGGACCATGGCAAAGGTGCTCTCATTAGCCCCTGCTGACAAGGAGAGATCTCAGGTGTAGACTTAACACCAGCTCTCCTTTACAAAAGAAACAGAGTTTGGACCCAAGAGACATGGCTGCAGATCCCAGGCTTACCCATCCATTCTGCCCCCTCAGACGCCACTTCCCTTTGGGATAGTCT
Organism: Pachyuromys duprasi; assembly: GCA_028658305.1. NCBI lineage: Eukaryota > Metazoa > Chordata > Mammalia > Rodentia > Muridae > Pachyuromys > Pachyuromys duprasi. Next base: position 5,801,008 of record CM053752.1, on the reverse strand, counting down.
CCAGCTCACCCTTTCTTGCCCATCTTTTTTCTTCCCTAGCAAAGCAAAAGAAATTAATGCTTGCATAGCTCCTGCTGTCTTTTGGTGAGCGCCTTCAAGAAACTCACACAAAGCGTTGGATGCAACCCTCACACTAACTCTGTGACAACATATAGATTGGCCCGGCTGCCAACAACTTTCAGGATGAGTTCCCTCCTTATCCAGAGGAAGATGCAGACGATCTGACTGCCGTGTGCCACCTCTCTTCCAGCAGCAAGTGTCCGCTACCAGAACACTCAGACTTGGCTCTTCAAATGTCCCTCACGATACTTCAGGGTACTTTGTGTTGTGGGTGACGAATCTCTGTGCTACTGCTTCCGAGAGCAGGACTTGTGTCACGTGTCTTTCTTCTCTCGGGCACTCTGCCAGGTCCTTTATACTGAGTCAAATGGTGAATATTTGTGTGGGTTAGATGAAACTGAACCAAGAACTGGGGAGGCAGCCTTCCTGAAGGAGGCAGGCTCGTTCTTGCCAACTCTGATGCGTCCAAGTTCTTGAAAAACTGAGCTGTCGGTTTCCTTGGTGCCCTAAGCCTTTTGGGAAGGAAGAAGTGAACCAAAGCAAGCTGCTACGTGCCTTGAGCCCCTGAAGAGGAAGCTCCTGCTTCCAGACATGACAGGTTCATCAAATATGTTGTGTTCACTCCAACAGCATGCACCAAGCACAGTTTGCCACTGCACAGGCGTGTGCAAACAGGCTTGTGAGCAAAGAGACATCCTCACTCAAAGGTGCCAGAATGCATTAAAAAAAAACACCGCAAACCTAATATAACTTGAATTTGACATGGTTCCTGCAGAAGAAAATAATTTGCTCAGTAACTTTCTCTTATTGTGTGCCATGTTTTCCTTGAGTGTGTCTGTTAATTAGCCGGGTTTACACTGTGCCAACTGGACGAGTAATTGGATAAAGAGCACGTGAGGCATGGTAGCACATGCCTAGAATCCCAGCTCTTCAGACACACAAACAGGAGGGACAGATGTACAAGGTCATCCTTGGCTATTTTGCAAGTTCAAGGCCAGTCTGGACTACATGAGACCCTGACTCCCCAGTCCCCCAAAAGGAAGAAGGTCCATGCCTTGCTCAGTCCCTATAGCACATGGGTACAAGTACAGACACCCATAGCCAGACAAAGTGCAGAGAGGGAGGGACATTTAGGAAACTCAGCATGTGCAGGTTGTCTCCATCAAATACCTTGGGGAAGAGAAGGAAGAAAGAGTGTAAAAGCCTGAAGTGATGGAGAACACCAAAGAATCGCCGTCTAGACACAACAGGACTGGCACACACAGTCGATACAGAATGAACTCTACCGCGCCCTGGAGGCTCTTTGTCTCATAATGTTGTTAGGTGGGGTTTGTTTTGTTTTGTTTTACTCCTACAGGTTCTTCGCATATATTATGGCTTCTGGTTTGGGGGTCTCTTTGGAATTTCTGTGTGTTCAAAGTGTGTGTCTGTGTCTCTATGTGTTTCCTTGTGCTTTTTATTTGGCTATTTTTTCTAGTTTGGTTGTTTTGCTGGATTCTGATTTGTTTGGTTGTTGTTTTTCATTTATCTTACTGTATTTTATTATTATTCCTTTAGAAGGCTGTTTGTCTTCTGATGAAACATAAAGGGGATGGACCCAGGTGGAGGGAGGTGGGGAGGTTATGAGGGGAGTAGAAGTAGGGAAACCACAATCAGAACACATTACATGAAAAAAATTTAAAGGATAAGAAAGGAAGAAAGAAAGAGCTCAGGCTCCATTCTATCATTACTGAAACCCAAAATAAATAAATAAATAAATAAATAAATAAATAAATAAATAAACAAACAAACCAAGTGGAATAGAACATGTCTGTCATGACATCAGCTACCTTTCTCCATCTTTTAAAAGCAGCAGCCCAGACCTCTTTATCTTGCCTGATTTTGATTGGCTGAAAGACAGGGGTGACTGTAACATACACCCAGCTGGTGGTACAGTCACCAGTGAAATACTGGAGGAACAAAGGAGAACTTAGCTCACACTTTAACCTACACATCAGGGGTCATATGGTACAGTCAATATGGCATGACTTAGTAGAAATAGGGTTTGAGTTGGCCGAAAAGGCTGCATGCATGGGTGATACGTTTGAAGCGTGTGTGGAGATCCATTCGCTGGGTCTATGGAGGCCAAAAGAGGCACTGTCACAGAAAGTCTCTGGCAGAAACAAATCTGAGAAGGGAAGGACCAGGAGGCCCTGGTGGACAGGAGTTAGCAGGGTCCCCGTCTACAGCTCTGTGGGCTGGGTGGGTAGTTGCAGGGTCTGGGAGCAGCAGAGACTCCTGTATGGCAGAAGAGGTTACGGAACTGTGCAAACGTAAGGTTCACGTTTATCTGGGTGAAGGACTCACGAGGCAGCAGATGGAGATGTGCAGTGGCACTCACATACAGAACACTGGCTGCAGGCACGGATCATCGTGAGGGGCAGAGGTGGGGCTCAGAGGACACACACCAGCAGAGTATGGCATCTCTGGCCTCGCTCAGCTGCTGTCAGGTGTGAGAGCACAGCTGGGGACCGGCAGATGTGGTGAACTTCGGGGCGCAGCTCATCGCAGGGCCTGGAGCATACCTGCCCGCGCTGACCTTGTGAGGCAGTTGCACCCTGGCTGCCCAGGTGATTTGTGTTGTAAACTGTCGCTGCTGACACTTGTAAAGCAGTGACAGACAGGTGGGGGGGGGGATAGGACTGAGGCACGTTACAGAGAGGGGCTGACTGAAGGCAATAATTTGAAGGAAACAGGAGTGATTTTTATTTTACCTTGGTTTTTCCCCCCTCCATGTTAGTGTACGGCTGAATGCTCAAAAAGAAAAAAAAATATTCTCCCAAACAAAGATGTATCACTTATACTAAGTAATATAACCTTATTGGTAAGAACATACGCTCTGAACATGGTTGAGCAGATGTCCTTGTTGTATACTTGAGCCTCTTTTGGATATGTGCCTAGGAGTGGTATAGCTGGTTCTTGAGGTAATACTATTCCTAATTGTCTGAGAAAGCGCCAGATTGATTTCCAAAGTGGTTACAAGGTTACATTCCCACCAGCAATGGAGGAGGAGTCCTCTTTCTCCACATCCTCTCCAGCTTGTATTGGGGATTGGCTCAACCATGTTCGTAGCAGCTTTATCCGTAATAACCAGAATCTGGAAACAACCCAGATGTCCCTCAGTTGAGGAATGGATACAGAAATTGTGGTACATTTACACAATGGAATACTACTCAGCAATTAAAAACGAGGAAATCATAAAATTTGCAGGCAAATGGTGGGAACTAGAAAAGATCATCCTGAGTGAGGTATCCCAGAAGCAGAAAGACACACATGGCATGTACTCACTTATAAGTGGATATTAGACATATAATATAGGATAAACATACTAAAATCTGTACACCTAAAGAAGCTAAGCAAGAAGGAGGACCCTGGGAAAGATGATCAATCCTCATTCAGAAAGGCAAACAGGACAGATATCGGAAGAGGGAGAAAACAGGAAATAGGACAGGAGCCTACCACAGAGGGCCTTTGAAAGACTGTACGCAGCAGGGTGTCAAAGCAGATGCTGAGATTCATAACCAAACTTTGGGCATTGTGCAGGGAATCTTAGGAAAGAAGGGAGAGATAGAAAGACCTGGAGGAGTCAAGAGCTCCATGAGAGCAACGAACCAAAAAATCTGGGCCAGGGGTCTTTTCTGAGACTGATACTCCAAACAAGGACCATGCATGGCGATAACCTAGAACATCTGCTTAGATGTAGCCCATGGCAGTTCAGTCTCCAAGTGGGGTCCCTAGTGAGGAGAACAGGGACTGTCTTTGACATGAACTCAGTGGCTGGCTTTTTGATCACCTCCCCCTGATGGGGGAGCAGTCTTACCAGGCCACAGAGGAAGACAATGCAGCCAGTCCTGATGAGACCTGATAGGCTAGGATCAGATGGAAGGGGAGGAGGACCTCCCCTATCAGTGGACTTGGAGAAGGACATGGGAGGAGAAGAGGAAGGGAGAGAGGAATTGGGAGGAGAAGAGAGAGGGGTCTACAGATGGGATACAAAGTGAATAAACTGTAATTAATATAAAAAATTTAAAAAGAACGTATGCTGTGTGTGTGCTGGTTCGTTTTGGTCAACTTGACACAAACTGGAGCCAACTGGGAGAGGGAATTTAAAGCGCATCCTGTGGCCATGTCTGTGGGGCATTTTCTCCATTGATGGTTGCTGTGGGAGGGCCCAGCCTGCTGTGGGTGGCATCTCTACCCCACCTTGTGCAGTGATAGGTTGCATAAGGAAGTAAACTGAGTCAGTGCCTTGAGAACAGGCCAAATAGCTGTGGACCTTCCTGGCCTCTGCTTAAGTTCTTCCCTCCAAGTTTCTGCTCTGACTTCCCTTCTTGATGCAATATAAATTACAGGATGAGACAAACCCTTTCGCCCCTGTGGTGCTCATTACAGCAATGGAAAGCAAAGCAGAAGACTCAGGTAAATCCCTGTAGGCAAATCTCTTCTCTACCAACTTCGTTTCTTTCTCCCAGCTCTCTGGTCAACCCCCTTTATTTCTTCCCCTGCCCTTCCTTTTCTTTCTTTCCTGCCTTAAGAGTATAATTTTTTGGATTATTGGAAACATTTGCTATTACTCTCTTTTGATTTCACCATAGTAAGGTTTGCAAAGTGTGCAAAGTATTTCCAGACCCACTTGTGCTGACTTCTTTCCAACCTCGCACTTCAGCCACACTCTGGGCCCTTCTTGCCCTGTAACGACTTTCTTTTAGCATTGCAGAAATTGCAGTACTTTGGATGTTATCCAAAAGGGACCTATTTTCTTCTCCACCTTGCTCTTGAGTGGAAAACACTGCAGGGGATCTTGGCTTTAGGACAGAGAACCTAAATCTCACTATTGTAGTAGATAATGTGTTACAAGGAAACCAATCAATGCTGATATTGGGAATAATCTCATGTAATTAAATGTAAACATTGTAAATAAAAGCAAATCCAGTGCAAAAGGAAAAAATGATTTTGCACTTGCATGTACTTCTACTTAACAAGAGTCTTGATACATGAAGAAAAAACAAGGAATATATCCAAACCGAACTCAACAACTATTAATCACGCATACATTTGTACTTAGACATTTTAAATCAGAATATAAATGCAAGGTCTTTTGGTTTTTTGAGAGTGTTTTCTGGTTAATCATCATTGTTAACTTGTTGGGAAACTGGTGACATGTGTCTGTGGAGACATTTATAAACGTGTAACTGAGAGGAAATAGAATTACCCCTCTCAGTGAAAGTGAGTGGCACTGTCTCAAGTGACAGAATAAAAAGACAATAAAAGAAAGAAAGAAAAGCAGCTAGAAGTTGGCACCCCCACCCCCAATTTCTGCTACTTGATCCACCATGCTGTGAACGGATCTGCTCAGCCATGGCCTCCCTACTCTGACAGGCTGTACCTTCTGGACCCGTGAGCAGAGTGACTAGGGCCTGCAGGCCTCACATGCTCCATGAAGCTCACCTGCTGGCCAGACATGCCCCCCAAGCTATCTTTTGAGATGTGTGATGTGTAGGCCCAGGATTCTGAGCAGGAGCCCCTGAATATAGTTCCTCTGTGGTCATCATAGCTACCAGTTACTTTCTTTTTCTGCACTTCAAGTAGAGTTGGTCTAGTAGATGGCTTTGTAGTTTTTCTGCCTGTACAGTAGTTGCCATCTTTTTCTCTGCTGGGGCTGGCCAGTTTGATGGTCACAATGTACAAAGCTCTCAGACTCTGAGGCAGCAATATCAGAATTTCAGTTACAATCCATCACTGCAGAGAAGTTGAGGCAAAACTTGATGACACCAAATAGCTACACCCACAGTTGAGAGCTGAGAGAGGAATCCAGGTGTGGTGGGGCACACCTCTAACCCCAGCACTTGGAAGACAGAAGCAGGCAGACCTCTGTGAGTTTGAGGCCAGTCTGGTCTACAGAGCTATAGTAGGAGTTTCGGACCCGCCCAGGGTATAAATGCTGACACAGAGGCTTTTTGGTATTTTAAAGCTCAGGTCTTTGAGGTAGGGTAGCCTCCCAGCCAACTAACCCTGGCACTATGCCCTGCCGTGTGGCTAGCTCTGCCTCTCTGCTCCACTATAGTCTGTTCATTCACCTCCCTGTTCATCGGTAAGTCCCTGCCTTTGCTCTCTTCTCCCTGAGTCCCTTTCTCTCCTAGAAGTTCCTACCTCCACTTCCTGCCCAGATATTGGCTGTCGGCTCTTTATTACAACCAATAGGCAAGTGAGAAAGGATGTCCATTTACAAAATATAAAGCCGGTGATGGGCCACAGAAATAACAATACTAAGGTCTGGCTAAGTACTTAGCTCTCTGCTGATCTAACAATCAACAACTGACTACTTCACACAATGTACCCCAACATCTTCCCCTTTTAGGCCAATAAATGGCTTTTTCTCTAACATCAATAAAGAACAATTATGAGAACTATTAGGTAAGAATTACATTCCTAATGTCCAGTCCATTTGTGTTTGGCAACCTTAGAGAAAATGCTCCATTATCTATCCTGTCTTGGTGTGTTCAAAGATCTGAACCTAAATCACTTTCTTATCATCATATAAGCTTTCACACCCTCTAACCTTTACAACTTGTATTTACCAACCTTAAAACATCGCCATTTTTTTTAGTTTTTTAAATTTAATTTTTTAATTAAATTTTTATTTTTATATTAGTTACAGTTTATTCATTTTGTATCCCAGCTGTAACTCCCTCCCTCATTCCCTCCCAATTCCACCCTCCCTCTCTCTTTTCTTCCCTGCCCCTCTCTAAATCCACTGCAGACAGCTTCTTATAACTTAAACATCCACATCCTCCAACTTTTATAACACCTTTTAACAACTTGCATTTACCAACCTTATAATTTAAACTTTCATGTCCTCCAACCTTTATAAACTTTACCCCTCTTTTTTGAGTTTCTCCTTTTTTTTTTAATCTTGCAACAAGGAAAACTGTATAACTACGACTATCTAGTCTTGAACCCAATCAGAGACCCAAGAAGGATAAATTCTACCTAAGTAAACAGGAAGTGCAGAACAAGCTGCTCCTGAATCTACAAAAATGATAGAGACTAATAGCTACCTGATCAGTCATCGGGGAGAGGGGGGGCATCCATCTTTGGCCATCAGGACCAGAATATCTGACAGACTTTTCTGTGAAGCAGGAACTTTGAAGGACTGTGCTATCTTGTCTTCGCAAAGTTGAGCAATCAAGCAGTCAACTTCCTAGTGCACTGCTTTGCTATAATTTGGACAGCATGCTGTCAGCAGCTAAGGTAAGGGGAAGGTTTTTTTTCCTCCAATGCAGCTTTGCCACATTTGAAGCAAGCTCCATGTCGAGGTTCTTTAGTACCCATCATCTTTTTTGAAGTAGATTGGGGTGCTGCTAGAAACTAATATGTCTCTCTGTCAGAAAAGCCTACTATCATTAAGGCATCTTAAATGCCATATTCTATAGATTTCTGAACTATTTTAGGACCATCTTTCTATTTCAGTATGTGTAAGTGTACAAACATTTCTTGTTTCTGGCTATTTATTTTCTGCTTAAGTTTGAAAACATATATAGAAGTCTAAATAAAGCTTATTTCTGTAATTAACTAAACTAGTGCCTAACATGGCTACTAGTATGATTATTTATAGCTGACTAACTACTAACTCACATTTCTAAATTATCCTAAACAGTTTCTTATAGTATCTGTAGAGGAATTTTATTTCAGAACATGGATACCCTGGCAAGAAAAAAGCTGAGGTCCAGATCTAGTGGTACATGCCTTTAATCCCAAACAATAAGGGTAAAGTTTGTTTGTAGTATGTTTGAAAGTGATGTCTAACTGAGTGACAGAAAAAAGTGACAAATCAGAGAAAGATTTGGCAGAATATGATACACCCAACTCTCACGAGAATAGAGAGAGGGAAAGGAATCTACTTAAGGGGCAGAGGGGAGAGAGAGGGGAGGTAGTTTTATATGAGAGTTTTACAGAGAGAGGTTGAATGAGAGAACAAGCTAGACACAGGTGAAGACAGAATGAGCCAGAGAATGAGAAGGAGCCAGAAAACTAGAACAGATTGCTGGAATTAGTCTGAGGACAAGCAGAATAATTCGGAAGCCGAAAGAAAAGCCAGACTGAATAAATCAGCTGGGAGAGGAGTTTGAGACAGAACAGCTGAGTTGAACCAGCCAGCCCAGAGTTCAGAAAGAATAAGAAAGGGTGAGCTTATTAAGTAGTAAGTCTCAGAGGCCAAAAACATTCCAGGCCTCCATTAGATTGTATGGAGGCTAGAATCTTCCAGGACTAGGCCTAGGTTAGCAGACAGAGGCAGTAAGCCTCAGAGACAATTACCTCAGGAAAATAAAAGTATCTTTCAAGGACGAGAACTTTACATTGCATTTTAAATGAGTTGCATACGCACAATACCTTAAGCAGGAGCTAAACCATATATGCAGTATGTTGTAGCAAACACAACTTCAACTTTCTCTGAATATACAAAAATCCACACCAATCTAAAATAGTTGAGATTTGTGGCTTTCTTAGTCTAAAAGAAGATGCAACAATCCACCTTTCTCTTTCCTATCAAGGAGATGCAATAATATATCCTTTCTGGTCCTTTCTTCCTCTACCCTACCCTTCCTCCTTTTTACCCTCTAACACTAGACAGGAGAGAAAGAAGGGTAGAGGGGAGAAAAAGAAAGTGATCCTTGAATCACCAACCTTCTTGACTTTGGTTCTTACTGACCGTGACTGATAACAACTTGTAAACAACCCGTCCCCAAATGACAACAAATATCCATTACCCACCGAATGACCCCACCCCTAGGGAATAAAAGCATCATGTTCTTTAAATTGCTTCCTGCTTCCTGGAAGTGAAGGTTTCTCTTGGGGACCCTAAGAAAATTGGTATATTGGCCAAGTTCTGGAAGAGCCGTCTGTTTCACTTGCTCTCTGGGCTCCGTAGAACAATCTAGGCCAGGAAAGGGCAGGCATTAATTCCTGACTGTAGCAGTCTGTCCTAGATGCAAATTTGAGAACACAGCAGCTGAGGCAGCCTGTGAGGCAGAATCACCTGGCATACTTGTTTCGTCTTCATTGGTGTTTGGTCCTCCTGCTTTGAAAACACACAGAGTTTCAAAGGTAGCATTATAGGTACATTTCTGTATAAATACAAGTATATGCAGTGTGCACAAATGAGCTAATGATTCTCCCCTGCATGTTTGAGCAGGTGAAAGGCATTTTATGACCTTCATGCAGTATGTACAAACCAGCTAACGATGATTCTATGCTCTGTGTCTGAGCAGGTGAAAGACATCTGTCTATCTTTAAGTCCGTTTGGACTGTATAACCAAGCATTGATACAAATCTCCATCCATGCCATATGAAGGAATGGCATGAAATATTAAGTCATGAAGACCCTGTAGCCAATATGATTCATTGACTATTCCAGAGACATCCATGTCCCAGCCAGTCTCTTGAGCTGCTTCCATGTAAGGGGAGCAGTAAGCATGTCGCCTGTTTTGTTGTTCTTTTGAGCCTCTTCTTTCATGTCTGCAGCCAAGATTTTCAGGAGGTCTCCTGTGATCAAATCAAATATTTATTAACTTTGAAGGAATCCAGTTTTTCATTTCCTGTGACGATAAATGTATAGCCTCTTCCCCCAATGCAGTACATTTCCTGATTTTCATTCTGAGGTTAACACATCCTTAATGTATACAGGTTGATTTAATTCAGCAGTCCTTTATAAAATCTAGTTCGTTTGTTTATTTGTTTTCCAGCAGCTGTGTTACCTGTCTATTTCATCTATTTCTGGGAGATCCCATATTCCTTTTCTGTTTTATGAGCATTTCCTTTAAAGCGTGGTTAATCTTTCCAAAATTGCTTGACCTGTAGGATTGTAGCACATACTTCTAATACATGCTTTATGTCATAATGTTTAAAAATGGTTGCATTTTGCTGGATACATTTGCTGGGGAATTATCAATTTTAATCTGCAAAGGTATTCCCAAGACAGTATCCTTTCTAATAAATGTGCAATTACAGAATCAGCATTTTCAGAACTCAAGGCAGAAGCACTTGGGATCCTTAATAGGTGTCATTTGTATGGTATACATACTTTACTTTTCCTAAGTCTGCCGTATGAAACACCCATGTTTACCAGCCCATGCAGACAGCCGTACCTCAGCCACTCTTCCCACAGAGCAGTGTGACTCCACATGGCAGTGTGTGGTCTATAGAAAACTGGATCTGGCTCCTATGTCAGGAGCTTGTTGCCTACGCCTGAAATTTCTGCCTAAATCTGAATTCTGTGCCTCGCATTGGTATGCCAGATATAGCGGGGTTTTCAAGCCCACCAATGGTGTAGATAAGGACAGAGGCTTTTTAATATTTTAGTGCACAGGCCTCCTAGCTAGGGCGCTCTCCCAGCCAGCGTCGAGTTTAACCTCACCATATCCTGCCTGTGACTAGCTCCACCTCTCTGCTCTGCTCTCGTCTATCCGTTCACTTCCATGTTCACAGGCAAATCTCCCACCTTCGTTCTCTTCTCCTAGAGTCCCTCTCTCTCCTGGAAATTCTGCTCTCTACTTCCTGCTAAGTTTAGGGAACCGAAAGCAGGAATCATGCTGTCCCCAAAGAGAAGGTCTTCTCCCCTCAACTAAAGTTTCAACACAGGCCAACCTGATCTGACACTCCTCCTCTAAGACTCTTCCCTGGTGAGTCTAGATGGTGTCAATTGACAAGCAAACCACCACACTGGCTATTAAATGTATCTTCTAAATCTAGACATATTTGAGCGAATGGGGATGTTAACAGAATACAAGTACAGACAACGCACAAACTGGGACTCTCCTGGAAAATGGGAATGTGTGGTTCACTACCCAGTAAGGCAGCCAATTGTTGCTCACACTGGCAGTTCCGCCTGGTCAGAAAAAGGCTCAATCCTCAATTGATCACAGATCACTTACAAGCTTTCCCCATCACACACACACACAAAGGAAATACTTTGCAATACATACTTTTCCATGAAAGACGCTGCAAACATCAGAATGTGGGAGCTGAAAATGTAAGATCACTCTGAGATCTAAACCTCCTCCACCATCACGCCTCCAAGTGATGGGTGAGAGCGATTGTTGAGAGTGAGGAGGCACCACGTTGGCTACCTTATGTGCATGGACTCATAGGAGTTACTCTGAGTCTGTAGGTAAGAAGGTTGAGGTACAGGCAATGCAGCAACATTTTCTAGTCTTATAAAGGCAGAAGGGGTGGAATCCACTTTAAACCAGGGCAGCTTCTGTTTGTAAGGTTGTCGAAACCCGTGCTCAACTACAGGTTCTTGTTTGGACAATATGATTTGCTCATTTGAGCAGTCTCTTTATGGAATCTCTCTCTCTCTCTCTCTCTCTCTCTCTCTCATCCTCTGCCTCTCTGTCCCTCACTTCTGATTTCTTCTCCACCCTCTTCCCTTTCTCTCCTCTTCACTGCTTTCCCTTCCCAAGCTTTTAAACTTCTTAGCCAAGCCATACCCTTCTCTACATTCTGAACATCGCTCTTGATTTCCTCTCCAGGAAACTACCCCTGCTCCCCAGTAGATGACACAGCACTTCTGCGCATGTGCATGGCTCGTGTTGCTGCCGTTAGTGTTCTTTATTACCATTAAGTAATTACCTGACTGTTTTATAGCTCCCAAGTCGATCTTAATCTCTTCATAGGAAGCCTCTGTGTTCTCATTTATTTCAAATCCCTTCTTGGGTGTAATTGGGATCATGATTGACTTGGCCCACTCAAAGCATTCATTTATATGCTTGCTGAAGGATTGGAGAAGATTATGTGGCTATTTCTACTAACGCTCAGAGGTCTGCAGTGAACATAACTGCAAAGAAAGTGTCTGCCCTACGTACGAAGTGTACGGGACAGACATGGCACCCTCAGACCAAAGGAAGACGTCATTCCCTAGGGAGAAAACAAGCTCTTTTTAGCATCACATTCAGAAATAAATTAACTATAAGTTATCTAAATATTTTAGGACTACTTAAAAGTTTAAAATACAGGGGCTGGAGAGATGGCTCAGTGGTTAAGAGCACTGTCTGCTCTTCCAAACTGACCAGGTTTCAATTCCCAGCACCCACATGACAGCTCACAACTGTCTGTAATGACAATCCCCAATTCCAAGGATCTGACACCTTCACACTAATGCACATAAAATAAAACTAAATAAATTTGTAAAAAAGATTAAAACACAATGATTTGGTGCCCTTGTGTTTAGAGGAAAAAGAAAGGATATAATAGACAGGTCCAAATACAGTGCTACTATGTGAAACAGATGTTATAGGCAAAGCAACAGGCATCAGGACCGGCTTGAAGAAAATGTTCATAATAAGCAGATGATTACCTTCAGACACATTTGAAATTATGAATATGTGAGAACCAAGTTGCTGTGGATGTGAAATGTCACTGCCACTATGGAAGATGGACTAGACACTGCTCAAATCATTAACATGGAATTTGCCATGTGACCCAGGAGTCCCACGTACAGACATGTAGCCAAGAGATGGGGAGAGGTTCTCAGACATCTGACATCTGCAGCCCATGGTGACTGGAACCCTGTGGATACAAGGAAACGGCCTACTGTCCTCTGAAGGAGGACGGGACAAAGAAAAGGCAAAGTGCACAGACATGCCATTCAGCCTTACAAGGAAGGAAATCCCAGCCAGCAGGAAACACAAGCAGGAGCACCCCAAGTTCAAGGCCTGCCAGAGCGACTATGCTTCCGAAATAAAAAGGAGAAAGTGTAGGCTTGAGATACAGCTTAGCAGAGCACTGCCCACCAGCTTGTTTATATATGTGATGTCCTAGGTTCAATCCCAGATCTTGAAAAATAAAATCCTGTCAAATATTCAATTACAAAAAGGCAAGTATTCCACATTTCCTCCCCCATGAGGTTCTACATGAACTAGTGGAAGTTAAAAGTAGACGGTGGTTTCCAGGAACTGGGAAGGAGAAGAGTGTTGTCAATGGATGTATGCAGAGTAAGCTGCACGCATGAAGTCTGGCGATCCACTGCAGAGAGATGTTACTTTATTAAACATCACCAAGCCACTAAAAATGGTTATGGTAAATAAAACGTTCTTTAACTTTTGCCACAACTTTAAAAGCAGAGCTTTAATTCTCAGGGAAGCAGTGTGAACAAACACCCAGTGTGATACCTCACTCTAACAAGAGGGTATTACAGCAGTCAAGGGGCTGAGAACTTGAAGTCTGGGGAGCTCTAAAGGAGCAAAGTGAGCTTGATAAAGGTAGGTTGGAAGAGCTAACAGTGAGTGGCATGGCTGGGCATTCACCAGTCTAAATTTGCTTGGGAAAGCATCGCCAAATAAAATATTGTTTTCCTTTTGGTTTATTCTTCTCTCATATCCTGACTGCAGTTCCCCTTCCTTCACCCTTACAGCTCCTCCCACCTCCCCTCTTCCCCAGATTCACTGCTCCTCTGTTTCCCTTCAGAAAAGAGCAGGCCTTCCAGGGACATCAACCAAACACGCAGTAACAAGATGCAACAAGAGTAGGCTCAAACCCTCATATCAAGGCTGAACAAAAGATTTGAAGGAGTCAAAGAATGACTGATAATGAATTCATAGTGATGGTTAATGTTCATTGTCAACTTGATTAGCTAGAAAGACACCAAGGAAATTGGTAAAGCATATTTCCAGATGTGCCCATGAGGGTGAGTTCAGAAATGGCTAACTAGGGAGACCGGGCCTGAATGTGGGTGGTTTTGCCTATAGGCTGAGGGTCCAGATGAAATGGAAGGGACAAAGGAGAACGGATGTTTCTCTATTTCTGCCTCTCTCTGTGTCTTTGTCTCTCTCTGTTTCTGTCTCTCTGTGTGTTTGTCTTTGTTTCTGTGTCTCTGTCTCTCTTCCCCCTGTCTTCTGTTCCAAATCATCATGCTCTGAAATCTCTGAAGTCAAAACAAACTTTTCCTGCTCTAAATAATTTATGTCACAAGAAACTATGGTGCTGGAGAGATGGCTCAGCAGTTAAGGACACATACTGCCCTTCCAGAGGACACAAGTTCCAGTTCCAGCACCACAGTGGCTTACAACTGCAGCTCTTGGGGACTCTGTGGCCCTCACGAGTGCTGCACTCATATGGCATACCCTCACACATATACATATTAATAAAATAGTAAAAATAAATCTTAAAAACCCAGCTACCACAAGTGGCATCTTGCTCAACATCCATGAGGTCATACATTGTTTTTGTTTGATACTATATGTGAGAATATGCTGTAAAAATCTAGAGGCATATATGGGAGGGGCTTATATTGAAACTAGGAATGAGAAGTATTCTAACCTGCTTTTAAAAACCTATATTCAACTAACTTGATTTAAAGAAAGCTTTTAAAACCTGAACATAGCAGAATTGGCCATGCCCTGCATGTCTGGGTCTTGGAAACCTGATAGGAGCAGAAGTGACATACACTGAAGATACGGCAGATACGATACAGAGAGGCTGGGGTTGGGTGGGCGGTGCTGGCTCTGATGGGGGGCACTGCTACTCTGCCAGCTAACTCGGGGAGTTTATCATGTATAGCACCAGGAAGAAGGGTTAAGTAGTCTTGGTAGGATGGCTCAGTAGGGGCCAGACTCAGGTTGCTGTCATCTGGGAGCACAAACTGTCAACGTTCACATAAGGACCAAAGGTAGGCTTTGCCAGTTCCCTGAGCCTGGCCTGGAAAAAGGCTTCTCTGTTCTCAAGAGTTTAAGGCATTAGATGGCCCTTGGCTTAGCTGTGTCCATGTCAACAAGACATGTTTGCTCAGAACTCCATTTAATCCCCAGAAGAATGACTCTTCATGTCACTCATGTTAGTTGGCTTGCATTACTGAAAAAAAAATCAGAAATGGTCAATTGAGAAACATGGAAAATTAATTTTGGCTCACAGCTTTGGGGGTTTTGATCTGTGGTCAGTTGGCCCCTTCACATGTACCTGTGACAAGATAATGCACTCTGGCAGGAGTGTGTGGCCAAGGAAATGGCTTCCTTCATGGCACCTGGGAAGTGAAAAAGAAATAGGAAGGGAAGAGGCTAATGTCCCAGCATCCTCTCCAAAGACATACATACCCTTGGTGACTTAGCTTCTCATTGCATCTCATTGTATGAAAATTCCACATCTCTCAATAGTACCATAGAATGTCTTTATTAAAAAATGAAAATCCCAAGCAATGAAGACTCAGGAGTCAGTTGTATTGAAAACTTACTAGCTCAGAGAGGCAGAGAAAGCTCCCAGCTGATCTTCCTACTCTGCTCATGTTCCAGTGAGAAAAGCCCAAAGCTAAAAGCTCAGCTGATGGCTCAGGGGGGAAAAGCCTGCTAGCTCACTCAACAGCCCAGGTGGAAAAAGCCAACAGCAAAAAGCCCAAGAGCTAGAAAGCTAAAGCGTTAAAGAGCTAAAGCTCAAAAAGCTCCTTCTTCTCCACGATGTCTCAAATACCCTTCTCTCAAAGTCCCTCCTTAATGCTTAAACCCTGTCAGCTGGTTTCTTGCTCTGCCTCTTGACTTTATTAAATCCTGTGTACAGAAAGCTCTAGGATTAAAGGTGTGTGTTAGGGCTGAACCACATCAAACAAAAGTTGGGGTTTTACAGTTCACAATCTCGGGGTGCACAATGGGATCAAATATCCTGCAACAATGGGGTGTGATTGTGCCTTCAGCGTGTGGATGTTTGGGGACATCTCTTGGAACTACAGCATTCCTGTCCTGAGGATATGCCTCCTCTGCCCACATTAGCATGTCTATGTGGGGCCATTGTTCGGGTCATGTTGAGGTTCTTTATGTAAGAACCTCGGCAAGCATGGATACATTGGATAGGCTCCTAGGAGGATATGAGGATGCGAGGCTCCTAGCTGCAGGACGTCTCTTAGCCAGGCAGGACTTCCAGTGGAGGAGGAGGACACCAAACCAACCACAAAGCCTTCGACCCAAAATTTACCCTGCCTCCAAGAGGTGCAGGGATAAAGATGGAGCAGAGATTGAGGGAATAGCCACCAAATGCCTGGCCCACCCGGACAGCCACAAATGTGGTACAGGTGCCTATATTTGCCTCCTTTCCATCATAAACTCTACTCTTCCCTCTCAGCAGTGCCTAGGTGCACCCTGCATGTTCTGATGCTTTAACATTTCATTCAGTTCTATCTACTGTCACTTTTCTTTTGATATACATTCTGTGCCCCGCAGGTGATGTGGATGTGTGTTGTTTAATTTCCATGTGTTTGGAGATCTAATCTCCACTGCTTCTCTGTTGTTGATTTTTAACTAATGCCATTGCTGCCAGAAAACACTATATGATTATGACCTTTTAAACTTACTGCGCTTTGCTGTGTTTCTCAGGATACCGTCTGCCTTAGCAACGTTCCAGGAGAACTTCGAAACCAGTATTTCCTGCTATTGACAGTAGAATATTCTATACCTACTAATTAGAGCCTGTTGGTTGATTGTCTTACTCTTATCTTTTCATGTCTGCTTCTTTCTTTTTACACATGCATGTGCTGGCACAGAGCTATATGTTTACCTGTGTGGACACATGTACAGAGGCCGACATCAGGTGTCTTCCTCGGTCATGTCTGCCTTATTCATTGATGCAAGTTTTTCTCAATTGAACCCAGAGTTGGCTGACTCAGCTAGTCTAGCTAGCCAGCTTGCCCTTGGTAATCCCTCATCTGGGCCTCCTCGGTACAAGATTACAGATTGGGCATTGGCCACCTAGCATTTATGTGAATGGTGGGATTTGAACTTGGGTCCTCACACTTGTACAGCAAGTACTTCACCTACTGAGCCATCTTCCCAGCCCCTATGAGCTTCTGAAAGGCTCATGTACTCAGCTGTAATTGTGGATTTATTCTTTCTCTTTTCATCTCTGTCAATTTTTGCTTGAAGGGTCTTGAGTCCTGTTGTTGGAGTAGGATATGCTAGGATTGAGACGATGGTCCTCTCTGCTGAGATGATCTTTTTATCATTTTCATGATATGGGCACAATGATACTCCTTGGCTCTTCTGCCATCTAATTAATACAACATTCCTTTCTCTATCATTGATTTTTTATGCATATCTTTTAAAACCCCTTTTCTTCCTACCTATCCAGATCATTGAATTTGAAGTCAATTTCTTACAAACAGCACATAATTAGTAGGTTGTAGCTTTTATGTGCTCTTCTGATCACTATTGTTTGGAATATTTAAATCACACTTGCTAACAAAGTTGCTAGTAAAGTGTCAGCCCCTAAGTCTGCTATTTTATTATCCATTCTCTTTTATTTTTCCTTCTACTTTCGTGGATTCTGGTGGGTTATGTAAACATTGTTGAAACCCCCTAAGTTTATTTATTTATTTATTGTGTCAAATATGCCTTTGTATTGCTGCTATAAAGCAATGGTTCTTTGTGTTACACTTATGTGTGTTTTATGAGATCTATGTAACTTAATACAGTCTATTGCTATCAGTATCCAAATTAAACGTAATATAGACCCTCACTTCTATTTCAAATCTTTACCTTCCCTATTAAAAAGTTGCATTTGGTATCAGATGATGATTCATTTTTAGTAAAAATGTATTAATGGCCGGATGTAGTCAGGCATACCTTTAATCCCAGAACTGAGAAGGCAGAGGTATGTGTATCTCTGTGAGTTTGAAGCCAGCCTGGTCTAAGTAGTGAGTTCCAAGACAGCCAGAGCTACACAGTTAGACCCTGTCTCAAAAAACAAAAAAAGTATTTATAAAATACTCTATTGTAAGTCACTTGTATTTCTTGTTTTTTCCTTTGTTTCTTCTTTTCTGTGTTCTAATATTTGTTCTTTTATCATTGACTTTCTTATTGAAGAATTTGTTCTTTTTTATTTTTAATATTTTATTATTTTATAGTTAATACTTTCACAAGGTCTGTAACAAGCTCTCTTTGTTTCTCTTTTTGGGGAGTGTAGCTATTTTACTTTGGTGCCTGAGAGATACTTTTGCTGGGTATAGGAATAACAGTGCTGATTCTCTTTCATTCCTTAAAGACGCTAGTGTACTTCTCTCTGATCTCCATGAGGAATCCTTTAGACTTTTATGCTGGTGTTTTCCTATAGTTGGTATGTTGTTTCATCTCAAAATGTTTTCGAGATTTTTTTTCTTGACATTAGTTTTCAAAGGCTAGACTATTAGCACAAATTTTGAAAGGTTTATACTACTTGGAATTTACTCAGCTTCTGGAAATCCAATAACAGAAATGTTGAATTTATTTCTGTCTTTTGTCCCACAGCAACACAGCCTTATTGTACTTTGGGGAATTTATGTTTTGTTTTCACCTTCTTTCCTCCTACTGTTCATATACTAAATTTATTTGATTTTGTCTTCCTTTGTCTCTTACCAATAGCACATCTAGTGAATTTCACTTTCTGCTACTATATTTTTCAATGCTACATTTTATATTCGTTTGGTTCTTAAAAATCGCTTTCTTTTTTGGAATATCTTAGTTTTTTGAAAAGAATTTATAATTTATTATTAAATTTTTAGGATGGCTACCTTACAAATCCTTGCCTTTTGATTTGTTTTAGTGGTAGCATTAATTAGCTTTTGTTTTCTCATTCAGATTGTAGTTTGGTTGGTTCTTGATGTGATAGGTGATTTTCAGTTATATAATGGGCATTCTGTCACATGTCTATTCCGATTATTTATTGGAGCACATGATTTAGGGACCATCTTCTGTCAATAGTGTTAACCGCAATGACTCCAGATAGCTCAGTGTCTCTGACAAGACAGAGGATCCCAGGCACTAGATCTATGAGCAGCTCACAGTGGCTGACCCCCTTCTCTCCCAGAGGTTAGTGGAGGCTCCTGCCCACAGGAGCTAGCCTCTCTGGCTGCCTATCGGGGAATAAAAACATCTTCCCACACCAGGATGCACTGTTCTGTAAATTTGGATTAAAAAAAAAATCTAATTACTAAAATAGGACTTTTAGAGGTTTAGACAGAGGTTTTAATTTTAAAACTCCCGTATATTTGTAAAATATATGTATATATAAATATATGTAAAGACATTATTGTTTTTAATATGCAAAGCACAACTCTTACAGGTCAATGTTTAATCTCTGCTTGAGAATCATAGATGGTTCTATTTTCCCACAGAGTCATCTTTCTGCCGCAAGTGCTTCTTGATGCAGAAGTACTAAGTCAAAAGGCCATTGCTCTCCCTGAGATGTCCCCACATTGGAGTCGCATGAGGAGAAATGCCTCCTGGCCTCCAAGATGTGAAACATGTTTAATGTCCTATACATCACAGTATTAGTCAGCCAATGTTCCTTCCTCGAGTTTAATCGTCATTTAGTAAAATTAAGACAAAAAGGATGAGTCAAATGTAAGAAAGAGCCCGAAGAGATGTGTGTCTCCCAGACTCCTGCTCAGAGCACTTGTCTAACTTAAGACAGAATGAACCTCCATAACCATAAGATAGGGAGTTGTTTCTACCCCTGACTTTTTGAGGTCGTGCCCCACTGTGCGGTCCAGGGTGGCCTCAGATTGACATTTCTGCTTCTGGTTCCCAGAGCTGGATTACAGGTGTGGGAGACCATGCCTGGCTTTAAATTTTCTGTGTGTGTTTCCACCACTAAATTTGCAGTCATTTCTCAGCAGCAATAGTATGTGCACATGTGAGATGAAGGCATTGGTGTGTTTTGTATATTCAGGTGAGGAAATTATACTTTCTGTACATGCACAGTGAACATACCTCAGTGAAGACAGGTCTGTTAAGACTTTCAATTTTGCCTCATGGACAAGTAACCCACAGCCTTCTTTACTGACGAGGAAAATCACAGCCAGCTCATTTGAAAAGTTCATTTATTATATACCAATATACACTTTCTGTAATAAAAAAACATCCTCCCAATACATTGAACCATCTTATAAATGATATAAGAAAATAAAATTTGTATCTGTTTACAAATGGGATAACTTTACCAGAACAAGGCGCTCTGCGTATCTGCCCTGAAGCCTGTGTGAGCGCTAATCCTAGAAATGGCCACACTAAAGAACGGTGCTGTGTGTAGTCTTTGGCACTGTTGTATTGCTCTTGAATATTTATACAATTAAACATGGGGATATGTTGAAGTTAGTCATTCTAAATAAAAAGTATTTGAAAAATTTACAGACTTTTACAGGTTTCCAATATTTTGGGATTAATCTTTTATATTTACATTTAAATGTGTTCAAATTGAACATATTTAATATTTGCAACACATCTTTTCCACTTTCTGTCTTGGTTTATTTGTTGGGTGAATGAAAATGGAAAGACATCTTAAAGATGCTATTTGGCGATTCTTTTTTTTTTTCCTCCCAAATCATAGTAACTTAAAAGTTATGATCATTTCTAGTAATGCTCAGTCTCTACCACAAAGCACATGGTTTTATAGTTTATAACTCCAGAAAATGACACATAAAACATACATATATACTTCCTAGGCATACTGCAGAAAAGCTGTTTTAGTATGACAGTATGATCACTGCTTGTACCATATTTATATTTCACAACAAATAATTGAAAAAAAGAAGTAGCAAATACCAGACACTCTAACCAGTGAATAGCAACTGAACTCCACCCTCTTCTATCCGAGCATCTATGGAAGGGAATAAGAACAGTAGTTTGTGTTTCAGTATGCCATGTTAGTGTACTTATTTCTAACCACTTGACATTATATTTATGGCAGAGGGATGTCAGTAAGTTCCTAGGGGAGCTAAAATGAACTGAACCGTATTCTAGACAGGCTAAGTTCATTGTTAGCACTGAAAATTATTTACACATGAGGAACCCCTTTCTTTGCTACTTATAGATGATTATAGTATTGTAAACAGTGAAGAGCATTACTGAACTATGTACAACTTTGGATTTAATATTTAGACGTATCCAATGGACAGATCCATACACATGGATTTTTGAGCCCACCAGCTAAATACCCTGCCCCACCCCAATAACAAAAATGTTTTGTCTGTGAAGGAAGAAAACTACACATGTAAAAAAAAATCCAATGTACTACATGTCAACATTCTGATAACCGCAGAATGAGACTATATACACAAACATATAGCAAAATCACAGTTTCCTGCACTGAATGTTTATCAAATAAAAATGTATCAAACAATACTGGGTAGTATGTCTCCATACAAATTGTGGTCTTCTGAAAATTATGAAATGAGAATGGAAGACAAGAGGGAAAGCCTTGTTCAAAGACAAAGTGTGACAAAACTATCAGGAACAACACGAAAAAGCAGATGTTTCCTTTTTGGGCAATTTAGCTAAAAGTATTAATTTTTTTGTAGTTGTTTCTCGAAAATTAAATAAACCCCTTCTATATTTAGAGAGATGTTTTAACATTTACCATTAAAAAAGCATTGAATGAAAGAGTCACTAATTCCTTTTAATAAGCAGGTTGGGCAATCTACTCCTTTAATATTGAAAAGTACTCTAGGTAGCCATCCATCATTCATGTACCTCACAGGGACAGTTCCCAAGACATACTCCTGCCTCAGTCAGTCAACTGACCCTCAGTGTTGGTGCAGAATGGGAGATGGCCTTAAGTGATGATAGCATTGCCAACCACAGCATTTTTACTTGGTGTTCTGAGAATACAATTATTTGTTGACCTCAGTTGTGAAATGGGGGGAGTGAGCATGGGGACAGGGTATTGTCTGCTGACCAAGACATGCAGCCAACTGGATTCTGCTTGCACAGTTGCAAAACATACCTTGGGCATCACACACTGCACTAGAAGACCTGGGTTGAAATGTGTGCCACGTTTAATGCATCATTCACCCATTCCCAACAAAACCCATCTTTTTTCTCTTACACAGGTATCAGGCGACAGAGCTAGAAAATGTCTTTTGATATCTTCTCCTTATCTCCTCTGACTAACATCCCAATCAAGGCAACTAAGAAGTCCTCTGGAGCATAATTCCAGCCATTTCCAGTAGAAAGGCTTTTCCCCCAGAGTCAGTGATGCTTGGGATTTGGAGGGTTGTAAATCCAGTCGATGATAATGAGTGCCATGCTACCCATCATGAAGATGATCCCAGTCACAAGGAAGACCAAAGCCTGCAATTCAGAGGGGCACATCAGTGAGCAGACACAGAGCAGCACAGTTTGCTTCAGGACATGGTCATGGGCTGGTCATGTGCCTTGTGTCGTCTTAGTGAAAAATGGCAAGTCAGTTTAGGACCCTCACTGGGAAAGGAGGGAAAAAACAGTGAAAACACATAGCCTAAGGGTTGAGAAAAGACTAAGAAATATGGGCATTACCAAAAATTAAGCTATAGGAAAAGAGTGAATGATGTAAGAAATTCTCATGACCTTTTGAGTGGAAAGAGCTGGACATTGTAAGAGGAGCATTATGATACAACTGAAAAATCTCATGAGTAAAATGAAAGCCCAATGTATGCTGAATATTTCTGAAAAAAAGACCAAGTACAGGTATCTTTGTACGTAGGAACACATCTATATTCCAGATTTTTAACTGGAGGAGTTCTTAAATACCCCACATAGACCAGTCTTCTAAGTCTACCTGTTAGAAAGCAGCAGGTGAAGGTTGGCATTAGCAGGGGCCTACAAGACAACTTTACCTGCTTGACATCTAGTCAAAATGAAAATGGTTACGGCCAAGGCAAGTCCTTCCCCCAGGGCACCCTGCTGCGGACACTGAGACAGGATGGAGTACACAGAGTCCAAATTTGGGGAAAAGACAACAGGAGGAATTTGCACAATCAAGCGGTCCGTATGCTCCTGGGTACCTCAAGAGATGATTAACTTCAAGACTCAAACTTGGATTTAGAAGCATTCTCTTCAAACCTTACTAGAAGACCTATTTTAACTGATCACCATAATATTTAATTACCAGTAAAATACCTTTTGTAGTATATTTTTGTAGTATTTATTATGGAAAAAATATGCAGCCCATAGTTTAGTAAGATTATATTTCATACCTGAAAAGATTAACTGGAAAACAATTGCTTCTATCTTTTTTTTTTACATTGTAATATAAACAGCAGAACCTACAGGGTATGATAGAAGGGGAGTGAAAGCCCTTGTGAATCTAGCTGGAACTAAAATGCTGTCATTGCCCCAATGCTGGGAGGGAGCCTAATACCTCACTGTGTCACAAATCATACCCAGCCAGGCACTGGATATCCACGTGCACGTAACACACACGCCTGTGGGGAAACTTACTGAGCCAGCATCTGCCACGTGGAAGAACTCACCACAGTGTTCAGAGATTTGCTATTCGAGGGAGGGAAATCCTCGGGTCCCCAGAATGTCAGAAACCCTCTCTTTCCCAAACACCGTGTTACCCCGCCCCCTCGGCTTCTGCATCTTGTTTATTGTTTCAGTTTTCTGAATCATGCATGTTCTCTGGCGTGCTCTGAGTAACTGAAGAGGTGTTTATGGGGGGGGGTATTGCAAGTCTCACTTACCCCAACCTTCTGGGGTGATCTGAGAGGTTCTTTCTTGACAAGTTTGAGATAAAAAGCTGCTGGAAGAATGAAAATCAGCATGGTGGCAGAAGAAGCCCCTGAGGAAAGAGATGCAGGGAAGGTTAACGTCTCACAAGGCAATAGTTGCCCTGGAAAAGCAGGTGTCCGCAAGCACATGCTTCAGGACAAGCAAATATAACGCTTTGTTATTCCTAGCATTAAAAGCAACATTCAAGTCATAGTTCATCTTGATGATGTATTTCTAGAACTGTGTCTTTCTAGAGAAAATTAAAATATGCCTCATGCATATTAAAATGTGTCTCATAAGTGTAACTATAACAAGCAGTAGAAAGCCAAACAATACAAGTTGGTAAAGACTTAGAACTATAACTACAACCTCAGAGGGCTGAACCCATCACACATTCTCACTGTCCACTCTTACTCTGCAATTTGTTCACCCCTGATTCTCTTCTGCTCTTAAAATCTAGTAAACTCCCTGCCCAGACTGAGAAATTAAATGTGCCAACAGACCATGTGGCTAAAGGAAATGAAATATTTTGGGCTATCAGCCTCCCATTCCTCTAAAGATGTCCTGAACACCAGCTGGCACTCACAGACTTGAGGGGCTTGCGGTAGTTAGCAACTGTCCTCCTTATCCTTCCGTCGAAGACAGAACCCAAATCCTGTGTTCACCAAAACATACGTGACTTGATTTCTTTGAAGCTCGGTTTCCTCATCTCTTGGAAAGGTCCTTGGACTAAATGGCTGTAGGTGACTCCCACCATGGGTTGTGAGCAAGAGAACACAGCCGGTGCAAGCCACTGAGCCCAGCAGGGCCTGATGGGATTCTTATTATCCTGCTAGGAACCGGGAGCTCTGCCTACCTTGCACTGTCTCCGTATTTGACATTTAAGGAGGTGGAATTCTGAGCTGACCAAACAAAAGCTTTTCTGATACCTACCTATGAATCCAAAGATGTATTTGATGGTGGGCACAAGGATGACCAGGACATTGTTGAGTGCAATGATCATTGCAGCGATCAGGAAATGCTTCACCCAGCTGAAGGGTCTTTTGGGAAACAGCAGCGTGATCACCGAGGTCCGAATCTGGGACAAGGATATTCAGAGGCACAGTCACTTCCTGGTTTTAATTTTTTCCATGATTTTAAGTATTCTAATCTAAAGCATTTTGTTTTTATTTTACTACCCCCACGAAGTTAAAAATATCTTGATGCCTTCCCTCCCCTCGCTTCATTGTGTTGAAACGCACCCAGAGTTGCATTTATAATCTCTTCTGCTTCTAAGTTTGTATAGTTAAGCAGAACTAAGTCCATTTGTAATGCTGTGCAAACTTCGCGCTCATTTTTCATGTCTGAGAGCGATATTTTCCCTTGGTTGCATATCATGCATTCACTTTCTTGGACCTTTGAATTATTCGTTTAAAAAAAAAAAACTCAGGCAGAAGAGATGAGATAGCAGCTACATACGCCTTGCAGGCAGCAGCGCCCTTGCTGATAGCTAGGTGTGTCTTATTCTCATTAGACCGGCCTAAGCATTGAGGACAAGACACAGAGACTTCCACAAACTGTAAAGCAGCTTCCACAAGCTTGGCTCTTTCTTAATTTTCCATTGTGTTTAGCTTTCTCCACTGGTATTTTGAAAAAGAAAAATGTGATACTTTTTGTGTTTCCCCCTTGGTCCCCACACATTAATAGATTACAGATCCACAAAAGGCAACCAATGGGACTTAATACCCAACATTCCTCAGAGGCCTGGCTCACTCATTTGCACGTAGCAGGCACTCAGAAAATGCTGAGTTAAACTCACAGCAGGAATCTTTCCACTCCCTCGGGCTTCTAGATTCTAGCCCTATTTCAGCAGCTGGAGTAAGTTCTCAAAGGCTCGGATTGCAGCAGAGTCAGGAGATAAAGAGGTCGCTGTGGCAGAGGGACAGGGGCCATGTGGGATCAGACAGCCTGACACAGAAACAGGCTTATCCCTGGAATCTGTTTATGAGGGCACTCTTTTGGACTTAGTAGAATTGCTCTACCGGCCTTTCCGAGAATAAGCCCTTCAGTTTAGCTGGAGCTCCCCATGTTCAGAAGTGATGGGACTGATTTTCATTTAAAATGCTCAGTCCCAAACTCTCGTAATGGCATGGAGATGGAAACTCAACCACAGAGACAGCAAATGTGAACTCCATTTTGAAACATGTATGGACAACCAAAAAAAAAAGCTAAATCGCCCGCAGTTTCTCCTGCGGCATTCCTTTCATTCCATCCTCAGAAAATTAAAGCCATCTGTGTAGGTCAAAGGGAATTTCATTTCTAGAATGGCAAACTAAACAGTCCAGTCTTGCAAATGGTGTAAGAGTGACTTTGTGAAAAATCTGAGAAGTTGGATTAGTGAGAAATGTGAAACTTACTGTGAAAAGTCCCCAGAGGGAAGCGAGTGGTGCAGCTGGGCTGTCTCCACTGTGACTTGTGACAACCAATGCCTATCTGTCTGACCACTGTGGTGGCCTCAGTGGGCTTGCAGTAAGTTTTCTAGAGCGGTGCTGCCCAAGGGTGTCTGACTCTGGCGACAAGCTGAATGCAGACTTGTGCTTGATGAAGCCGCTATGCTTATGTGTTTTGTTTTGTTGTTAAAATGATGCACTCAGTTAAAAAAAAAAAAAGCAAAAACAAACAAATAAAAAATTGAGTCAAGGGCAATCCTGTATGTCCAGGGCCTTTGGGAAGATACACGGTTTCTGAAGGTGAGGTGGCAGATTAAGGTTCAGCCTACTTAAATGACAGGACAGAAAATGTACAGGTATAAACGTAGCTTTGCTTTCACGGTGAGTGAGCAGAAGAAAACCCCTCACAGGACTGAGGGAATGTGGAGTGTTAATCCCACCCCTCCCCGAAGCTGGCAAAGGCACCGCGAAGACAGGCTGAGCGCGGAGCGGCCTTGGAAAGCGGTAGAGGGAAACGGTGCTGAGGCCACGTTACAGCGCCGCCTTTGGGAGAGGAAAGCAAACAACAGACCTAACTCAGCCCTGTTACCCACAAAGCCCTGGCGCTCTTCCGGGTACCCGTGCGCCCCTTTATCTACTGATGCAAGCGGATAAGGATATAAAAATATGGGTCTGATGCAAGCCGGGAAGTCCCCGCCCCAGCCAGGGCCTCTAACCTAGAAAGACTTTAGGGAGTCCCGGCGAAGGTCTAGGTAGAGCGTCGGTCGCCCCTCCACAGTGTCTCCAGCACAGTCCCGTTAGGAGGCGCTCTGCGCTAATGCGGGGAGCCAGCCTGAAAACCATAGGTGTGCTGACAGCCCTGACTGACACCCTCCTCAGTGGAAATGACTCCTCCTTCGTGTTACGGGATGCTATCGCCCAGGGACGGCATGTTTGGAATACCAACTCCCCTGCAGTTTCTGACAGTGCGCACCACGTTTCTATGCCCGTGTCTGGACCTGCTTTGGACCGGGAGACCTTGACTGAAGGAAGGGAAGCACAGCTGCAAATGTTATCATCCGCCCTCTGCAAGGAGGGGCATCCCGCAGTGGACCGCCCCCCCCCCCCCCAAGGAGACCAGCGATAAGCAACTGTCCGGCCACCATCACAGCCGGCTCCCATACACTTGGGCCAAGAAGGAAAAGCCCAACCCAACGAGAACCTTAAGGCCAATAGAGAAGCTTCTCGGTGCTCGAGTGTGTCTGAATGCAAAGAGAGCTATCGGGGAGTCACGGCATCCAGATAAGCTGTGCCATCCCGGAGAGCCGCACCCTGCATTAGATTCTCTGAAATCCTGCCCCCAAGAAATGAATAAGAACACTATTTATACTAGCTACCACTTTGTCAAAAAACACATCAGAGTTTCAGGAAGTTGCCACATCATCCTAGTCATGGCCATTTGATTTGCTTGTCCACATCGTCACTCCCATGGATTAACGGTACATGAATAAGCTAGAAAAAACCAGTTTATGCATTCCAGGCAGGGCAAGATGCATCCTAAAACCGTTTTTTCATATCCAGCGCTGCTGGCCCACCCTCTGTGCCGGCCACCGTCCTGCCTGTGACCACTGTTGACATTTCCCAGTGAATGTGGCAGTGAAAGACCAAGCCATGCATGATGCCAAATTGCCAACACTGAGTGAAAATCCACAGGGAACGGTAGACATTGGTTATCCTTCTGGACGCTGGTTCTTACACGTAATTTTGATCCTAATGGCATCCAACACTGACAAACTACTATAGACCTGCTGATCAGATCTAGTCCGGGGCATTTGCTCTTACACAAGATAAGAATTTCTAAGGGAGGTTCGGATTGTCAGCGTCAGGATGTATTATCTGTCAAAGCTGCCTATAACTCCCCATCCTGGCAACATTCTATACATCAGCTCAGCAGCTATCTACTAGCCTCATGGCCACAGTGACATCCATCAATCTCTGAAGACTGTGGCTCAAAAATACCGTATTAAGGGCTCGTGAATAAAGAAAAGTAAACTCATGTAACAGATTTCCTTGCATAAAATATTTAAACAATGCAAGTGTCCCTGGTACACCAAAGCTGATTGACTTCCTGACTTACAGGAAGGACCCCAGACAGGCTTGACCCAGAGCAACCATCTCCAAGAAATTGTATCTCATAGCGCTCCCCGCTCAAGCTCATTTTAAGCTAAATTTCCACATATCACATCCAGAATGCTCACAGATATATTAGAGGCCAGGCGTTATTTCAGAGGGGAGTATCAGCCACGATAGTGGCAGGGATTTGATTTCATGCACTCATGAAAAAGGAATGTGCCAAAATACACCCTCAGCACACAAGCTGAACTTAAAGGGACCATGGCAGATTATTCACGTAGCTCTCTCGTGCTGAGTGTTGGAGGGAACATTTTGTACACAGCAGAGCTGGCTACTGTGCCTCTTGTTTCTACATCCCTAAAATGGATGAGTAAACTCAGTGTTTGCAAAAGGGACAGAACTGGGGAAGACCAGTGTTTGTCTGCAGGTTTTAACCCATGAAGCCCACACCCTCACCTCCAGACCAATACCCCGGCTGGGGCCGAGGAGCAAGATTCTCAAGAACCAGAGGGCAGGTGCCACTTTTGGCAGGAGAGGTGAAAAACAAACAAACCAACACTCTCCTGATTGGTCATTTACTTAATGAGTCTCCTTCCCATTGGTCGTCAAGACATCAGGTCCAATGATCTGACCTTTAACATGTCACCCCAGCACCACAAACTGAGGAACAAACTGAAATAAATGCCTTCAAAACTATGGCAAGGTGCGGCAGGATCTTGAAGTTTGTGTGGCTTTGGCTTCCACACTTCCGGAGTCAGAAGAACTTCTCTGACTTTCATTAGTCTATAGATGACAGCCCAAGTTCTGCTTTTTTTTTTTTATTTGAATTTAAAAATAAAACTCATGGTTTTTGTCATACCTTAAAAAACACTATATAATGTTGCTCGCTGTGAATATATATATATATATATATATATATATATATATATATATATATATATATGTTCTATATATTTAAGTGGCTCCTAAATTCTGTGAGAAAATAATTGGCTGGGAGGCACAAGAGCAAACACGCAGATCCCTAAATTAACACCAAGTAAGAACATTGCACCAATCGCTCAGAACTCTGTGTACTCACTGGGAACAGGACGATGGGCACGGTTAGTGTCACGGCCACCAGGACTGCCAGGCGCACCATCAGAAGAGGGGTATCAAATGTGTACACTCTGCTGTAAGCGTGGAGTAACTCGTCTTCAACCTCCCCTGCAAGAGGAAGAGTTGAGGTGGGGGGAGGTTGCTGAGTCGGCACTGGCCACTCAGAGACACACGGGATGGTGATGCAGGAAACAGGACAGTGGAAGCAGCCCGGGCCTGGGGACGCAGACCACCCCAAGGCGGATAAAGCTGGGGGTGAAGAGCTGCTAAGAAGCACCACAAGACTGTTTGCATCGTATGTCTGCTACAAAGAAGGGTTACAACGCAGGACGATGGAAAACAAGCCATACCGGCTTGTCATGCCCATACCATCATCATCCTCGGATCTGCCTGCCCTGCTAATCCTGATGCAGCTTCTTTGTACCCAGTGTGGAAACTTTAGGATCTCTCTCTCTTTCTCTCTCTCTCTTTCTCTCTCTCTCTCTCTCTCTCTCTCTCTCTCTCTCTGTGTGTGTGTGTGTGTGTGTGTATTCACCTTTGAGCACATGTGAAAGCCAGAGATTGATGTCGAGATCTTCAGTCACTCTTTTGCCTCACTCTCTGAGACAGGGTCTCTCAGTAAACCCAGAGGTTGCCATTTTGGTTAGACTAGTCGGCCAGCAAGACTCTGGGCTCTACGTCCCTGCTCCCAGCGCTGGGTTTCCGGCACATGCCTCCACGCCCAGCTTTTTATGGGTGCTGGGGATTCAAACTCAGTTCCTCTAGAGGTTTTTAAAGGGGTCTGTCTTACAAAAATCATTCTTAAAAATGCAAGCATGAATCACTGTGATTTTTTCTTTCTTTGTATTGGCTCTCTCAGCCGCTTTACTCTGATTTATCTGATGCCTTCGTTGAAGATAGCCATTCAGAATTCCAGATGCAAGTGCACATAAGATATATATGAAACCAAGGCACAAATGGTACACAGACACATATAACATCATCTATAGCCGGGTTTCCATCTATTGCTCTCAAGATGAGACAAAGAGGTACAAATGCACTCAGTAGCATTGATCTTGACTTTCACTAATACACAGCCCCTGAGAAATTAGTGCCAAACTGAGAGCAAGTGCTTCGGTAACAATCAAATATTAGTCAAATAGAAAAGAAACCTAAGCATAGGATGGCCTCTTCCTGAGTCATTTCCTTCCCAATTTGTCACGCATTCAATGTAATTTACCAAATCAGAAAAAAAAAGTTGAGGTTCCAGGAGGATGAAGAATTACCTTTACTTATAACCTTGCAGCCAGCCTTTGAAATTTCCTGTGTATGTATTACATGCACACCTCTTTTTCTAGTTTAAAATAACTGAAATATTTTCCAAAGTGCTATGTGTCTTGCAATAAACACGTTAACAGAACTAAAAAAAAGTTGAAAGTTGAAGGTGTTTATTAAAAATGTCTACGTGTCTTGACACCTTGACTAATGTGCAAATATGATAACATACTTGCAATTGTTTCTCTACTGGGCTACACTTTCTGGAGGGAGTAAATAATGCCAACTTCTTTGTGTACTGTTGAGATTCCAGGCTGAATGTTTAATGCATACTGTGGCCATGCCATTTATACATAAATATATAATAATATGTATACATAGATATATAATAGTATAAATGCATATTTATATGTATATCATTTAAATAAATATGAATATATAAATACACACACATACAATTTAGACTAGTTCCAGATTGAAGGAAATTTTTCGTATCTTTTTTCTTAGGACATTTTACTTAATGTCCTAGGATGTCAGCTTTAACTGACTGGTAAAGAAGCAGGTTCAAACTTAAGGACTGTGAGCTCTGCCATTTTCTGGACAGCCACTTTTCCCTGAAAGAGTTTTACCGTATATAGTTGGATTCGTTTTCATTGTTTCTAGCCTGAGCTACAGCAGGAAACTACACAAAGAAAGATCACCTGTACATGGAGGAAATTAATTGAATTGGACGGATTTGGATTTGGGAAGGTGAACACACGTGCACATGTAGAGGCTGGAGGCTGATGGTAACCGTCTTACGTAACTGCTTTCTCTCTTATTTTTTGAGGCAGGGTCTCTTTCTGACCCAGAGCTCACAGATATGGTTAGCTTAGCCAATTTATAAGACCCAGGGATTCTCCCATCTCCACTTGTCCAGAGCTGGGATTATAGTCATGTACTACCATGCCTGGATTTATACATAGGTACTGGGGATCCCTCAGGTTCTCATACTCAGATGTCAAGTGCTTTACCTACCGAGCCATCAACCTAGCTATACCTTGAGAGATTTAAAAAAAGAAAATCAACATGACTTCTCAAGCTGCTGGAATCTCTTAGCCAGGTAGATCCAGAGTCCGTTTCCTTCAGAAAAGTGGCAAAGCTAAAGAGCAAGAGTACACGATCTACAGTCATGATACTCACAGAAGGAATCAGAAATCATTTTATGTATCCAGATGAGTTTTCAATCTAAGCACATGGAGACTGACTGGGACCAGATGACCTACCGTAGAATGTCAGGTAGCCAAAGAGGGCAGCCAGCAGGTACATGACAAGCATGCCGGTGATGGAGATATTGGACACCGTTTGCATCTTCCTCCGGGACCGACTAGGAAGAGAAAGAACATCAAGCTTCACTTTCAAAGCATCCCCTTTCAGAAAGCCATAGGGCATGCCTCCTCCTAAAGCATCTTTGAATAAACAAACACATCCTAATCAAATCAGAATGCCGAAAGGATGGCTGCCTTACTCTTTCAGCTCGCTGTAGATGGGAAGGACCTCGGGGTGGCAGACAAAGGCAAACGCTAGGATCGGGATCGCATAGGCCGTCTGCAGAACAAGCACAAAGCCACGGTTTAGAGGTGCGGCACAGATGCTGACTCCAGAGCACCTCAGTTTATGAAATGAGACCCAGAGGTCACGGTGCTCAGCCCATTAGGACTGTCACTTACCCGGGAGTTGAATACAAAGTATTTGGGTTGACACTTGTCACCGCTGTGGGCCTCATACTCCACTCCGCTGCTGTGGAGAGGGCCCGTGGAGGCCTGGCTCTCCTCTGGCCCTGCAGGGTTGCGGTGGGTGTAATCCATCATAAAGTTCACGTCAGTGCTCTCCGAGTTATTGGGTAGCATGATCACGTGCATTGGAAGTGTGTTGTTGAATGTCAGATTCCCGTTACCGTGATCCAGAACAGGCAAAGGGCAGGGGATTTGAAACTTCTTGTAAATCACCTAGATCCAGCCATAAACAACAAAACCAAAAACAAATAAAAACTCAAGTGTTGAGGGGGAAACAATGAAACAAAACTCCACCGGTGTGTCCTGAGGGGTGCAGGTAAGAGAACTCAGCTGAAGGTTCCCTTGGACTACTGGGCCATGAAGGCTCCTTCTCGCCTCTGCTCAGAGGAAAGAGCTGAAACAGTGCTACTTTCTGGTACTGGTCAACAGTACCAGGCTATGGTAAGTCCACTCCAGGCCTTTCCAGCTTTTCTATGACAAATATAATTTCTTCCTTACATTTCATGAGCCATCAAAAATTCCCCCCATCTTCCTTTACCTCTTTGGGGGAAATTATTTACAAATTTTGCATCTAAGATATTTCAAGGAATGTCTCCTTTGTCTGGACTGATTTCTTCTGTAATTCCTCTCTAGTTATCCTCTCTGATGGGGTAGAAAGCAGGAGAGAGAATGGTGGGCACATACAGGTATGGTCTCAGCCTACCCGTGTCTGCTATTTTTGCCTTCTTAAGTACTGGGTCACTACCATGGTCCTTTGTTTCAGTGTTCACCCAGAGAGCCTACCATATTGCATTTGCTATGACCTTGGCATTCTAATTCAGCTACTTTTAAACCCATGACTGTCCCTTTCTCATTCCAAATTAGAATACAATAAAATTGCTTGTGATGCAAGAACTATTTCATGTTAGTGAAGTGCTTGACAAAAATGAGGACACTAATAAAACATGGCGTGCTTGCCAGGCTGCAAGGATCGTGTCAACAAAGCACTTACCACACTGACAAAAAACACCATGCACGAGAGGGAAAATCCACTGGTGTAGCCAAGGTAGCCTAGGAAGTAGCAGAAACATTTTGCATGGTGACTATACCATCTAAAAACAGCTTGCCTAT
The DNA here is from genome assembly GCA_028658305.1 of Pachyuromys duprasi. Lineage (NCBI taxonomy): Eukaryota > Metazoa > Chordata > Mammalia > Rodentia > Muridae > Pachyuromys > Pachyuromys duprasi. The sequence continues at coordinate 5,767,654 of CM053752.1, read as the reverse complement.
TACAATAAAAAGATAAACATGCTTCCAGTCAGATAGCGAATTAATACCTAGATTTTTAAGGAGAGACAGTGGAAGGATAATCCCCACAGACACAAATATGACGAGGTAGTTGCCATTGAGGTACCATTCCCTAGAAAAGAAAGAAAGAGGGTGTTGGGAACAGACAATACCAGCAGAGTCTCTTAGTATTGCAGGGAGAACGTCAGACATACCCAGTGTTTTCTTCAAGCCCCATGAACGCTCTGATTACTTCAGGTAGTTCATACTTGATGATGAAGAGGTAGCTTGACATTGCTGAAATGGACAAAGGGACAGATGAGCGGTGGTGCACACACCATCATCCCACGAAAGCTGTAAGAAGTCACGGCATTTGGGACATCCATTCTCTGCGGGAGCGGGGGCATCTCATCCCTAAAGCAGAATGGGAAGAGCAAGTGCACTCTGCAAGGCTTCCGGGCTCTCCTCAAGAGCAGGTGCTTGTCTCTCCCGCTCACACACACAGGGCCGCTGCTAAGGGTCTGCTGATTCTGCGTTAAAGCCAGCTGAAGGCTCTAGAGGGACTTCCAGTCCCGCCTTCCCACTCATTAGTTAGAGATCATCACCGACTGTGTTGCGTGTGTCTGCGGGTAGTGGTCTGACAAAAGGCGGAGGCAGAAGCCAGGAGAGCAGAATTGTAAGGCAGGCCTCCGGGCACTCCGGTCACTCTGGCTTTCCCCGAGGGACACCTGTCTGGTCCTCTGTGGCCTCCCAGAGCTACACAGAGCATCTCAGAGCAATGACCACCCGAAGTCTTCCAGACTGATAACGGGGTATAAGAGAAAATAACTCCCCCACCCCAATTTTGTCTGTTAATGATTTGGTGGGTTTTTTTTTCCCTCTCATTCCAGTTTCCCAGCGGTCAATAAAAAAAATACAGAAAGGGTCAAATTTCATTGGCACAATTTTGAAAATCTCATAAACTCTGAAACCTCTGCCTGTGCACATGTATGCACACATATGTAAGCCATGACAGCTTTGCCTCCAGTGGGGGTGGGTTGTGCAAAACTTCTTTCCCAGGTCCACCATTTGGTGGAATTTGACACTAATTTGTTATTTGACACAAGGTGAAGGGTACAATTAAAAATAAACCTGGCAGGGTTGAGGTTGTAGTTCAGGGGTTAGAATGGCAGCCTAGCACGCACAGCGATCTGGGTTCTAGCTCCCACACACTACCGTAACAGGAAAAGGGCAGTTTTACACCAGAGTTTTAAGTGTGTGTTGGGGGGGGGCGGTGATGTGAACAGGTCTCAAAGCTGTACCCTGAACTCTGACTAGTTTCAAATCAGTCCCCCAGGTTCTATGGGTTACATCTTTTGACCACCTGGAAGTCTTGAAGAGGATAGGTGTGTGTCGTCACCCTCGCCTGCAGCTCAGGAGTTTGAGAAACTCAGTGACACAGTCAAGCTCGTCAGACCGCAGGCAAAGGGCGGATCCCAGACCTCGGAACCTCTGTTTCTTCCCTACTGTCAGAATGAAATAATTTCTCCAAACACTGGCTGTGTCTTCCGTCCACATGGCTTGGTTAATCTTTACAATGTCCTTGGCTACAGCAGAATCTTACAGAGCGTAAGCAGGGGCTGTTTCTGATGAGCTAGCTCGCTGAGGGACCGGTCCATTTTAGCGCTCTTAACTGCTGAGTCCCAGCGATGTCACCGCTGTTAATGTGTTTGGTCTTTGGAAATTCAGGGTGCTACAGGCCTGTTCGGGTAATGTCAACATCAGCCCGCTGATGTTTAAACACCGGTGGTGAACGGCCAATTTCTTAAGAGGTTGAATAATTAAACTGTTCTAAATGTGGAGTTGCTAATTTAAGAAATACAAGTGGCCCCCCCTTATGTCAAATTGCTAATCACATGAACTAGCCAAGGTGAGAGCATTTTTCTGGGGTGGTAGTGTGCAATCTTTTCTCTCTTACCGACACACTGCCTGTGTTTAGCTTGACACAGAGCCTGCTTTGATCCACACCTGGATAAGTAAGTGTCTGAACTGACACATTTAACTCCTATGGTGCCAATCACTTAGCCTGAGGAGTTAGGGGCTACACACATTCAGGCCCCCTTATTTCAGTTGTCACAAACCGGAGCAAGGATGAGAGGGTCTTAGGAGCAAGCATGAGGTGATCTTATGAAATGCTTGATTAATTTAAATCTCCGTAAGGTGGAAGATTTTAACCAAATGTAGAATGGACTCTTTGACAGGCTTGATGCTTACGGCCCCAAACCAGTAAAATAGCAAATAAAGAAACAAAAAAACCAACCAAACAATCACCACCAACAAAAATACAATCCAGAGATTCTGGCGCTGTCTTCACTAAGACTTTAATTTAAAAATGTCAATAAACACTGCGGGATCTTGGGGAATAGCTCAGTGATAGAGCTCAAGCATATTCAGTGGGCTCAGTTGGTGGTGGAGGAGGGAATTTGGAGAGACTAAAAACTAGAAAGTGATTATTCTGTAAGGTGCCTGTTTGTTGCCAGAAGTTGTTTATTTTTTTTCCTTTGAGCATGCTACAAGTGGTCTGTTGTAAGCTGTCCCCTTACCTCCAATGTTCTGCATTGTGATAGAGACAAAGGCTCCAATTTTCCCAGGCCATCCAAATGCCTTCTCCCCTAACTTTTCATAAATTAAAGACCCTATTAAGAGAAGATAAAATTGCCATTAGAGCATCCTTTTCACACGGCTATGTTTCTTTATAGAACTCTGGAATAGTAAGCATGTTACTACACAGCACTGAGAATGGGGAAAACCAAAGGACAAGACCCCAGAAAGCAGAGAGCGATGTCAAATGCTCTCCAAACAGAAGCAATGGCTCCACTTGCTTGAGCTGCACAGAGCTAGTAACAGCACCTATCCCTGCCGTTTGCTTGCCTGCCCCACATTTGGCTTGAACTTGAGCCAGTCAGTTTTCATTCTTGACCCTCACTCACCTCATTAACTAAAAACCCTGAGAGACCTTATTGCTAGGGTCAGAAAAAATAAATAAATTGTGAAGCTGCTTAACAGCCTCCTTAGCTTATAATGCTGAGTAAGTGGAGAGAACCACGCTAGAAGAGCCCTTGGGCTGAAGATGTGGACACAGGGTAGCATACCTCCTTCCTTGGCTGTCTTTAGTAACAGGTGAACCGAATAGAGTGATAATATTGCCACAGTGAGCAGCAAGATTCTGCAACAAAACAGAAAGCAGACAGGACAAGTTGGTTCTGTGTTTTTGTTTTTGTTTTTAATAATAGGTGGGGCATCGCTGTGCTGAACATTACAATACGCTGCAGCAACAATTTCTGCCTCTTCCATCATCAACTTTGCAACAAAATTATGTCTTTGGAAGACTTCAGGAAACTCTTCACACTGCCCCGTGTCCCCTTGGGTGCCACACAACCAGGACTTTCTACATTACACATGCTTCAGCGACCTCCCAAAGCTGCTTACAGCACAGTGGAGATAGCAATTGCATACAGTTAACACACCACATTACTTACTCAGCCTCCGGGTGCATGCATACCGTATCTGCATCAATGGGCAGCAGTAAAACAAACAAACAAAAAGAGCAAAAAGCAGTAAAAGTCAAGAACCTGACTAAACTTAGGCTTAGACACTCAGACATCTTGACTCCTGATCTTGTCCTTGAGAAGGGAAGGTGCCTTATTCATGGGAGGTGGGGGAGATGCATTAAAGAAAGCATAGGAGGGTTAAGCACAGACAGCAGGACCAGCCCTCGCTCATATTCAGGAGGGATGTGTCCTGCTGTCAGGTGCCTCGCAACGAGCACGTGTGCAAACGGCTTCTATGTTAGTGCTCATCAGTGTGTCTCCAAAACCAAGAATTGGATCACAGAAAGAATAGTGTGGCTAGAGCCGGCCATGGTGGCACTCACTTGTAATCCCAACTCTTGGGGAGCTGAAGGAGGAGGATTATTAGTTCAAGGTCATCCTGGGTTACAGAATGAGACCTTGCCCCAAACAAACAAACAAAAGAATGAATGTGGATCACACCATGTAGATAATCAGTGAAGGGGGAGCACTAACATCTAACACGATAAAAAGCAAGCTTTCCCTCTTTTTGAGCTTATTTGTGCACACACATTTCCCCGCAGCTTCTCTGAAAGTCCCCGTGAGACCCCTGCTGCATTGATACCTTTAGACCGTGGACCACACACCTTGAGCTACTCTCGATGCAGGTGTCCCTGTCTTCCAGAAACCAAGTCTTCCAGAACAGCCTAACCGATGGCTCACTCATAGGTGCAGCGTGAATACTCCTGTCCTTAAAGACTTACGTAGTTCAGATTACACAATTTTGTTCCATGGGGAAGAGAAATAATGATCATTCCTATATCTTAAACATGTGCTTGCCATGGTTCTAAAACACAAAATCAATGGAATGCTGTGTCGCTTGCTTAGGATTAAGTTCCGTGTCTGTTAGACGGGCAAAGCACATCACATGGTGTTTAGCAACGTGATGGCTCTGGTCAAGTTAACCTGGTAGAATGGAGGCTTTGTTTTCAACGTGGAATGCAATGTTCTCCACGTGCTCTGTGGCCCTGTGGTTGGGGAAAGTGTTTTTCATTTCTCTCGTCAACGAACTGTGATAATTTCTTAATTACTCTTAATGGCATGAATGATTAATGAGAAGGCAGTCTTTTTGTCTCAAAGGTTGTGTTCATTACACAGGCATATAGATATGCAAATTTATCATGAGCCTACTATTCAGATGGTAAACAGCTAATTGAGTTCAAACACGGTTTATTAAAGTTAGTATAAAAACCCGTTCAGCTAGAGACTATTATACATAACACAGTTCATTTGACACAAGATAAATATTTATAGTTCAGATCGTCAGTCCTTAAATAGCTGTGTGATTACCTAATCATATGTGACATCAGAACACAAATAGCATATACTTAATAAAGTGTGAGTATTACATTCTTAGACGGTTAGCTCCCCAGCACTGGGTTGAGGACCAGGCTCCCACGTTCACGTGACTCCTAATGTGCAACTTTACACTTGTGAAGAATGTGACCACAGACAAGCGTGTCTTGGAAAATACCCAGCTGTGGGTAACCGTGCAAACGTCTGTGGCTGTCCGTCAATGGCAAGGCCCCTGTCCAGCCATGTTAGTCAGCTGCGGGATGCTGCTGCTATGAGGCAGGCTTGACCAAGTGTGGCGAAAGCACACAGGTTTGGAAACTCCCGTCAGTCATTCCACAAATATCCTCCGTGCCAGGCACTGTGTTCAGGTTTAGGAAAGAGTACATGGTGAGGAAAGAGTACATGGGGAAGCTAGACACCCCATAAATCAGACATGCACACACAGGGGCGTTACAACCAAGGTGTGTGTTTGTGTGATACATTGCCCCTGTCACAGAGGTCATGGAGGGCTGTGCTGAAGTGATGGCGTATGGCATGCTGAGATGTGAAGAGTTAGCTAAATAAAGAAGGGGAGGGGAAAAGGCTCTGGCACCATACGCAAAGGCCAGTGCATTGGTGTCTGGTGCCCAGAGGCAACCAGGGCACGCGGAGGGCGCGTAGATGACATGAGCTATTTTTTCCTAAGATTATCAGAGAATCCAGTTTGCTTTGGAGAGGGATATTTCTGATTACTGAATGCTACATTATTTTAAGCATCCCTCAGTGATGAGATGCTCTGAGGAAGGGTTTCTTCTTTCTGCAGAATGATGGCCTGCGCTAACATTTTGGTGGTTGAATCCACAAGCGTTCTGCCACTTGATAAAGATGCTGGAAAAGAGCAGGCCCTGTGATTAAAGCCCACCGGCCTTCCCTCAAGTGGAAGATCTGCATAAGCGCAAGGGCAATTTACCAGTATCTCCTCAGGTTACTCTTGTTCGCAGAGAGCCTGCATCGGTGTTGGGCTAGACACAGACCTGGCACTAAACACAGACCCTTGTGTGCACTTACATGAAAAGGACAATCCCGGTGTTGGCCATGGCGTAGGACAGACCCAAGATTCCGCTGCCCATGATAGCGTTACTCAGGTTGAATGAGGACATTCCGAAGGATGTCGTCCCAGGGTGCTGCAAGAAAAGAAGTGCAGCATGAGCAGACATTTGCCAAAGGATGGGGTCTTTCCTTCGGTCAGTCTGCTCCCATGAGGCTGTGGCCCCAAATGGGAGAGGAAGACAAACCTCATAGAGAGTAAAAGCCATTCACTACCCGGAGCTTTGAGATGCATGTGTAATTTTGAATGGACTGCAAGGCTTGGCCTCAGCACAGGCTGCAGGAAAAACTGGAACTACAGATGAGCAACAAAAAGAAGGGAAAACAACTTATGGCTGCAGATTGCATTTGGGTTAGGATGATTTCTTGAAAAAACAAATACGTTTCATAAATGATTCATGTAGCCATATGGCAAATGGGAAAAACAAGCCTTTATTCCAGTAAGGGCCTGAATAAACAGAGAATGTGCTGATGAAGGGCTGGAAAATTTCAATCACGCTGTTTTCCCACTGAGACCTTGGTAGGTCAGACGCCCTCCGTCCTGTTTACCTCCTGAAAGCAGAGCAAGTCACTTACGTGTTCACCGGCATACTCGGTTAGCTTCTTCTTCCCCAGAAACCCATTGGTCAGGAACTTCTGACTTTCGGCATCTTCATTAGCAAATTGGCTGAGTGAGCACAGAAACGGAAAGGGGGAAACAAGGAAGGGGAGGTCTCAGTAAATGCTCTGACGTTCATTTAAGAATCAGAATCAGGGAAGACAAGGTCCAAAATGTTCTTTCTTTTCTTCATTCATACTAGTATTCCTTCTAGACCAACCCTTAGACTCTCAATGAATAGAGTTGGGGAAGGAGAGGGTGTTACAAAGAAGGACATACTTTCAGTTGAAATTTCTGGATGCTATGTTTCCTCAATACTGACTAAAAATAGAGAGAGAGATTAACTGAGCTTAATTTTTTGTCCTCTCTTAGGAGCCCTTCTGAAGATGTGGTACAGAGCCACAATCCTGAGATTTTAAAACTGCTGTCATGCCACAATGAGATGATACTTTATTATTATTATTATTATTATTATTATTATTATTACATTGTGGTGCTAGGGAGGAACCCTCTGCCCCACACCCATTCTGATTTTACCAAGGTAACAAATGGTCAGGCACTCCTCTTATCTGATGTCCAAAATATCTCTGTGGGGAAATGTCCTTGGTGAAGTAGCTGCAGTCAGGAGTGGGAAGGGGCATGTGTCCCCCTACCAAGCCCTACCTGTGGTTCTTCCCAGCATCACACAGTCCCAGAAGGACCACACAGCTACTGCTTCCCATTGTTCACTTGCCTTTGCCTATATTGCTTATTGGAAAATGGCTGCATCATAACTCCGGTGATTATATGTTTACATGTGGGTGTGTGTATGCGTGCATGTGTGTGTTTGTGTGCATGCACTAATTACTCTGAAAATACAATTTGGTTATTATTAGATAATAGATGAAACTGAGATAGTTTTTGATGAAACCCAGTGAATTGGCAGAAAAGTTGAGAGTGAGAGCAGACTTCAAAAAAGCATGAACCACAGGGGGGTGGTGGCGCACACCTTTAGTCCCAGCACTTGGGAGGCAGAGGCAGGAAGATCTCTGAGTGGGAGGTCAGCCTGGTCTACACAGCAAGTTCCAGGACAGCTAGGGCTACACAGAGAAACCTTGTCTTGAAAAACTAACAACTAACTAACTAACCAACCAACTGAAGGAAGGAAAGAAGGAAGGCAGGAATGAAGGAGGGAAGGAAGGAAGGAAGGAAGACAGGCATGGGCCATAGAGGCTCATGATGATGATGATGATAAAGTGCCTGGGCTCAGGCTAGAGGCTGCACAAGGGCATTGATGCCCTCTTCCTGCACTGGTCAGTCACAGAGATCAGACACCAGAGCTCTGAGGCTGTGGCCAAGAGGCCAGGCGCCCTTTCAAGAGGCCTGACCAGCAAGGGCAGCTGCCAGCATTATAATTTCACCTACAGAAATATAACCAGCCTCCGTTGCTACATTGCATGCTCAATTCTGCATGAAAAGACTTCCTTGCTGACCCTTGGAGGTTTTTAAGGCATCTCTCACATTCAAGAGTAAGATCCAAACAACTGGAGGACAGTTAAGGAAGACAATCCTTAGAGATACAATGAAAAATGGACTGCAGGAGCGGAACCCTCACAAACTGTCCTTTTTAACGGGAGCTAGTCCTGAACACACTCTGATGGGGAGGAGGCACAGCTGACAGGTCTGGCGGGAAGAGGCACTGCCAGGTGACGCTTGGACAACAGAATCCAATATGAGGGAAAGCGAGAACAACAGACACACGCACAAATCCTTCCATATGTTTCCAGGAACCGTGGATCATGCTGAGCAAACACACGAAGAACACGCCCTAGCTTCGCCCCATGCTTCTCACAGGAGACAGGGTGCCCTCGGCCGCCGCCCCCTTCCACGCCCTCCTGCCATCTTGGTGTGATTTAATATTCTAGGTGTGTGTGGGGGGGTTATTGCACAAGGTTCACAGTTGGAACCTGGGCTGACAGGATTAAAATGGGATGAAGGACTGTAAACACAAGTGTTTCTTCCAGTGCAATCTAAACCGAAGAGTGTCCAACACTTGAAGTTCACTCTCCTCAGCAAACTTAAATCTCCACTGCACAACTGGTCCCTGAAGCTTAGAATTTGAAAGTAAGCACATTACTTGTGTCTGAGGCATTCGCAGGTTTTTATTTTGGCATAAGATGAGACACAGGCATAAGATCGTACAAAGTATGTGAGAAACACCCTCAGCATGTTGAATATTTTAATACCTGGCCCAACATCTATTGCAAACATAAGGAAAATACAACTACAGATTCATGCCTATACCAAGTACAAACAAAACCCATCTCTTAAGGGTGGATGTAACATTACAAAAGTGACCCCTGATGCCTGAGCCAGTAGCTAGAAAGGATGCCGCTGGGAGGAGCTGAGCTGATGCGGGTGAAGCTGAACAGCATCCCCTGTGGACCCCAGGGATGTGATCCCCTTCGGCCTATCCACCCCTGCAGAGCTCACACCTGAGTGTGCTCCCGTCAGGAGGAAAAGAGCCTCAGACTTCGACCAGCACCCTGGGAGCAACAATGTGGAGGAAGAAGAACTCAGAACTGCTGAATATCACTTTGTATTCTGAACACTCACTTATGCCTTGGAAATCTGGATGGGGGGCTGTGTTTGTTTGCTAGTCCACACTTGGCACAGAAGCTCAAAAGAAGGTCCGTCGTTCCCTATAGTCAAGCAATAGCCCTGCAGAGGTCACTGCGCTGTGTTTCAGCACGCTCAAGAGCCATGGAGTGTAGAGGCTGTCCTGATTTACTCTTGACTAGTCCAACAATCCCAGACTCGCTGCACAGGTGTGTGGGGGGGTGCTGCCTCCCCCTGACTGGCCCTCCTTGGCAGAGTGAAGGAGCCAAGAAGTCCTCGTCAGAAACAACCTGCAGAAGCTGCACCGGTCCTGCAGAGAACAGCAGCTGGTGGAAGACTCTAAGGACCTGAAACTCTGAGGGAAGGTTTTAACAGGCTCAGAATATGCCGTGTATTTAATGGGTGACCCTGTGATAGTTTGTGAATGAGATTGTTCAGGACATGCTTTCGGAGCAGAAACCAACCAATCAAACCAACCACCACCACCACAACAAACCTCTGTAGACACACAGCATTGAAGGTATAGTCAAAGGAAGATGGACTTAAGGAACACTCTCCCAAAGATAAAGGAAACAATAGTCTGATGCCAGTAAAATGTGCGTTACAATGGAGTCAAGGACGTTAAACTTCGGTTTCCAGTCAGCCACACAAGAGCTAATACGTTAAGATCAACACTGCTATCTCACACTGATCCACAATAAACCCAATCTTTCCACCAAGACCCTGGTTTTCCCAGCCCAAGGCCCATCTTCTTTTTCCGCAGAGCCCGTACCTGCTCATGACTGCCTTCCCCGAGTTCCCCATCCTTGTGTAGCTGCCTTGAATGCTTTCTCCACTGCTGCTGTCGTCCTCAGGTTCAATGTTGACATTTCTCAGTTCCACGGGGTCCATTTGCCCAGTCATCACGTTCCTGTCCACACAAGAGCTTCTTCAGTGTAAACAATACTGAGCTTAAGGCTCTTCCACTTTGTGTGGATGCTCAGCACGCTCTGTTCTGAAAACAGAGCACAAGACACATCATTACAATTTGCTATGAATTGGATCGGTTAATCTGAATCCCCTACTCTGTCGACGCTTGCTTGCTTGCTTTAAAACACGAAGTCCTTGGAAACCTCACAAAAACATGCCCTGAACGTTTCCCTCACTGACTACAGAAAGACCAAAAGAAACAAAGAATGAAAGAAGGGAGGGAAAGAGGAAAGAAGGAAGGAATGAAAAGAACATGCAGATATTTTACAACTCGCCATGGGAATTAAAAATAATAATTGAAGACATTGGCAGCAGTTGTCATGAAGATTTAGGTCTTTGTGAGCTGACTGCATGCTTTTGTAAAATGGAGGGGAGAGGACAAAAATAAATTATTGACAAAGGAAGGTCTGCCAAGTATCTCCACGAGCAGTAAGTAGAAAGAACATTAGTGTCTCAATTTAACTGAGCATGAACAAGTCCAAGCCACCAAAGTGCTTGATAATATGCAGCCCTGGACAGGACTGAGTTCAAAGCCATGTTCTAGGCATCCGGAATGCAAGCCACAGTCAAAACTATTAACAAAATAAATGTGCGCGTTTGTCTTCCAACTGGCATTAAACATTCGCCTACAGCAAGTCAAAATGTATAGTAACCACAAAGAGATTTGTCTTTTACACTGTGCTCTGGCTTTGCGGCATTGGGCCTCAGCACAACTTTGGGATTTGTTCTTACTGTAAAGGGAAGAGGGGAATTGTCTGGCCTTGACTTCTCTAAAAATACCACAAACCGTCCTACGCTGTTGACGGATGTTTCCTGAGACCCAGCTAGATGCTTTCAGCAGAAGGGAGTGAGTCTGGCATGTGAGCTGCCCACCTGCCCACCTGCTAAGCACATACTGAGCAGAGGTACAACCATGGACCATGCTCCAGAACTCACAAAGCCACAAGTCCTAAGAAACATGAAACATACATGTGAGAATGCCCCCACCGACTCCAACAACACCAAAGTACGTGTGGGAAGGGAGTTCACACACTTGCACTCAGGACTCCAAACTGTGAAAATTCAAAACACATGTGGAAACTCCCTAGTGTGAATGTCAGCAGGCACAAGAAACGACAAGTGTCCCATGTAACATAGCAATATAAAATAGGCTTTTAAAGTGGTATAGTAATAGCTTAAAAATCCAAATAAGAAAATAGCATCTATAAAATAAGAATGTTGTAAAACAAGGAAAGTTTAGTTTATGCAAAATCAGTTTTAAAAATAAGAAAAAAAAACAGTTTTAGAAACAGGAAAAGACAGCTGAAGGAAAAGTTAGGGAAATGGGAGATACAGCCACAGAAATCACTCGGATTGTTACACCAAGAGATAAAGAAATGTGAGAGAGGGCTTAAGAGATTGACACAGGGTCTAACATTTGCTCTCATGTGTCAAAATCTCAAGAGTAAAGAGACAGAATAGAAAGGAAAACTGATGAAGAATTGGCTCAGAATTAAGGAAAGACAGCAGGCCCCAGAACTTCAAAGAGGAGGTGCATTTCAAGCCAGAGGGATGAAAAAGAATCCTTTATTAATACAAGACAGAGTAAGTGTGTAACATGAAGTCAAGAGAAGACTATTTATAAAGTTATAAAGTTTCTAACTTTAAATGGTAAAATCTCCGTCTGCCCTCACTAGAAAGTATACTTTGAATTTTGATCTTTTTATTTGGCTCCTTTAAGACACTAGGTGGCAGCAGTGAGCTCCAGGGCCCAGCCAGCCATGCCGCCATGCGTGAAAACAGACAATTCTCTACCATTTGCTGTGTTTGTAGTGTGCTTAGACAATTTGGTCTTGGGTGTCCTTCAAAGGCCCATGTATTAAAGGCCTGGTTGTCAGCCTCTAGCACTATTAGGAAGTGCGGGAACCTTTAGGTCGTTGAAAGCTGTCTTTTCTGAACCCTTCCTAAAGCTGTTGGGTTGGCATCTCCAGAATTCCCCATGTTTCATTTGAAGAGTCTGAGTGTCTGGAGTGGCCCCCACACGCTCCCACAACCCTCCATGCCCTCTGCTTCCAGTTTCCTTTAAACTCTTGTGATTCTAGGCTGTCTGCTGCCTGAAGAAATGTGTCTGTTGGATCAGATAGCTGGTTTTCTTGGTTCGGGGCTACTGCTGCCTTGGTGGTCTTTCTGGCTCCTCTGCAGTGGGGGCAGCATGTAAGGAGATGGTGAGTGGGAGCGAGGAATGCCCTGCAGGGGCCACTCCTAGGTGGCTTCCATTCCTACTTGGTACACTCTTTCCTCTGTTGTCAAGGCCCTGACACTCACCAGAGAGTCCTTCGCAAGTACTCTTTATGCACTAGATTACAGAATTAAGGACCAAAAATGCAGACTGCCATCTTCCTAAAACAACATAACGTCTAACTATATTCTAGATATTCCTACCCACCCATAAGCATAGGTCTCACGCCTCATCAAACAAGGTTCTTTTTTGCAACATATAGTGGTTACTACAGCGATTCCCCAACTGGTCATAATGGAGAGAACAAATGAGCACAGTCCAAACCACAATGGAAATCCTAGACGTAAGGTCCAGGGAGTAGCACTGAAGAAGGGATGGGCGGGGAAAGTGTAAGAGCCGGAGAGCCAGGCCTCCTGCAGCCAGATAGTATCTTTAGATGTGGTCAGGGAAAGCGGCACACCCAGGAAATCTCAACAATAGGGTCGCCTAAACAACACCTGTATAATGGTCACACCAGCTACCGTGCCAAACTCAGGGGAAACCTCACAGGGCCTACCCGTCAACAAAGAGCTATGTGGCTGCCGAGAGAGAGAGAGAGAGAGAGAGAGAGAGAGAGAGAGAGAGAGAGAGAGAGAGAGAGAGAGAGAGAGAGAGAATCAGTCTCCTCCAGGGACAGGAACCCTAACATGGTATCTAACCCCAAGTGGTCAGCCCTAAACACACATGCATACAAGCAACACTAGGTGGGCTCAGTAGGTCTTTTTAAATGTGTGCATTGATGTGCACCAGTTTTAAGTATAGAAGAAGGCGTCATGAGCTTGGGAGGTGGCGGGGAGCACAGGAGAAGTTGGAGTGGGGGGTAGGATGGAAGGGGTGGAAATGATATAAATATAGTGCTCATATATGAAATTATATATATGTAAATTTAAAAGATGACAGTCCAAACAGAGGACAGTGCGCCAAAGCGAGGTTCCTTGGTGAGCACTCTCCCTGGCCACCTGCGACCTAAGGCCCCCTTTGAATATGCTGACATGACTTGATGTTGCTACAGAGCCCCTCTAGAAAAATAACACACTTAACCCTGAGGCCTGTTCCCTCTAAGATTTCCCAATACTGTCTCTGTTCTGGCTTCTTTGAATTCTTCAAAGTTGCGCTGAGTTGATAGCATCACCAGCTACTGCTTGCCGTACCTCCCACAGGCTTGTTTTCTACAGTGTCTCAAGTCTCCTTGCTTGAGTCTCTAGAGATTATGCCCCCTACCCCTCTGCTAAGACTTTGAAGTATGGTAATGGAGTTAAGGGAGAGCCAGAATGCGGGTAAGATACTGTCCTGCAAAGGGTGTGTCCAAGATACCTTTCTGGAAAAAAGCAATAGTATTAACAGCAATAGACCCAGTAAAGAAGACTGTTCTATCAGGGATGCTGGTGAACCTGAACAGAACAAAAAGGTGGAGGAGGGCAAATTCACTCTCTCTCCTTAACCTGGAGCATCCATCACGTTCCCAGCTCACAGGCCTTCTATCCAGAGGCTTATGCACGTTACTGCCTGCTTCTGAAACCCGCAGCCTCAGAATAAATTATTCAACCAGGCTTTCTAGTTCTCTAACTTTCAGGAGGGACCTCTAACCCTTCATTATCTCATGTGCCAATTCCCATAATATATTGTGATTACGTCTATTAACTATTTGCCCACTGCTTACCTCCTACTTGTCCTGTTTGTTTTAACACATAGATTATCGAGCTACATCCTTGCCTCCAAGTTGTGCTTCCGTGTGACCAGAGGTCTAACTGACACCTGCAGATCTCAACATTTAAATTCCACGGGTCTAAAATTTTCCTTCTTCTCCACCTCAAGCCTCTCTTAAGACTGTTGCCACATGGGTGCAGCTGTTTGGACCTGGAGCAGGAGTCTGCCATCACAAACACCCCCTTCCATCCCGCCTTCCAGCCCTGTACAAAGCCCAGATGACTGCACAAACAGCACAAGCTTTTCTCACACTGGTCTCTTTTCCACCACCTGTTCATCTTTTCCACCACCTGTCCGAGTAGACATGACCTAACTGAGCTCCCTGAAGCCTCCCTTGTCTTCCCTACCACACATGCATTCTGCACTCGCGCGCACGCACACACACACACACACACACACACACACACACACACACAGACACACACACACACGTTCTCCAGACACAGGCCAGAGCGAACTCCTGGAATTGGTTGAATCCTTTCTTTGCTGAATGCCCTCTAACGCCATCCACATTCTCACAAGCCTAACACAGCTTTGCCATCCACACGGTCTGCTTCTCCAGTCTCTGGTCTTACCTCATTCCACACTCCCCTCGGCTCGTACCTATAGCTGCGCTAGTCTTTGGTTTAGGGAACACACTGTGTTCTCCATCACCTCGGGCCATCTGCACATGCCAGGCACATCGGCCATAATGGTCTTGCCCTCTTTCCCTCAGCTTTCCCATCTACAGAATTACAAGAAGTTCTATCATGGAGTCCGGGTTGGTCTGAGAATCAGGGGAGGCTCCTCTGTGGAAGTTTCAGGGAATGTCCATTTCACTTCACTGTGGGGGCTTCATTACATCATTCACCTGAAAGCATGCTGATCTTGGGATTGAAACCAGAAGGCAGCAAACCTCACGTAGCACCCAACTCTGTATGTATGCGCAGAAGGCCAGGGTCTCCTTTGAGGCTTGGATACATCACCCTAGGTCATACCCCCAGCAGCCTTCTCAGCTGAGGACCAGTCTTGCTCTCATTTGCATATACAGATGAGGAAGGGTCATATATATTGCGTGGCCTTCACACAGAGAACTAACGCCCGCATGAGGAGAGAACAGGGACTCAGGCTTTGGTGGCAAACAGAACTAGGTGTAAATCCTGGCCACATTACCTAACTGATGACTTCCATAGTTTTGGAAAATAGGAGTAATATCATTTACCACCAAATTATCATCATGAGAGTTTAAGTATGATAATGTATGTCAAAGGTTAGCATGTAAGAGGTCTTCAGTAGACTTCAGTCATTTTCCATCTTCCTCTAATCAGAATCCCATCAGTGTCTATATATACATTTTAACATACGTATTCACATGTATATATTTTTAGACACCCTGAAAGCGGGTTTTAAGTTTTCAGAACTTTCACAAACAATGTAAGCAAAGTGGGAAAAGAACTTATTTTTTTAATAGTGATTTTGCTATTTTTAAAATACCTTTTAATTCTCTTTGGAGAGTGATATGCCCATAAAGGATCTTGAGCCCTCAGCATCCAATCCTGACTTTGGCTATTGCCAGGGAACAAGCACAAAATGTGTAGCCCATTTTCATTTCTGAATGCCCCGTTACCGACCTAGCTTAAAGGGCTGGCAGTGACAAGCACAATTTAAACAGCATTAGGACACTATGACACATGAAATACTTCAAAGCAATTGCCTGTAACACAAAGCAAACATCTTGAAGAATCTTGGTCACATCAGTGTTGCCAGCGTGTAACTTCATGTTAGCCACATAAACAGACTTCAGCGTGAAAGTGTCTCACGGCGGCATTCATCAACCCGTTAATTCAACAAACTCGGAGAATGAAATGGAAAGCAGGAACATTGGAAATCACAGGGAAGGACATAAGACAGAGCCCTGAACTCAAGGAACTTACCCTATTAGAGAAAATTAGATGGAAAACAGAAAACTTTTACACGTGGTACAATGAATACCTTTGTTATTTTTCTCCAACTAAATATTTAGTAAAACAACCAGCACAACAGTGTGTGAGTGAGAGAAAAGAACGAGGCTGGCAAGCGCCAGCACTGAGAAAGCCTCTCTCTGTGGGTTCTTCACTCTGCTCCCTGACTCAGCACACGACCACTCTATTTATTGGGTGCTCGCTGGATGCAGACACTCTTCAACCTGGTCACCCTCCCCCAGTCTTTGTTCTTTATTTCCCTACCCAGGGCCGAGTGTAACGGACTTCTGTCAGTCTTTCTTTCAATGTTTATGAAGAATGCCTCCACTCCATCATCCCTCCAGTCCACCAACCTGAAGTGGTGCCCCGTGACTTTCCGGACTCCATACTCCTTCGCACCAGAATTCAATCAGAGCTGCCATTCAGAGTCCCTGGGCATCTCACATTTCCCACTGCCACCCCAGACCCTCTTCACCTGCTGTTCCCTCTGCATGGCACGGTTGTCCTTGTGCTCCTAAGAGGCGTCTCCAGGGCCTAGCGAGGGCAATGTGGCTGGACAGCGCCTTTGAGGCTCACACATCCGAACTAGACCCCCTCTTCTTCCCCCCTCGCCGTGCATCGTTTCTCACGGTGTGCTCTCCTTCCCCTCGAAGGACCCACCACATCCTGTGCTTACATTTTTCACCTGTGTGGCTGACACACAGCCACCTGAGAGGAAGCCTTGTGGGAACAGAGTGGGTGCCAGGTTTGCAGACTCCATATTCCTGGCACCTGGCATGGTGCCTTGCTGCTAAAGTCTGCAAGCACCAAAGCAACGTGAAGCTGTATTCATTACAGACATGAGTATGCGTGCTTGCTAGTTTGATTGGGGAGAATGTACACTTCAAAATTAACAGCAAGTTTATCCGATCACCAAGAGAAAGAACAGCTTCATTACCTACCTCCCCACCCCCAAATGCTCTGAATGCTTCTAAAAGTCATGTTGGCTGCCCGCTCTCTTTGTACTTTGGGTCTCCCACCCCTCCCCCGTTCCCTTCTCTCCACTCTCTAAGCAGTCTCCTGTACTGTTCCCGGGAGCAGCCATGTTCTTTCCTTTTATTTCCTTTTCTTCATTCGGGTAGCAGACTTTCTGTTTGGCACACTCACTAGCCTCAAGTAGCGCATTCCTTTCACCCACACCCGGTTAGGGGTTTAGCCTTTTGAGCTGCCGCTGAGAAGCTCATGGTGGGGGATCCTCAAAACGAGGAATGTCTCAAATGCTAGGCTGTGGCTCAGCACCAAACCAAGACATCCAAAAGCAGCAAACAAAACTGTCCTGAGTCAGACACTGGAATCATGACCTTCCGTAGGGACTGCAAACATTTGCTCTGCCTGATAAGTGGAAGAGGAGCTGGTGACGCCAGAGCAGACTTTCCACCACTGTCATTGGACTGGTCCTTCAGATCATCTCAGTGCTGACGATTCTTCACCAAACGCCTGGCACGGGCAGCAGACGGCCAACGTGGCAGTGACCCTTGTTGGGCAAGTGTTAGCAGCTGCCCATGCAACTTAAAACCAAATTATCTTCTATCCGAGGAACTGATGTAAAGGCACATCTGAAATGCGCCTCAGGTAAATGACTATAGTGTTGGCCAGAAAGCCAATATTCATGTGAAAGTACCTCAGTTTCCCCATGGCATACTCCTACTCTCACTTTGGTTTCTCATAGAAACTTCCGTGGAAACATCTCGGGGCTGGGGAGATGACTCAGTTCATAAAGTGCTTGTCGGGAAAGCATGAAGGCATGATTTGATCTGCAAGTGAAAAAGCCAGACGTGCTGGGGTGGGGCCGGAGGGGTGAGTGTCTGCAACTCTAGCACCATGAAGGCGTAACAAGAAGGCTCGTGGGACGTCTAGGTCAGCCAGTCTAGGTAAATCCGTAAGCTGTGGGTTCAGTACGTAATCTTAGCTAAAAAGTAAGGCATAGAGTAGATGACGAAGACACCCAGTGTTGACCTCTGGCCACCACACCTGCATTCTCTTTTTCTCTCTCTCTTTCTCTATGTCTCTCTGTCTGTCTCTGTCTCTCCTCTCTCTCTCACACACATACACACACAAAAAGAGAGAGTCTTGGAGGCTCTTAGAAAAGAAGAACTCGCCTATATTAACTTTAGTATTTTAGTGTCCCTTCTTCTGTCCCACACTTAGACACAGCTTAGAAATAGCACCTAGAAAGAACTAAAGAATCTACAATAAACAGCACTATTCTGAGTCTTTGTCCTCCACCAAGATTACATGCTTAGCCAGGTGAGGGTGGGGCATGAGGCCAGCTTAGCCTACAGAGTTCGTTCTCCGCCAGCTTGGACAGTCGTGAAAAACAGAACAAAACAAAACAAAAAATACCATATGCTTGCTAATAGAGATAGAGGACCATTCACAAAATGGGAGTATGCTTTTTTCCTTATATTTTTTTTCAGAAGATGTCATCACCTTAAGCAGAAATCATGACTAAACTTTAGTCTTTATTTTCCCATACAATATCTGGCTTATGGTACATACAGGAACATATAGCACAGAGCCTTCTCAGAGGAAATTCTTTATGCCACTCACTTAAATTAGTGATGTCTGGGGACCGGCCATGACTGTGAATACAGTAAAATCCCAAACCTCTACATTCCACAACGGATCCAAGGCCACCTCCAAAGACATCCTTTTCACTTTCTCCCCAAAATAAATGATTTTCAGTTCCCTTAATGCAACTTATCTATTAAAAATAAGTCTCAATAACCTTTGACATATACTGCAAAACAGAGTTAAAGAAACCCTGAAAGTGTGACTATCTCAACCCTAAAGGATGGCGTCATACGTTTAAGGAGCAAAGCAGCATCATGAGAATTCTAGCAATAATTAAAGCATAAATCTAGGCCAGAGGTTCTTATAGAAGAGCTTTACAACCACACGGTTTTAAAGAACTGTAGTCTTTTCAGGAAATGTGGCTGACTTCATTTACCTTGTTGAGAAGGTTCCCTTAAACCCCTGTGGAAGAATATGAACTATGTCTTGGCTTTGCAATGTTTTCACTGGGTAATAACACTCCTGGTTTTGCTCAAGCCTTCCTACTGGAAACCATCACCAGTTTCTCCAGCTCAGTACATGAATATGTGAAGCCTCTGCCCACTCGGCCATTTTGAGATGCTGTTTCCAGATCACTGATTCTAGAACTTCAAACCTACATCCTATTTATATTTATTCAATCAGATTCTTATGACTTTGATCTTTTTTCTAAAAAAAAAAATGTTCTTTTATAAACTGTCAGTTAAAAAGACAAGGGAAGACAAAAGTTTGTCTCTCTCTTTCCAGTAGCTACAGCAAATACTTATCCGCTCCCACCTTCATTCATGGGATGTTTTTTCTTTGTTTAAATTTCTGTGGATTTGGTCAAATGGTGTCACCTGAAGTCAGGACTTTTACAACCATCTTTTCCTAACTTTTATTATAGTCAGCGATTTCCTGGAGCCACAAGCAGGGAAACTGCCTGCTGGTTTTACCATGTTTCCTTTTCCTGTTATCAACTGCCCAATTTTCTGAGCTGACCTAAAGCCATTTGCAGAAGAAAAGTGCAACCAGAATCTAGAGAAATAATTCCAATGTCTGATAACATCTTGAACTGATCTTTTAAGAGAAGAGTTATCAGTGTCGTATTTCCAAACATTTTAATTTGTAATGAATAAGCAATCGACACACTATAAAGAATGCAAACACCACTGTCATTTTTGAACATGTATGTAAAGCCAACTGTACCTTAATTACTTATCCAGTCTTGTGCAGTCTTTCATGAATTGTTTGGCATGGAGGACCCCTGTCCCAAAGGTGACTTATCTGAACTTTGGGAAGGCGAGGCAGAGATTTAAAGGCCAGTGGGAGTGAACGACAGAGACCAATCAGCAGTAAAACCTGGCCTCAGTGCCTCCCTCGGTCCAGCTTGCGTCAGCTTACAAGAGCGGCATGAACTCCGTTTGCTGTTCTTCACTTGGCTTAAACACTGGTCACACCAATTTCTATTTGCTTTTAGAATTTTGGCTTTTATACAACAAAGTTCTTACTGAAAGTTTTACCTTGGTGTCACACTGCATTAAAAAAAATCTGTTGTGTGGTCAGAGGATCGATCTAGAAGCATTAATTTCTCAGGTTATATGAACTGACAACATAAAAACAAAAAAAAAATAGACATTAACACTCACACTGTTGAACCTCAGAGACAGAATGTGAAGCTGATCCTAGCTGCACAGGAGGATTGTTTTCCTTTGCATTGCTGACCCATTCAGGAGAAATTTTACAGAATTTCACAATGGCAGGGCCTGCAGCACTACCAAGTGAGCGACTCAAGGCACCAGAAGGTAGAGATTGAAGGCCACTGTCAGCCACTGCTGCCTCCTTAAGGGCAGCGTCCTAGGCAAGCAAGCTGTGGGGTGTTCCAAGAGAAGTTCTAAAGACATATATTGTTCTCTCTAAAAGAAACGAACCTACTTAGCTGTCCACACATCAGAGGAAGAGTTCAAATGTGTTGGCAAGTAATTTATCTGCAACAAAAATTGATCAGCTACACATTCTGAAAGGAAGATGAGAGAGAACTAGAAACCAGCCCAGATTTAGGCTCTCTGCCTTTTAAATATTGATGATGTAAATAATCTCACAACCAATCAGAAGCTTTGTTCCAACAGTCCATCAACCCCTGTGCTTATAAAAACTAAACATTGTCTGTCCTCTGGTTAAGAAATTCCCAAGTTGATGCAATACACGAAACATTAGAGGCACATGGACTTACTGTTTCTCTCTTTCTTTAGTCTGCACATTCAGTTTTTTAACGCTAAGATGGTATTTGTATTCTTACCTGTACCAGCTTCTTCTCCACTTCTAGAGTTTTATGTCGGTTTTGGTTTTCTTTTTCTTTTTTTCTTTCTCTCTAAGATGAGAGCTATTGTAATTCAGAGAGGAAAGAATACTACTCATGAATTTCAGGCAAATCTGAAAAAAAAATTATCCTTTTCAAATGAGTGTTGCCATCACTTAATTGTACTCTTTCCAATTTAGGATTTCATCCTGTTTGCAAAGTTACCAAATGAAGATGAAAACAAGCAAGCAAAGATTTGCAATAACTTAGAAAACTAAATGCTTCTAGCAAAATTCTATTTCCTGGTGGGCCAACTGAGCCAACATAGATGTACTCCCAATAGAACTTCATTGTATGTTGCCTTCATATTAAACAGGAAGCTGACAAATTTGTGTACACTTGAAACATTTTACTTTCCTCATTATTTTATGTTTTAGCCTCCTCATCGTTCTTATTCTCAAGTGTATAAGTAACTATAGCAATTAGCACGTTAGGTTAAAATTACAAACATATTTCCATGGCCTTTCTTATTCCAATCTACTCTACATAAAAAATTTTTAATCACAAAATTTCTAAAACCTTAAAATCAAATCCATGTACATGGAAACTAGCTTAAATGGCCAAGTTCTTATTTGTTGTTAGAGAGCATTTGTTTGTTTGTTTGTTTGTTTGTTTTCAAAGACTATTTTCACACATTCAAACCTGGCCAAATTAGTGAAGAAATTGTATGATCTGGCCTTGACAATAGGCAGAAAAAACAGACCCTGCTTATTTCTTACAGTTATGTCATAGTGTGATTTCATATATATCTCGTGATATATATATACAGTTTTGACTTTTAGAACATAGTAAATACAATATATTCAGTCAGATTCTGGTAAGGTTGGAGTGTCATTATAGAAGGACTTAAGGGATCACAAACTTGGTCTCTTAAAAGTGAAAATGATGGGAAGGCGTGATGACGCACACCTTTAATCCCGGTGCTTAAGAGGCAGAGGAGGTAGATATCTGAGTTCAAGGCCGTCCTGGTCTACAGAGCAAGTTCCAGGAAAGAGGACAGCCAGGGATGTGTAGAGAGAGGCCTTTAAAAACATGTAAACATGATAAAGGTTACAGGTGTGGCTAGAGGCAAAAATCCGAGTAATGATGTGAGAAGCACTTTAACTGAGCCCTTCTCAACGAACTTGTAAGTAGATGATTCACAAATGGGGGCAGACGCTTTGGTCTACGTGGGCACGGGGTTGGGACCGAGGACAAATGTCCACATGAAGACATCCCTGGCTTCCCAGGCTCTGTCACAGATAACAGCAGCTTAACTACACAGTGTCCCCTGGGGACCTGTCAAACCAAGAGTTCCTAGGAGCTGAGGTCATCCAGGAAGTTCTCAGGGAGCTTTGGGGCCTCTGGCTGAGAGGAAAGGGCATGTGAGATCCCAGCAGGCAGAGAGAAGGCAAAAGCCCTCCTGAGTGAAAAGGAACATGTTCTGACAAGTGAAAACCCTGCTGGTCAGAGGGGAGACCTGACCCAGGCAGGACAGAATGAAGCAATCCAGATGGAAGGAGACAGAGCCTGGGAGCGCCGATGCTTGGGTTGAAGAGCTTTGAGTCTTCACGCAATAAAGCTGGCAGAGAGGCGATGGGTGGGGCCGGAAGTGGGGACAAGGATGACTGACATGGCAGCCTGAGATCGTGTAATTTGCCTGTCTGAGAATGGTGAAGGAAAGGGAGACAAAGAGAATTCAAATTGAAGTCAATAGGAATTTGGCTTTTTTTCCCTTGGAAGTTTTGTTTTTTTTTTGAATTTTTTTTCTAGCTCCCAATACATGCTGTGAATTTTGTATGGCTGTATTATGAGAAACAAGAAACTTGAAATCAAACCTTTTCCTCACATAGCAAAGGACTTCCATTCTTTTTTTTTCTGGCTGTTATCCTCACACAGAGAAGATGCTAAAATGTATGTGCGAGGAAAATGTTACTAATAGAAAGCACATAACTATTGAATCACAGAAGACTTAGAACACGTCAATGTGTTGAATCAAAATTTGCCTCAGCCATGTTTAAAACAACTAAAGTACCTTGTTGGAAATTTCAGCTTCAACAGTGTCCGCAGAGGGACCTTAGCAGGAATAGCTTAAAATCAGTCAGCAATGAAAACACCCAAGCACACACGCGTACACGCCTCAGCATTTTGCAATGGTATAGGAAGATAACCTCCTGGTCTCATCTTGACTGCACCTGAATTTCTAATTTTAGACATGGAACAAAATAATACTTGGAAATGAACTCTGGTTGTAGCTGAATTTGGGGAAGACACACACCCCAGTGGTGACTAAGAAACCAAGCGGTTTACCTTTGAGTAATTTTGCAACATTCACATGCTTTCTCTTACTTGCAAGTACAAACTTGTTTTTCTTGTTCCCACTTTAATTTCTCTCATGCAATTCAATCTTTTTTCATGCTTCTGTTTTTTATTATAACTTTCCTATGCTATACATTATGCATTTAGTTATCTTACTTATTTGTTTATAGAGACAGAGTTTCTGCATGTCCTCTGGGGTAACCTTGAACTTGTGACCCTCTTGCTCCTACTTCTCAAATGCTGGCATTATGGGTCTCTACCGTGGCTTCTGTCTTAACTTCTCTACAGTGTACTCATGATGAGCCAGTCTTCAAGTTGAGCTCATAAACTTGAAATCTGACAATGCAGGTGACTAGCTTTCTGGTATGCTCTCACAGCGTTTACATTAGTTCAATGGAGGCAAATGACTCTTCAATATACAAATGTGCCACATCTGTCCCCACTCATGGAAGCTCATGATATTCAGCGGGAAACATTCTGCCACTTTCCAGGAGAGGGAAGCTGCAGTTTGAGACAGGATTTCTCTATGTAGCCCTGGCTGTCCTGGAACGCAGTCTGTAGCCCAGGCTGGTCTGGAACTTACAGAGCTCCTCCTGCCTCTGCCTCTCAAGTGCTGGGATTAAAGGCGTGCGCTGCTACCACCTGGCATTAAATCTTCTTTTTTTAAATCTCCATCCTGATCTCTACTATGTACCCCACTGGTTCTGTAAACATGAGGAGCCCGGCTCTTGTTGCTGCGTCTTCTTAATCGAGGATCTTTCCAGACTTAGCATATTGAAGAGAACACTGATCTTTTTTGATACAACAGATTTTTCATTTTATTGCTTTGTAAAATATAGGCTCTCACAAAAAGGAAAATGAAAAATCCACAAAGAAATGCTACACAGATGTTCCCGCAGTGTCCAGATTGCAGAGCCCTGTATCAACCACATCAGCACAAGCGCATAGCACGCACTTCCACGTGTGTGCTCCCTTCCACCAGCCCGGCACTGAAGATGCACACATCCTGTGTGGCTGTCTTCTCTTGGTTCTACAGTCTTTGCCTCAGCTTACATTAAAAAACAAAACAAAAAACAAACCAACAAACAGACTACAAAATTGAATATTACCTTCAAGAGCCACATACATCACATTAATTGTAAACACAAAAGTAAGGTTGTTTTTCTTTCTGCCTGCCTTCCTTTCTTTTCTTTTTTTTTCTCTTTGCTTTCTGAGGCAACGTCTCATGTATCCTAGGCCAGTCTCCAACTCGCTGCATAGCTGAGGGTGACCTGGAACTTCTGATCCTACAGCCAGGTCCTGGATGCTGGCGTTCCAAGAATGCACCATCACATACAGTTTAGACAGTACTGGCGTGGAACTCAGCGCTTCTTGCCGTATAAACATTCCTCCTCCGGCTCCACCCCCAGATCCCCTTTAGCAGAACATGCCACATGTCCATGGCGCGTTGGCCTACTAGAATTTCTTTTATTTTTGAAGCAGAAAATACATTTAAATCTAACGCAAACGGAAACAGGATTTCTAAACTGTAGTGTACCGCAAAGGCTTCTATTTTAAGATTTAGAATTTCAGTACATTTTTTTTTCATTGTAATCACCTGTAAGTTTCACAGCTTTGTTAAAATTTTTCCATTGGTTCTTCCAGATGCCTGATATATCTGCCCCATGGAATTCTGCAATGAACCTGGAGTTTGTGAATATCTAAGCACATATACATTGTAAATTACTGTATGAATAGCTTCATTTGAAGAAACCTTCAGAAGTCCAAATTTGTGATTTGCCCAAATACAAGACCCCAAAGGGCTTCTCAGCCTAGGTCCCAGGATGGGAGAGGGCTGGTTTCCCTTTCTAAGCACTTCAAGGGCACTGCTGCCTGACCCAAGACTTCTGAGGAAACTGAACTTGATGGCACACGCCTCTCCTCAACCCAGCCACGCCACCTCTGCGGTTATACAATGGGCTATTTTGGAAATGTTTCAATAATCAACAGCTACATTGCAAAATTAGCAAACAGGTTTGGTAAAGGTTGACAAACGGTGACTTTGCCACCGACCACAGGAGAAAATAGTACTTAGCCTCAGCTGACAGAAGAATCGTTAGAAGACAGTGTGTGACCTTGATATTTTTCGGTTTTCCCCTTTGAAGCAGATCTTCCTGATCTGTCTCATTTCTCGTCACATTGAAAGGACACAGGAAAAGTGTCACAAATCCACTCTAGGCTTCCACTCTAATAGACAGTAAATAAAAGCAACAAAACCTTTAACTTCTCTGGGAACTAAAAACTTAAGACAATCTGCGGAAATTCTAAATATTAAAATAAAGTTCTTAAGAGCTTGCTTGAAATGGTGCTTCTGAGCCCTTAGCATCCCTACCAGAGGTCTGTGGGGATGTCTCAGTAGGCAAAGTGCTCACCATGCAAGCGTGAGGACCTGGCTTCCAGGCTCGGAAAGACCAGCACAGCTCCTGTAACTCTGGTGTTCCTCTGACAAGACGCGATGTGCAGGAGGGAGACCCCACAGGAGCTGACAGGACAGCTGGCCTGGCATACGCAGCAACAAAGAAATGGCCTCAAACAAGGTGGACGGTGAGGACCGACCCCCAAGGCTGTCCTCTGACCCACCACTTGCACACACACACACATAAAGCAAACGCGCCACGAACATAGATGTGCACTAGATAAAATAGCACGGCTAAAAGGTGCGTAGTCATATCAATAAACAACTAATAGTCCTGTCCATTCCTGTTCTTCATACCAATATGGACAGAGTTGAACTGAGTTGGTTGCCTGTTCTAGCTAATGGCAACTGGTGGTTTAAACAAGAATCAAAACAAAACGTCACATTCCTCTGGGCCATGGTGCACTGATTCCCAGTGCTTTCTTTCCCATTCCCATTGGTGTTTCCTTTGTGGAAACACATTTTCTAAAAGAACAATTCAGTTTTGTAACTTTATTAGCTGCTGGACTTTGTAAATCTGGTATTATCCAACGTGAAGCTGGGCTCTCAGCAGCTCTCCCAACTGTGGCGGGATAGGCGGGCACTGAGGGAGTGGGCGCTCGCAGCGGGGCTTGAGGAGGGATGGCCCGTCGGACTCTGTGATGTCGAAGAGTCGGGGTCCCTGCTGGGCAGACCCGAGCGCCAGCTGGGCTTGCTGGCATCCCATCCAGAATGCTGAAGTAGGGAACCCCTGCCGCCGTGGCACCAGCGAGGGCTCCTGTACCGTGACCGGGTCTCCAGCGCCCTGTTTGGCGGTAGGGCTTTCGTGAGGCGCCGACCCCTTGACACAACAAATCATAACTGAATGGATTGTTAGGAGGTAGTGGACTGTGTTTGGTTTTTGTTTGTTTGTTGAGGATTTTTTTTTTTCTGGTTTTCTGAGACAGGGTACCTCTGTGTAGCCCTGGCTGGCTTGGAACTCACTCTGTAGACCTGGCTGGTCTCAAAGAGAGATCCTCCTGCCTCTGCCTCTTGAGTGCTGGGATTAAGGTGTGCGCCACCACTGCTTGGTGTTTAGAGGAACCTGTGGAAGTCCGAGCCTCAGCGGAGGAGGTGGGCCACAGCGAGGTGATGCTGAAGGGTGTATCTCGCCCACAGCCTCCTCTTCTCCCGGCCTCTCACCCCGAGGTGAACAGCTTTGCTCTACCACACAGCCCCCTGCGTGACACTGCCTCGCTATGCACAGGCGCAGAAGGCCCAGCGGCCACGGCCTGAAGCCTCTCAAGCCGTGAGTCACAGGGAATCTTTCTCGGTTAAGGTGATTTTCTCTGGTACTTACGTGTAGTAGCAGAAAAGTAAAACACATGCCCCGCAGCCCGCATCACTCAAGGGAATCTGAACAGGAGGGGTGGGGGAGGCGGCGGAGGCTCTTGATGCTTCCTCCCGGAGAGGACTGTAGGAAGTGAGTCTCCTCCATGGGAGGAGCACAGGTTTCTGACGCAGAGCTCACTTCCAAGCAACCCCAGGGGGTGACCGCCCTGCACTCTGAGCCCTGATGGAGTGGCCAGCTGACATACCTTCTCAAGGGGTTGGCAGTACCCAGGCTGGCGACATAACTCGGCTTTTCCTATTCTGTGGGTTACTTTGGTTAAGAGTTCTAACTCTTACGCCTTTAATCCCAGCACTTGGGAGGCAGAGGCAGGCGGAAGGCGGATCTCTGTGAGTTCAAGGCCATCCTGGTCTACAGAGTTCCAGGACAACCAGGACTACATAGAGAAACCTTGTCTCAAAGTTATTTCAAAATTATATATATAATGTATATTATACATTTATCTATATAAAAATATATATTTATGTAAATATATAGGTATAGATATGTAAAAAACTCTAACTCTGGAGGCTGAGGGCAAAACCGATACTAACCTTCCTTTAAGCAAGTGTCTTGACCTATTCAGCGGCCCAGCAGCAGAAGGGAGTCATTCAGACAGATGGTATATTTAGGCTTGAGGAAGGGTTTAAGCCTGTCTAGACAGCCAATTTACATTAGCTATAAACAACCCGCCTTGTTTACTTCAATTAATAATAGACTATGCCTGGCTACAGTTGGCACTGTATAAAGGCTGAATAAATAAAGGGTTTTTTTTATTAAAGGTATTGGTTCAAGTTGTTCATCAAACTTGTCTTTAGAAATTATTTATAAGGTGGCAATGAGACACACAGTAACAGTTTGTTGGGTCCTTCCATGCGTTAAAATGTAGTCATTGTCTAGGATCAGAGCTCCCTGTGAGGTGCTTGACCTGCAGGGGACTGATGAGCTCTATAGGAGAAAGCGGTCAGCAACCGTTCAAACTGTGTGTTCAGAAAAGGGGGAAATTACAACTTACAGATACAAGAATGAAAAACCTAATAACAGTATGCCAGGTCCCTAATGGCATTTTAAAATGTATAAACACAGGGGCTGGAGAGATGGCTCAGTGGTTAAGAGCACTGGCTGCTCCTCCAGAGGACTAAGGTTTGGTTCCCAGCACACATATCCAATGGCTCACAACCAACTTTAAATCCAGCTCTGAGTGATCCAATGCCCTCTTCTGACTTCCTCGGGCATCCAACATCTGTACACACACACACACACACACACACACACACACACACCATTTTAATAATAATAATAACATAAAATAACAGATTCTTCTTTAAAACCTTATAAATGTCACATAAAAATATATGCAAAAGAGAAGGCATGGTGATACGTGCCTTTAATCCCTGTACTTGGGAGGCAGAGGCAGATGGATATCTGTGAGTTCGAGGCCAGCCTGTGTCCAGGACAGCCAGGGCTACACAGAGAAACCCTGTCTTGAAGAGACAAACAAACAACAAGAAACAAAGAAAATGCCAAAAATGATGTCTATCAAGAGGTTATCTAGCATGTAGATGGGTAGGTTAAATTAATTTCATCTCGTGTTTACCTTTGATCAACCTTTTAAAAAACACGGATTATTTCTGTTTTCACAAAAACAATAACAATAATTAGAAACAAAAACAATCAAAACCAAAGGGTTCCTCTCTTAGATTTTTCAAAAACTGCTAATCACCCCCAGGCATCGGCCACTGCACCTCTGTTTTTAGTGAGAATGTTTTAGGTTTTTAGCTATCCATTTACTTCTGAATGAAGTACCTGCTGTGTTTCAGCTTCAGTTGCTGTGGTAAACGACCTGGAAGAGGAAAGGTTTCAACTAAGAGCTCCCGGTCCATCTCTGAGGAAAGCCAGGGGAGGAGCTCAAGGCAGGAACCTGCTGTCAGGAACTGAAGCAGAAGCCATGGAGGAACACTGGCTTGCTCCCTATGGCCTGTTCAGTCTGCTGTTGACACAGCCCAGGACCTCCTGCCCAGAGGCAGCAGGCACCACAGACATCAGACTGGACCCTCCCATCATTACTCACACAGTAAGAAAATCCCTCAGAGTTGTCTACCGGCCAGTTTGATGAAGGTAATTTGTCAGTGGAGGTTCGTCCTCTCCAGATGACTCTAGCTGACAAAGGCAAATCAACACAGCATCTGAGAACAATTTCAAGTCTAGGTAACATGGTACACCTTCAACTTTTTCAAGGCTGGGTGGGCTATATTCGGTACTCTGGCGGGCTTCAAAATACCGTACAAAAATGGAGATCACTTTTTTTCTTTTGGTGAAACTACAAGACAGTCAGTTTCTGTGGTACACAATAAGAAGTCATTCCTCTCCATTTACTCATTCAATAACCAATATTGAACAAAAACAAAAGACACAGTTTCTGTTCTCAAGATCTGGTCTCTTAAGAGAATGTGTTGCTGACATGGTCATGATGACATAACATGGTACAGAAATGCCTGATGGAGGGGAGAAGTATGGTACCCAGCTTGACCCAGGATGAACATTCTAGAAGAGATGACAGGTTGGCCGAAACGGAAGGAATCAACAAGAGTCATCAAAAGAAATTTCATGGAGAGCAGGTGGCAAGCAGAAAAATACAGCATCTACCTTCGAGGGAACCACCAGGTGCTATTCGCTGCTAGAAGCATCTGAAGTATAGAAACACAGATGGAGAGCTCACTAGAAGGATCACATGGGACTTTGGCTATCAGGTGTGATGGTTGTTACTCAACTAGAATCAGTGCATCCAAAAACCCAACCCACCTGCACGACACTGAGTCTGAGAATTTGGATATGCCAAGAAAATGTGCTATTAGAAGCTGTGCTGATGAAAATGATTGTGGACTATAAATACCATGGACGCAGCATGAACCTGTCTTATGAGCTGGCTGGGTCTCTCGTGAGAAAGCAAGCCTGTGCTGACTTGGATGTCTGCTCTATGTCTGGACAATCGAGATATTCATGCTATATACTTAGACAAGAAGAAAAGAGTCCAGGTTTATACGGTAGAAATGCCCTTTAAGGGGAGATGCGGTATGTCTTGATAAATCCACTGTAAGCTGAAGATGTATTTACTATATTATTTATATTACTGAACATCACAGATTAGGCATCCAAGCCAGAATGCTTCAGTCTGCAGCTGGGCATTACAAAGGAAGAGGGAAGGAGGTAAATACAGAAGGAGGGTGAAATAACAGTGAAGACATCTGCAACAGTCATAAAGAGTCATGCTATTAACTATTCAACCAAAATACTTACAATGCCTGTAAACCTGTGTATAAATATACATACGAAGCTTAAATGATATTTTCTTACCTGGGCTAACAATGCTCTCACCAGGATTCATAGACTATTTAACAAAAGCCCCAGCACCAGGGATGTGAAGCTGTCCTTTGAGTTGCCGCTTAGGGTTGTCCAAGAAACCCCCAAATATTACAGACTGTTGCTATTGATCTGGTTGACCCCCAGAGGTGGAAGATAAGTCCCTGTTGCTGAAGACATCATACAATTCAGGCACAGAGTCTCCTGAGGTGGATCTGGCCCAAATGTCTCCTCCCTGAGGGTGGGCTCTCATGGTGCCAGAAGGAATTATGCAAGCATCCGAAGGAATGCCATGCCCAACTATGCCTATGAACCACAACAATTGACGGCATGGCACAATAACCCAAAATGGTGCAAGAGTGGCACTCATACCTTGGTGGTAGCCAATAGCTCTCTAATTAGACTGAAGATCCACTCAACAAGTGGGAAATTGTGTCTTGTATTATAAACTTAGCCAACTACCCAGAGCTAGTGAAATCATGGATCTTGGAGGAAAGCCTACAATGGCCACATCACTAAGCCAGCCTAATCCCTAACTGCATCCTAAATATGTGTCCTTTTGCCCACAGATTAGTGTAGTCTTCATTGCTTACCAAGGAAACTCCTCCTTCCATTGAACAGAGCCAACTACCAAAAACCACAACCCATGGAAATGCAGAGCTGTGGAGTCCAACCCCAGCTGACACATCTACAATGCAACTCTTGTACCTGAGTCTCAGGAATCATTTTTAAAAGGGGGCCCAGGGTGGGAAAACTTTAAGAGCCAGAGGATCTGGGAGTTTGCTGTAAGACTGTGTCTCCTAGGAATTTCAGAGCCTACACCCACAAAGTCTCACCTACACAAGTGCTTATGAAGATGAACTGAAGAAGGACAAAAGCAACAGGCACGCTAATGCCTCATGCCTATGATGCCTCAGCCCTGCACAGAGAATCACGAGCGACTAAGGATGCTGAGATTGAGAAATAGTTTTCCTCCATAAAAGCACATGGATCAGTTATCCAATACCAAACGGTCAGCCCTGAAAACATATATACAAACCGTCAGCCCTGAAAACATACATACAAGCAGACAGAGCAGCTGTACTTACATAGTTAGGAATATGTGTAACAACAATTAGTGAAAAGGGTCATCAATTGAAAAGAGAGCAAGGAGGGTATACAGGAGGGCTTGGAGGGAGGAAAGGAAAGGGAAAGACGATGTGATTATATTATAACCTCAAAATCTGAAAGAAATCATTTCTAAAAGATGTGAAAGTCTTAGGGCGACAGCACACTGTGAGTGGGAACTGCATTCCACACTCATGTATCAAGGGCTCACTACGTGAAGAATTTTTTAAAAATTGAAATGTTTGCATCTAAAATACATGGTACATATAATTACAGCTCAACCTGATCCTTCTTCCAACGAAGCACTGTTGCCACCATTCAAACTAAAAGTGTTCTGATGTGAGTAAGGGGCAACTGCACCTACACAGAAATCAAAGAATCACCATGACGCTGGTTCACCTGAAGCATGCTCGAAACACAATTGGCTGTTGTCATAAAAACCTTGATTTTTAAATATTTCAACTTAATTCTCCTATTCAAAATTTTCACCAAATGAAAAGGTGAGTGGTCTTTGGTGCTTTCTTTTTCTCCCCTGCTTCTAGTCGCTCCAACTAGCATTCCATCAGCAAGCACTCATTAGGCACCGGGGATCGCTGTGCTCCTTGCCTCCACAGCCCCGGCTGCCTTCCTTTCTACTTCTGGGTCATAAGCCTTGGAATTTTGGAGGAGGTTTAGAGTTGAGTTGATGTATGCAAGAGTTCTTTGACTTGACATATGTATGTACGTAAGCATGACTGTATGAAATTGTGTGTTGCGCTGTATGGAAGGTTCTGTATGGTACATGTTTCTGCATCTGTCTATCAGCTTCTCCTTTGCCTCTCTTGTATGTGGCACCTGTGTTACTGTCTTGTTGTATTCCGAAAAGCCTCATCAAATACAGATTGCCTAAAGGAAAGAGCGCAGTGACTCCGGCATGCACATCCAAGGATTGTGGTGGGAGTCCCACTCGGCTCCTCCTGGCTCTAAGAACAAGGTCCAGAGTCTTGTCCCACTGTGTTTTTGGTTTCGGCGTACTTGCAGACAGACTCACATGCTGAGCTACATACATGCTGACATGTCTGCCTTCTACAAGAACATGAATCACACCATATTTTCCAGAGATGCCTGCCTAGACTTAACTCCAATCTACCGCTCATTAGTGCTCTGACTTTGGGAACGGCGTTTGCCATTTCCCTTTGCTTTTTCCCTTGCCTCAGTTTCCTCACCTATGAAAAGGAAGCAATAAAGCCAGCTCACACTTATGCTATGAGGATGAACAGAGTTAATGTCTGTACAATGTTCAGCTGGGCCTGGGGCAAACAGGGCATCTAAAGAGCGGTCAGCTTTGCTGATGTCCCCTGGACAAGTACTTAATTGGGCTTTGTTAAGCTGAGCATGGTGCTACACACCTGTAATCCCAACACATGACAGACCAAAGCAGAAAGATCGTACATTTGAGGCCATCCTGGGCTACATAGCAAGAGCGCATCAAACAAAACAAAAAGCCAAACCAAAAAAAAAAAAGAACAAAAAACAACCAAACAAAAAAAACCAAACCAAAACATTTCTGAAGTTAACAAAATCTCTATAGATATTCTGCAACCCCAGTTTTTTCTTCATAACTGGATCTAACAAAGCTTATGCCAGCATACTTTGAGAGCTAAGTGGGGCAACAGGCATTTTAGTGTTCTAACTAACTAAGGTATTTCATTGCTTCTGTATGAGCGATGCGATGTTCATAAATTTGTCTGTAGGATTGAGTCAGTGTAACACCTCTTGCTTTGCAAGTGCTGCTGTTCCTTGCTGGCTGCTATTTCGCTTGTTGGGCTATTGATTGGCACCCTAGCAAAGCTGGGAAAGGACAGTTTTTGGCCCTGACCCACGGGTCCTCAGAGAACAACCTTGTAATAAGACATGGTCTGCAATGTGTGTTTGTTTAATATTAACCAACATGTGAAACAGAACAGCACCATGGTACAAATCTATTTCTGAGCCTGTCTTTAGCAGTGTTTACACACACACACACACACACACATGTCCTGGCAGATTTGGGGGTAGGGAATGTTTGGTCTTGCTCGGGGTTGTCACTCTCTCTGTTCAGTGACTGACAAGACTTCAAGGCTCAAAGATGAATGAAGGCACATTTTCCAATGCCAAAGTACATGGCACTTGCATTCTGAGCTTTGAGGACATGGTGCCATCAGCCTTCCACTTCTGGTGTAGTCGCAGCGGGACAAGCCCATTGCAAAGCCCTTTAATGCATATGGAAGATGGGATGAAGAAGAGTGTGGTGTGGGAATAACTGTCCACACCATGCGAATGAGATGTTATACATGAACTACGCAGAGTTGAGAATCAAGACGACTTTGTAAAGGACTCTAAGTGGCTTCAGGGACTATTTCCCTCCCTCTCTCCACCCTCTGTGTGTGTGTGTGTGTGTGTGTGTGTGTGTGTGTGTGCAGTAACAAAACAATTTATGTAAAAATTAAAACACTGAGGTAGATATAGTAAAAATTAAATATGTATCGGTTATTGTTGACTACGTAGTTTAACTCTATGTGAACCACGTAAAGTAGCAGGCTTTGAATTGAATATTCACCCTCGATGAGCCATTAAAACACCCAGACACTGGCCTGATTAACTTCTTGAACAGTTAATCTTTTATAGGTGGAAAAAATATGTATTTGTAAGGGGAGTGTTAGTTGCCCAACTGTCTGAGTGCAGATCTGGCTGCTGTCATGTGTGTTTACTCTGGTCTAGCATTTAACAAAATATATGAACTTGCCATAGCAACTTCAGCAGCTCAAGCCTGCACGTTTCCAAGATAAGAAGAATATTTTTAAAGAAACATAAAAACTTGTTTTAGTTTATAGAAAACTTTGTTTTAGTTTATAGAAACGTGTAGTATTTTACTATCAGACAATATGGTTTTTAAATCTTTATTCTATTATCATTTTTATTCTTGTTAACAAATGGAATCTTAGTGTTAAGTATATCGGATAGTGATAAAAAGCACACCCAGAGCAGTTCCCTGTTTGAACTAGTGACTTTCATTTTAAGGAGAAACAAAACAGTATGTGTGAGCAGAATTTTTTTCCTAATGTTTTCTGCTACTTGCTAAAGGTAAAACTTGAAGAGATTTTAAAACCAAGCAAGCAAACATTCCATTATATTTATAAGAAGAGATACAGGATATTTCTTCCAATTTACCATGAGAAAATAATGCCTGCACTGCTGTCAGGCCAGGCCGGTCAGGCCCCTTCATGCCCGCCAAGGCCCATGGGTAGCGGAGTCTGACTGCTTCACCTCTGCTTTGTACGTGCTTTACCGCTGCAGTTATTTCCCCACCCCCCCACCCCCGCAGTCTATTCTGGTGACAAATAAGGGAATCATTAAAATATGTATGTTCTCATCAACTGATTCATTATATTTTAAATGACATTTCAAAACATTTCACAAAGGTGAAAATTAAACCTCGTAAGTGGTATTTGGTGGTAGGTGGGCCAGTTATTGAACTAATCAGGAGAGTTCATTTTAGTTTCTATTCTGAGTATGTTTTGAGTGACTTTGTAGGAAGTAAAAAATTAGAGGCTCAAGTTCCTGAAAGACTAGGGACAGAAGTACAGAATGAGTTTTTTACATACTTCAATATGGCAATAATAAATACAAATAATGTACTTTTCCATCTCTTGCTGGATAAATACTTGCTAGTCTCTCTCACCCAGAGCTTCAACAATTTCAAGTTCATACTCAGGGACACTTTTAGGGTGTGGTCCTGCTACCTATTATCTTTCTGCTTTCAATGATAAGGTTGAACCCAGGGCCTTTGATATGCTGGGCAAGCACTCTACTGTTGATCTATGTCCCCGGGCCCTGGTGCTACACTGATCTACATCCCCAGCCCCTGGCGCTACACTGATCTACATCCCCAGCCCCTGGTGCTACACTGATCTACATCCCCAGCCCCTGGTGCTACACTGATCTACATCCCCAGCCCCTGGTGCTACACTGATCTTCATCCCCAGGCCCTGCTGCTACACTGATCTTACAGATTAACAGTTAGCTCTTGCTTGCTCTTCCTCCAGGTGTGAGCCCAAGAACAGGGCTAAGTTGGTTGCTAATATGGAGAAAGTTCTGGAAACTTTTAATTCACCTACGAGGCCTAGATAAGTAGATATTTGCTCCTTTCCCTCTCAGGGCAGATCTTTTATTTTGAATGTAAAAAATGGCATCTTAGGCCACAAATGGCCAACCCGTCTGCAATGGCAACTGCTCCCTCCTCACCAACTAAGACTCAGCCTGGGGTCCTACCCCTAGGCAAACTGTTACATGTCCAAACCCTTCATCCCCAAACATCACAATTTAACTATAAGCTACAACCAAACCTGAGAGCCACCTGTGTGTGAATCAGAGTCTCACCATCCCAAGCCATTTCTACATTTCAGGATATTTATATGCTGGCTTCAAAGTTGAATAGGACTTGCTTTTAGGCAAAACACGTTTGGAGCGTGAGAAAAGCAAGTTCATTGATCCTTAGACATGCCTTTTTTTTTTTTTAATGATCCTTGGCAAAAAAATATAGATTCCCAAAACATTAATTTGGATAATGTGTTATGACTCAGCCTTACTTTTTAGTTTGGACAATTTCAAAATTTGTGTGAAAATAGATCATAGAAAATAACGCACATTTGTGTAGGCGTCACCGTGGTACACACAGTTCTCCGGGGCCAGTCTTACTCCC
Source organism: Pachyuromys duprasi (assembly GCA_028658305.1). Lineage (NCBI taxonomy): Eukaryota > Metazoa > Chordata > Mammalia > Rodentia > Muridae > Pachyuromys > Pachyuromys duprasi. The sequence goes on along the minus strand of CM053752.1, from coordinate 5,731,380 downwards.
CCGCTCATTATTCCGAGGTCTGTATTTTCAGGACAAATGTTTCAGTATTTATCAATCATAAACGTGCTTTTTCAACATGGCCACATGGCACAAGTCTTAAGTCAAAACAACACCTTGCGTTTACAGGTTGTGTTTTGCAATCTTTGGGGAAAGTTGAACAAACACCTGTGGTGAGCATATTTTGAAACCTGATTCAAAGTGCATTCCCGGTCAGCCCTATCCCGAAGGAAGAACTGTCAGGAAGAGCACAAGCTTAACACAGGAAGATTAGAATTATAGGCCCAACGGTTCTCCAGGCAACAAGCTAAAGAAAGAAAAATCCTAGCTTTTCTTTAAAAATTCGGATAATGTCACATGACAAATCACTAAGTTCCATCATCAAATAAATTGCTAGGGGTGGGGTGAGAGGTGGTAGGTCCCACCCATTCGAAGAAACTTGAGAGGGACGTTAAGCATGCGCATGACCTCCGCTTGGATTCTGACTAAGGAACTAGGGGTGGAGCTGGGCAGGGGCCAAGCAGAATGGACCCCAGGCATATCTCAACCCTGTCTAAATGTTTGATACTACCAAGCAAGTGTTGACTCACTTAAACGGCAACAACACTTTAATTATTCTTGAAGGGCTTCGCGGGTGCAAGGCTGCTCGCACAGCAGAGCTCCGGAGTCGTGGCGGGCTGAAACTTTTATCAGTTGCTCACTTCCCCAGATCCCCCGCTAGCCCTCTGGTGTGTCTTCCAGATCCCTTATTTTTTCCCACCATCCACCTATCCAGGGACAAACAGGTTGTCTTGTAATTTGGTTAGTGTGAACACTGCCGCCATGAAAATGAGGAAACAGCCACTTGTCCGAGATCGTGAATAAATACCAAGCGGTGGGGCTGCTGCACATCAAGGCAGAGCAGTTTTTAATTTGGGGAAAGCCCAGTACTGTGCCCATAATGTGCATGTCATCAGCGGCAGTGGCCCCGTTCCCTTGGCCAGGGCTTGCCATCTTCTGGGGTTTCCTTCTGAATCAGCTGTTCTGACTGGCATGAGGTAGGCCTTCACCACGCTTGTCTGTTTTCTGGATGAATGTGTAGGTCAGTCTCTACATGGAGCTGTTGTTCTACTGTATGTTTCCTTTAGAGGACTGTCTCCAAGTCTCTGGCCGATTTTCAGTTGGATTATTTCTTTCAGGCAGTCTGGATGCTGACACAGGGGCGAGATGCAGTTTACAAATGTTCTCTCCCGTTCTACAATGTTCCATTCTCTCACTTCTTTTGGTGCACAGAGAAGCTTAGGCTGACGCAGTCCTGCCCTTTCCTCCGTTTTTCCTCTGTGCTTCTGATGTCATTATCAAGGCCAACGTCAAAAAGCCTTCAAGATATGCTTTCTTCTAAGATTATAGTTTCATCCCATCTGGTCATGTTACATTTTGAGGGTACTTGTGTGTGTATAACTGTATGTGTGTGATATGAGACAGGAACACACTTTTACTGTTTACTGTGTAGTTACCGACTTTCCACAACACTATTTATTGCAGAGGTAATCTTTTTTTCTGGTGTGCATCATCAGTCATGTTGGACACTGACCATATCGCATGGATTTACCTGTGGGATCTCTGTTCTAGTTGATCTCTGTGGCAGGCTGCATGGTCAGCATCAGACAGTCCTACCTACTTCACTTCATAATACATTTTGAAACCAAGAAAAGTGATGTCTCTATTTTGTTTTTTTCTGAAGGTCACTTTGGCTATTTTGAGGTACCATCTGAATTTCAGGGTGTTTTTTTTCTATTTTGGGGGCTTTGTTTGTTTGGTTTCTTTAATTAATTTACTTTTTTTTAATAAATTACTTCATTCACTTTGTATCCCAGCTATAGCCCCCTCCCTCATCCCCTCCCAATTCTACCCTTCCTCCCTCATCCCCTCCCAAATCCTCCCTCCCTCATCTCCTCTCAGTCCCCTCCCCATTTGGTTGTTTTAGGTGAGTGGGAGTTTGAGAGGGTGAGTGTTGACTATGTTACTTTGGGTCTTATGAACATTTTAGTACCATTAAACTCCCCAGTCATGAAAACAAAGTTTAATATTCCCATTTATTTGTCATCTTTAATTTCTGTCGTCAATGTTTTGTAGTTCTCTATGTGCAAGCCTTTGACCTTCCTGCCTAATTTTATGTCTAAATACTTCAGTCAGGTGGTATTTTAAGGGCAATTTGTTGATGTTAAGTTTGTTTGGGGATATTTCAGGTGTAATGTAGTGAGCAGCTAATATTCCTATGCTGACTTTTTAACCTGTAACTTTAGGAAAATTATTTAGAGTTGTAACACTTTTTGTGACGTCTTTGGGATTTTTCTGTATATACGACCATGAGGGCCAGAGAGACAGCCCAGCATGTGAGATGCCTGCTGCACAGGTCTGGCAGCCTGAACTCAGTCCACAAGAACTGTATGGAGGAGAAGAGAGCAGAGTGTCCTGGGGGGGGGGAGGTTCCCACTGATCCCACCTGCTCAAAATGGACCCACTGGGAAAAGGATTCTACCAGCTGGAAACAGTCCCAACAGGTCTCAACAAAGCTGTCAGCACCTGGACCTTCTGGGAGTGAGGGCAATGGGGGGGGGAGGCACTAAGATCCAAACCCTAGTGGGCACTAATGCACACAACAGGGTCTATGTCTGTGGTGTGTGGAACAGAACTGGGGAGCTCAGCGTGAGGGCCAGCCAGCAGGCTTCAGAGGGCAGAACACTTTTCAGGGAGAACTTTTCAGGGAGAAAAGTTGGGGTTCCGGCAGGAGAAATGGAATAAGAAGATTGACCCCATTATTGCCAAAATAAGAAGGGTCTACTTTGCCTAAAATGGAAGGCTTGCATTTGGCTGAGGTTGACTTTAACGGCCAGGTTTTAAAAGTTTAAACTTTGAAGGAATTTCAAGGTAAAGAATCATGAAAAGCATTGTATTTTGTTTCCCTCTCCAAAGCGTGGCTATCAAGATAGTATCACAAAATACTTTGAAGGTAATTGCACAACCTATTACTTGAGTTTTGTCCATGCTGTGAAATTTCAGGTTTACGTCAGGAAAAAAATTTTTTTTTCTCTTTAAAGAAAATGATTCAGAAGAAAAACCAACCACTGTTCCCATCATGTTCAAGACAAAAAAAAAAAAAAAAAAAAAGCCTGCAATGTTAGGAACTGTGATCATCTTATCATGTCTTCCTAATGACTGTCATCATTAGTCAAGTACGTAAGGAGCTGAGCACAAGAGATGGGGTACCTAAATTCAGTGGGCTTTGTGTTTGGTCCCTGACTTACTACATGTGTTCACTGCAGCAAGATTACAGGGTCCAGCTAACTACCCTGCTGCAGGCTGAGGGTCTCCTGATCTCTCACACACACCCACAGAAACATAGACACAGACACACATCACGACATACACTAACATTAACACATAAACACACATGCACAAATATACACAAATACAGACACACACACACATACACCCAAAGGACACATAAACAGACACGCAGATACACACACACACACACACACATCAATAGTTATGATCCAGAAGAGCAATGCAAAATGACCAGTACCTAAAGTTTACTTTAAATGAAACATAAAATAAGAACTGGATAGCATTTAGAAGGGCTGGGAAAAGGCAGCTTTGCCAGTGAAGGGCTTAGGTGTTATTTGAGAGGCAACAGTCTGCCATGTTTAGACCTGCAGTCCACCCCACTTACTGGTCCTCCTCTTACACAGCATAAGCTAAGGACTATTTATCTGGTAACAGAAGTCGTCATGGCAGAGTCCTCAGATTGTGAAAGGGCAATCACATGGGTGGGGGCAAGTCTGGGTGAGACCCCAGACTCACATCTCAGTCTATGCCTTGACAACAGTTTGGAGTTCTACCCCAGACTCTTTAGGACAGGACTGTGTACCTTCTCCCCGCCTCACTGGGGGTCTTAGAGGAGTATACAGAGTAGAATAAATCAGTCTAGAGAGAATAGACAGGATGGTTGCATTTATGTGACATCCCCCCAAAGGGCAAAAGTAAGCAACAGAAACTGCCTAGATCCCAGAGGGAGGACAGGAGAGATGGACTTCATGATAAGGGGCACATCTTTGTGGCCATGCAAGTTCTGTGTCTTGACTGGTTACAGTCGCACAGATCCGTGAGCGTGATAAAATGACACAGAGATCATACTCCCCTACGATCACCAAGTTTCTGGTTTTGATGCGGTGTTAAAGTGTGTCAAATGTAACTGCTAAAGAGAACGGGCCTGGAAATGTGGCTCCATGGTCCAGGGTTAAGCCCAGCACATGGGAGGCCCTTTCTTCGTTCTCAGCACAAGGTGGGAGGGAGAGGGAAAGAGGAGGGAGGGAAGAGAGATTCTGAGAGATCTATGAGGAAGATACCCAGCCCTCTCTGTCCATTTGTTCAGGCTTCTGCTGCTCTATCAATCAGATAACTCACAGGAGACTGTGGACTCCTCTCTACAGAAAGGATAATTAAATGAGGGCAAAGCCAATGAAGTGTCCGGCATGTTTCTAGACTATGCTGCTATAACAAATTCCTTGGAAAGCCAGAGCAAAGTCAGTGCTTCCTGGACCAGTACTGTCAGTTCTGTCCAGTTCTGTCCAGCTAACACTATGTCAATTGGATGCTTTTGCAACAGCCACAAAGCCCAGCTGGAAACTCCAACCCTACGGTGAGGGTACCTAGGGGCACAGGTCAGGCTGGTCACTCAGTTTTTAGGGAAGCACTGCATGGTTGCAACAGGTCCCTCCTGTGTAGACAAATAAGACCCGAGTCTGTGTACATCACCTAGAGCAGAAGTTTCCAGCCTCTGTGCCTAGTGAGCACCTCCCTCACCCTCCTCCACAGGCCTTCCCCACACTGCTCTGCCAACTCCACCGCCCCCCTCCCCAGGCTGGCCCCTCTCTCCAGAGCACCCAGTCATAACGAAAGCAGCTGGCGAACCTGTGCGTGCAGTGTCCCAGCCGTTGACTCTGATCCTCGCTACTCCACCTAGAGGCTCATGCTGGGCTGGTGGACATCCCAGCTACTGCCAGAGAGCCAGCAGAAGCTCTGCTCCTTGGAGGAGCTCAAGCTACCTCCAGGTGAATTGCGTTTCTCCCTTTTCTTCTTCAACATTTTATAGCACCCAGAGTGTTCCCAACGTTTTAAAATTATGCCAAAACAAAGGGCAAAGTCCTTGTCCTGAGGAACAGGAGGCATAAAAGGAGCCAATGACGCAGGGTAAAAAAAAGGACAGGTCAAACAGCAGGCATATCGGGCACACCGGGCAGGTAGAAAGTTCAGGAAGAACGAAGGGAGAACCAAGATTCACAAGAAGTCACGGTCCTGTGGCCGACTGCAGAGAGCTGGGTGCAGACATTCCAGCCAGTGTTCCCCAGACTCAGGGAGGAATCCCTGTGATCTGTGAGGTGCGCACTATTGCCTATGGAACTGGAAGGCTAGACTGTTTCACCTTCCACGACTGAGTGCCACAAAGCACTGGTGCAGGACTCCAAGCTCTGTGCAAAAGTGAAATTGTCTGCTTCCCACTAAGGCAGGAAGCAGTGTGTTCTCAAGTTTCACATATAAACAGTGAAACAGTCAGGCTCCCTTGCCCAAGGTCACTCTAGTACAAAACGGAAGAGGCATGGAGTGAACCCTGAACACCCAAGTGACACAGCTTTGAAAGCTTGGCCCTCCAACGGCCTTGAGCACAGACTCCCTAGCCAAATGCAGCAACTGGCCCTAAGTGTCAGCATAGTTTATAAGCTCACACACTGACTGTCAGCAATGCCCCAACCTTCAAGAGCTGAACGCCAAAGCACTTATTTGAACAACAAATGCTATCAGAAAAAAGAAGCAAGTTTTCCTTTTCTTTATTTGCTCCAATTATCCAGAATGTGTATGAGAATGGTGGACAGCAGTAAACAAGGGCCAAAGTGAGAGGAAATGGAAGAGCTGAAGACATCCGTTTGAATGACAGATGCGTTCCATCAAGAGCAGGAGAGGCCAGCCAAAAGGACACACTGCCTTTGTGCCATTCAGGGAATGACATCATCCTCTAGGCTGGACTTTCTGGCATCAGACTTAGTGCTTTTTCTTTCTTTCTTTTTTCCTTTTCTCCTTTATTTTCCTTCACTTTAGCTGTGGTAGATTTTTGTGTGTGTGGCTTTTCCCTCAGAATTGAAACACTCTCTCCAGGAGGGAAGAGAGAGACTCACAAGGTTCCAGAAACTAACAGAACTTTAAGGCTTAGGAAGCTCAGAAACTTACAAGATTTATAAAGCCCCTGCCGAAGAGTACACCAAGTGGTAAACATTGCAGGGAGGAGACCCTTCAGTAAAAGTGCCACAAACTGAGCCGGGAGCTCCAACCACACAGCTTCCAGGAGCCCACAGAGTCCACATTCCTCCAATGACTCATCCCAGGAAACTTACTGGTTCCCTTATCTAGGCTAGGGTGAAATCGGTGCTTTGCTCCATCATTGGTACTTATCTGAGGTGAATAGACATTTTTCATTTTACCCCAGGAAAAGTCAGAAAACAGAGAAAAACGTGCTATCAAAAGCAAACACCTACAAGGTGATGGTGCACGCCTTTAATCCCAGCACGAGGGAGGCAGAGGCATGCAGATCTCTGAGGTTAAGGCCAGTCTGAGCTTCAGGACAGTCTGGGCTACACAGAGAAGCCCTGTCTGGGAATAGCAAAACAAACAAACAAAAAAGCAAATGCAAATCTCTCTCTGTCTCTGTCTAATGGTATTCATTTACCAACTCTAGAGTCTTTCCTGACGCTGCTATCCTTTCACGGAGTGTCTCATGTTGTGGTTACCCCTCAACCATAAAATTATTTTCGATGACACTTGTAGCGTTAGGAAGGGTGAGATTTAATGCTTCTGTCATGGACACATAGCTGACAGTCAAACAGCTAATGCCAATCTGCTTTGCTGGCTTCTACAAGGATCTAGATCTCCAAGCACTTGAGGCCCGGAGCCTCAGATCCCTCTAATCTGGCAACCATTCCTCTCCCAGTTTGCCCCTCTTCTTCCAACTGGGTCAGCAGAGCTGAAGTGCCTGGAGCCCAGTGCACGTGGAAGGGGCAGTCTCTCCGCCTTTCCCGGTTAGGTGGCCCCGAGGGTCCGTTCCCATGAACCCCACCCCGATCCCCACCAGAAGAGCCACCTATCCACGGACCAAGACCGCGATCTGTTTGCGCGCTCACAGTTCCAAGTGCGCATGCGCGGAAAAGTTGCTCCTGGCAGACCCTTCTCCCACCTTCTTTCTTCTGACCACCCCACCACCATGACTTCCTGAGACTTCCCTGAGTCCCAGCCCAAAGCCCTGCACTCCAGGATTACGTTGGTCTTCCGGTCTTAACGACTACCAAAAACTGTCTCCGGAGACCTAGATTCTATTTTAAACCCTGCGTCCCCGTCCCTCCACCCCCACCCCGGAGGACACGGGCACATTTCCAACGGCTCCGGTAACACCTTGTGGCATGATCACCGGGCGTCCGGAGCCAGCTCCCGGGAAGGGTCGGACCCTCTTTGCACGCCAGATACAGTGGTACGAGGTGGTCCCAGATGGAAATCCCAGGGTTGAAGGACCTCCGGCCTGCCCCAGTCTCCTGGAAACGGAGTGGGAAAAGCAGCCCCACCTCAGCCCGCTCAAAGCACTCCTCTCCTTTCTACTCTGGCTGATTTCTGCTTTATTTCTGATCACTGAAATGACCCATTAAGCGTATATTTTTTCAGAATACAAGAATTAGGGACGATCAATAAATTCTGAGTCTAGATGATAGCAACCTAGGATGCCCACGTGTGCATGTTCCGCCGTACACACAGGCTAAGATCCAGCCCTGTTTCCACACTGACACGTTTTTGTGTTTTTTTTTTTAAGAGAAAAAATATATTTCACTCACCGTCTTTTTCTACCCTCTTCGGGTTGGAATCCAAGAGAAGTGTTGACAAGGTTTAGGTAGAGAGACCCTTCCTTCTCTTCGCTTCCTAAAGAATGGAAATTTCCGTCCTCTGATAGGGGGCAGCAACCCCGCTCTCCTTCCTGCAGACCCTCCCTTCTAGCCCAGCCACCAATCGGAGCCCGGCAACCTGAGCTGTCAACCACATCTTTCCAGGTGGAGCAAGAGTCCAGCTGTCCCCTCAGAGGGAAGCGGGGAGCCCAGGAGACTCCCTGCACCCGCGCAGGTTTCAGTTCAGTTTGGATGGGTTACCGGTCTTCATTTGGGGGGATTTTCCTTTGTGAGGGAATGTTTGGTCTCCATCTTTCAGTAGGTGAAAGTGTTCAGTGTATTCAGTAAACAGCTTCTCTCTATTCAGGCACTGCAAAGCTGACTGCCACCACGACAGAAAAAAGAAAAAAAAACCATAAACAGATAGAAAATATTGGTCAGTAAAAGTCACTTTATGTAAAACAAGGGTGGCCTTGATGGGACTTATTGCGGACCTATCCTGTAATTCTCTTCTGGGGTCCTAACTTAAACAGGATCCCAGTATACGTGAAGCTATAATAAACCCTATCTTCAGAAAACAAGCAGTATCTTCTGCTTGTTGGAAGGTCTTAAAAGTATGCATAGAAACCCATCTTCCTGATAGTAAGCACAGTTCTTCAAAGATAGCTCATATTTAATCAGTTGTCATTCTTTGGGGGGGAGGGGCTCACCAATGGAGACTTGACCTCAGAGGACTTAACAAATTTACCAAGGACACAGAGTGCTTTCTGAACTCTCACACACCTAATGTAAATTAATTCAAAGCAGCCAGTCTCACTGTCCTCAGGAGAAACACCTAGCCCTTCGCATTTTATAGCTCGTGCTATTGTTGGAGCAGTATTGTAATGTGGCCAGCACTTTAGAACTTCAAAAGATGTAAAACAGAAATATATGCCATACTAATAAGGAACACGCAAAACACCGCATTAGTGTTCTCCTCTCTCACTTTCTCTCTCTCACTCTCACACATACACACACACCAGATTATACAAAACAAATTCAACAGCATTGTGGCACAATATTTGGGTGGTTACAAAAATCATGCTTCTATCATGGCATGATTTTGTAATCCAAAAAGAAAGCACAGTATATAAAAAAATATTTTGTTTCATGAGAGCTGGTTAGCAATCCTGGTCAAATCCGGGGATATACACCTTTTTGGTTTCTCCTGGCAAGAAGTTCATATTTTGTAGAGTTAGAATATAGCAGAATAACTTTAAAGTTCCTTTCTGTTTGTTGAAATTGGATTTTATTTAAACTGTATTTTTAGTCAAGTGTGAGTATGGTATAGCAAACCTCTACAGGTCAGAGTGGCTAGACCAGCAGAAAAGGGTCAGCAGTAGAAGAAAGCAGGTCTCAGTGCTAACCCAAGACACAGCAGAGGCAGAGGTCTGTAAACAAAACACAAATGATGGCGAACATCCTCTTATCCCTCTTTTCTTTCTTGTTTTTAATTTTTTTTAATTATGTGCCTGCACATACATACCAGGGCCATGCCTGGTGCCCTCAGGGTGTCAGACCCTCTGGACTCAGGGTTACAGGAAGTTGTGAGCCACTACATCGGTGCTGGGAATCGAAACCAGGCCCTCTGCAGGAGCAGCAAGTGCTCTTAAAATGCTGAGCCATCTCTCCAGCCAATTTTTTAAATAAACTCTTTATTTAATCAGTTCTTGGCATCTGTACCTTAGCTAGTACCAAAAAAAAAAAAAAAAAAGATCAAAAGCTATGGTTTACTGAGTGATTTAATAGGAAACTATGGGTTATTCATTTATATATGCTGCTGTAATATGAATCGGGTTGTGGGCTAAGGGAAAATGATGCTAATTTCATCTATAAAGCATTACCATTCTGATCCAAGTGCTTATCACTCGGCCTTTGTGGTGATTGCATGTCAACAGAGTTGCAGAAGGTTGCCCAGCAATGTGGAGGTGTGTGAGGCAACTGAAAAGGCTTGTATCTCTTTGCTAGGAAAAGTTGGCTGTGAAAGTCCACGTAGCAATGACCCAGTTCCTCAAGGGTTGTTTAAGCCGGTGTTTGAAAGGACAGAAAGCTGATTGACTAGTAGTGTGAATGCCCCCTGCAGGACCCTCTGAAACACGTTTTGGTTAGTGTGAGATCCATTCACTGGCTCTGGAAAAGACAAGCCTTACACTAATCCCACAGTCACCCACCCCGGAACAAATCAGTTACATCCTCGTGGCTCAGTTTCTCTGAAACAACAGACAACAACTGTTGATACACTGCTTGCCTAGAATAAATTCTTTTCAGACAGTATCACAAGCTCACCCAGAGACGAAAGCAGAGAAACTGTTGGTGCCGGAGAAGGAAGGCCAGGAAACAGCTGAGGTGGCTCCACTTTGTAAAGCTTCTCCAGTTAAAACTCATCTGGAAGGGACTTGAGGTGCAGATGATCAAACAGTCAAATGCACCAAGGCCTCTACTCTTTTTTATCGGCTCTGACCCTCAGGGCACCTACCATATGCTTCCTAACTGGGTGTTCTAAAGCCCTTGGTGGCCCCCAGCATCCTGAGGCCAGTGGCCTTCCACACCTCAGAATTTCTCAGTACTGTCCCCTCGTCCCTGAAACCTGCCAATTTTACCTCTTCTCACCATTCAAGCCTGAGCTCACATGTTAGTGCCAGGGTGGTTTCTTGTGGCAGGAGTTGGGGGACAGAGGGGAATCACCTAGCCTACCTGAATCATGGGGGAACATGAATCTCAGAGTCAGCTCTGTGACCTTCCGTGCAGCTGCCGTTGACCCACCAGAATTCCCTATTCTGCTTCACTGGAGGCCGGTGTCTCTTCAGCCCCACCTCTGATGAGGCTGTCATGGAAAAGGACAGCACAACGCTGGCCCTGGCCTCTCATTCGGAGACCTCCTAGGCCAGCCTTCAGGTGCCCAGAAACTTGGGCTGAGTGCTTGCAGCCAAGCTTGGGAAGTGAGGCATCTGAGAAGAGTGTTCTTTGCCAGAAACAAAAAACGGAAATGCAGGCTCACCTGACTGCACAAAGGGACACAGTGAGGAGGTCATGTCCCTTAGGGGCTGCCTTCCTTTTGGGTTCTCTCACTTCTGGACAACCTCTGCCTATAAATATTTCCCATATTTGTGCATCGTGACCCCCTCCTACATCACTTTCCTCCGAAAACCACACTGGTTGGTTCCCCTCTTTGACAGCCTTTGGTTGGGTGCCTCCTAACCAATGGGCATGAGAAGACGGGCATAAACACATACAGCCCTGTCACTGGGGGAGATGGTAATTTGGTGGAAGAAAGTATTGTAATCAAAGCATGACACAGGACGTGTAAAATGACACAAGCGCATTGGAGCGTGGACATCACCAAGGGCATAATGGTGGATGAGGGCAGAGCTTTTTGGCACGCTCATGTGTCTGCAGCGTAGACATGCTTGCACACCTGTGAGAGGCAGGTCTGTCTGGATGGTGCTCCTGGGATGGTGGGAGCATACAGCCTGTTCCTCTGAAGCCACGGCCAATGCAGCAGAAGAGCACCTCACCTGCTCGGGTGTTCTCCGCCCTCTCCCCCAACACACACACAGAAGCCTGGCAAGCACACGCCCCCAAACAGGGTAACATGGTTTCATTTCTACCTTCCTGCCAGGCTGCCTGGGTGGCCCCATCACACTGGGCATCATTGTTCGAGCACTGTCAGGTTGTTCTCTTTGCCATCTGAGGGCCAATAATGGCACTTGTGTGTATGTATGCGTGTAGGGGCCGGGTGTCTTTCTGACATGGAATCTTCTATTGATGTGACAGATAAGGGAAGGATAAATTTTTACCTCAAGTTAACAGAAAGAGTTCAGGGGAGGTTTGGATGCTGTAAGATACCCGTCTGGATAAAGTCTGAGTGAATTTGGTCCAACATAGAGACCTGGGGTACCTCTGTTTCCAGAAGGGTACAGCATGAAAAGCCAGGGGAGATTGCTTTAAACCTTAAACAAAGAAGCAAAAACAGGAGGGGGTCGATTTGAAGCTGTGATTTACAGTCAGTCCCACATCTGTTCTTAAACTGGTGTTGACATATTGCAGCATACTGTATGTTAGGAAAGACATGTTGCAAGATTCTGCAATATTTAATGAGTAAAGGACAAAGTCATATCTCAGCTTGTGCCTCTGCCTGTGGCTTGTAAGACAGCCAGCTTTCACGCTACCAGCTGAATTCCTAGGAACTCGGACGGAAGCCCTATCAGACAGACCTGACCAATCCTGGTCAGTAGAATTAGTGAGTGAGCTTGTCAAGATGGCTGACATTTAGGTCTCTGGGCATAAATCCTGGGCGTCCAAATCATGTTGTGTCTGTCTACAAACTCATTAATTCTGCCTTCCATGCTCTCCCTTTCAAGTGATCCCATGATATAGGCTCCTACTCTTCTGCTGCACACACCTCTCCTTTCACACAGTGTAGGTTGGTGTTTGGTAGGAAAGCACATTGAATGGAATGTGATTTGGTGCACATCCTAACTTCTAGCTGAGAAGAACTTTTCATTCTGATCCCAACAGAATCAGTGCCTATCTGTCCACTGTCCTGTTCACTCTTAGAAAGTTTATTCTGGCGTCAGGGAGACGGCTCAGGCACCAAAGCGCTTGCCTTCTTACAAGCATCAGTACCTGAGTCTGGATCCCGAACACCCATGTAAAAAGCCAGGCATTGCTTGAAATCCCAAGGCTGGGGATGCAAAGACAGGAGGAGCCTGGGGTTTGCTGGTCAACCAGCGCAGCTGAATTGGTAAGCCCCATCTCAAAAAATAAGGTGGACACCTGACTCTGACCTCTGGACAACACACACACATAGGAGAGGAGATGGAGGGAAGAAAGAGGGTCTGTTGGGAGCACAAAAGTTGTGATCACAGATGGCACTAGGGAAGCCAGGAATATTAAACATACGCAGGGTCGTCTTTCCAAAAAAAAAAAAAGCATAACTTATTTTTTGTCCAGAACTCTGGGTCTGAGATCATTGGTGCCTCAGCCACCTCTGCGCTATCTGTAGGGCCAAGGTCATACGTGGCTCCACAGGCTGCCCCAGGCAGGGCTTGAGGTAGCTAAATAGCCCAAATGACCTCTGTGCTAACTGTAGGGCTGAGCTCATACCAGCCCCTCCTCTAGGCCCTTCAGATAACACATAGTCTATCTTTGGAGCCCATCTACCTACCTTTGTGCAAGAAATTGTACTTTGAGAAGAGTTTCGAAATTATGCCTCCTTGTGCACACGGGGTTCTGCTACACCAGGAAACTCTTTCCAGATTGTGCTGTACTTAAATGTCCCTCTAAAAACCGCCCAGCTCTGTCAGACTCCCGAGCAGTGATCCTCAACCTTCCTAACGCTACCTACTTCATAATTGTCATTCTGCTACTCTTAGGAACTGTAAAGTAAGTGGTTGTGGTTTTGGTGGTCTTAGGTGACCCCTGTGAAAGGATCATTTGAACCCCAAAAGGTTGTGACCCGCAGGTTGTACACAGCTGCTCTAGAAATTTGAACCAATACTGGCTACTGAGTCATGTAGAACCTATTTCCTTCTTGCCTCATGTGGATATTACCCTGCTGTTTCTGGTGTTTGCAGAGACCCCCGTGGGGGTGGGGAAGAGAAAAAAGACCAGATTATTCTACTCAAACATGAAAATAAATGCTATGTTTTGTGGTGCCCACATACAGTATCTCTAGGCCAAAGCAAAGCCACCCTTTCATCTTATCACAAACTTGCCTTTCTTTAGGTTTCAGTAGGTTGACTATTTAGGGCAGTCAGCCTTAAGGAGCCAGCAATACCAAAGCCCACCAAGAGATTCTCTCCTGCTTTCTTTCGAGCAGGCCCTGAGAAGACTTCTATCATGGCAGCCTCCTCCCAACTCTCCTGCTCTGTCGGATAGACCCCAGTGGAAACAAATGCCTGTGTAATACGTTCTTAGCTTTCTCTCCCCCATGGAGGGTGGCATCCCAACGTCCTCATGCTGCCATCCCTCTCTGTACGGAACCCACTGGGGGTACAGCATGAGACCCAGTGCCATTCAGGAGCGATGGGTCAAGGTCCTGCTGTTGATTAAACAGCAATTTGGGGACTGTCTGAGACAGAAGCAAATAAGACACCTCTGCTCTAAAGCATTTGCCATCTGTAGACAGATGTGAAATAAAGCATGCTAGGAGGCTGTGCAGAGGCGACGTGAAGGAATGTGAGGGAAGATGCCTCATGGGGAATGTTTCTGAACATACCTCACATAACCTTCTCCATAGCATACCTGTCGTAGCCGATGCTAACCATCCCTATTATTCAACGTTAGAAAGAGGCTGCTTTCTGAGGAAAGCCTACATTTTTAGCAGCAAAACAAAACCACTTTAGAGACCAAATGATGAAGGAATATCTATGGAATTTCAAACAATGAGAAAGAAACTCACTCTACATAACTCTACAGTCTCCACCTGCTGACAGGGCAAGCACAGGTTGGCCTCCATGATCTGGACCAGGAAACGAAATAAAACCCTAGGACTCTATCCTAAAGGAGTCTCTTCACTAGTGATTTGAACTGCAGCCCCTGAATCTGTATTTTAGTTACATACACCACCATCAAACCAAAGTGGTGGTTCTCAACCTGTGGGTCAAGACCCCTTTCACAGGGGTCGCATGTCAGATATCCTGCATGTCAGATATGTACATCTGGAGCCCTAACAGTAGCCAAATTATAATTATAATGCAACAAACATAATTCTGTGATTGGTGGGAGCCACCACAGCATAAGAAAGTGTGTGAAAGGGTCACAGCATTAGGAAGGTTGACACCCACTGACCTAAAGTGTCATCCAATTTGGAAAATGTGTTTTTATCTCTTGAAATTCTAGAAGCTCCTATTTCCAGGGGTCCTGTTTGGAAGGCCCATTCCCGACCTTTCTAGACACCCTTGCAATGACATTGAACGACCTAGGCTTAACTGGGCTCTTGATGTTCAGGGATCATTCCCATTTCTAGGTGCTAAGAAATCCTTTTGTCTCTCACTCAGCTACCAGAGAGCCTCCTGAGACCAGGCCTGTGAAGGTCACTCATCATGCTGGAGCCAACTGGTTGAACAACCAGCAAGTCAGTAGAGCAGGCTCTCTGGAGGAGTGATAGTACAAGAAATTCCTTAATCTTGCCCTAGGCCTCAGGAATCAAAGTCTGCAAAGTGAGGCCTCAGGAACATCCAGACAGTAACAGGCTCCTCTGCGGCTCCTGTTCCCATAAACAACAGGGCTATCTAGACCAGGATCACCCACTGCGGAAGTAAATTTGAGGGGAGGAGAGGGGAGGGAAGGGAAGTTAGGGAAAGGGAGGGGAGGGGGAAAGGAAGGGTAGCAGCAGACACTGAACCTGAAGGGCCTGGTGACACCATTCTTTTCGGAGTGAGCTAAAGGGTCTAACACGGGGTATGACTTATGGGTCCTGCCTCCACGATGAACTTGGAAATTCTGGTGGGTAGAGTGAGACAGCAGGGAAGCATTGTAATAGATGATTTCATCACAGAACTCTTATCAAGGCACTGGGAGCAAAGGGAGAATGCTGGTACCTCCAAGAATGTTTGGGCCAGGGGCAAACTACAAAGGAAAGATTTGGACAGAAGAAAAATATGAGGAAAGCAACCCACCATCAACTCGGAGACTCGGAGTGACTCAGGGTGGGATCTCTGAATGTGGGGTTCACGTAGACTGAGATGGCACCGTTTGGCAGCTCCAAGAGACAGCCTTGCTTGGAGGGGGAGCAGGGCTGGAGTTACAGTGCCCAACCACTGCAAGCGAGAGGCACGAGCCAAGCCCTGCTGCAGTCATCACACAGGAAGACTTCCTGCCATGACCTCAGCCCTAGGAGGAAACAACCATGAAGGAAACAGAACCCTGATTAGTTGCAGGGGAAAAAAAAGGACTCATTTCCATTTTTACTTACCAAGGACAGCTGTGCTGTGCAGTCAATGAAATCGGTTTGCATTACTTTTGCCTATTTCAATGACAAAAGGAAGTGAAATGAGAATGGTAAATGGCCAAATGAACTTTGGTTAGAACAACTTCCTACTGGAGATGCTTTAAAACTGAAATTTTATCTGCACCCTGTCATATGAATTATAACAAAAACATTTTAAATGTGTAAATGCTGCTTAGAACTCTGCATTGCCTAGTTATTCTAATACATAAAGTTTTACTTGTATGTAAGCTTAAACTGATTGTAGGCTAGTACTATTGTGTGGTATATAAAATATATTGTGATAGTTTTAAAAGGTACAGAAAGACAACAATATAATTTTGCTTATAGACATATATATGTAAAATTTCTAGTCTAAGTTCACACACACACACACACACACACACACAAATTCTCTTCTCTTTTGAAGGACTTCCAATTACTTTTAAGCATGTCTGAAGGGAGCACCCAGAACACCTCCAAGTCATCTAAGCTTCTCCTTTTCTGTTCTGGCATCTCATTAAGCAGAGTGAATCAGACAGCCAATTGGAAAAAGTTGAAAGGATTATCCTTCCACAGCCAGAGTGTGATGTGCAGGGGTTTTCAAGTTTCCTCCTGAGGGTCCATGACCTAGATTGGCTGCTGCAGGAAGGGCAGGCCACTCAGTTCCCTCTTTCTCCTCCTCCTCCTCTCCTTCACTCTGCCCAACCCCCTCATGACACAAAAGCTTCCCATGCAAGGCAAGGACTGAAAATTACTGGATACAAGAGAGAGAAAGGGGCTAGGGCCCTGGCGTTTCCTACAGTGACAGCATCCAAACCCAAAGCTGCCAGCCAGCATTTTAACTGTTGAATCCATGCTGGGCTAGGGTTTAGCACTACAGAGAACAGGAAAACAATCTTTCTTCTCCTCCTCCTCCTTGCTCTCCTCCTCCTCCTTCTTGACTTTTAGGATTGCTTCCAAGGAGCAATGTCTCCCCCTCTTAAGACCCTGGAGTCCAATTCTGCTTTTAGGCAAGTCCTGTTGTCACTCTCTATGGTAGTACCAGGAAAGGGGACAAGTGGGTAGGGGGGGTGTTTAGAACACCAATATTTTTAGTTAAAGAATGTGATGCTGGCAGATAACAATGTGAATTTTGTTCTGGTAAAATACCTGTCATTGCTTTGGAAAAGACATGAAATAATGGGATAGTAAATTTCAAGTTAAATTATACAAGGAATGCCATTTCCTGTTACTGCGCATTAGCAGTTCACATAGAAGCACACTAACTCATGCCTGAACTATAACAAAGCAGTTGGTCACTGTGGAGCCTATCTGCCCAGCATGGTGAGACTCTGAAGAGGAAGCATGCACAGACAGTCTGCAGGTCTGAGCTTCAGCATGCCATGTCCAGGCTGGGCTGAATGCTGTGGGGCAGGGCTTAGGACAGAGGACAGGAGTGGGGGAGGATTCGTACTGTTCTGCTAACTTCGGGCTGATGACCTCGGGTCTGGTGGCTTCAAGTATCTGAGAAGCCATCTCTGGATTCTCCATGTTGAAGCAAAACACACCTACACGTATATCTCCTGGAGCTTTTCCTGTTCCTCATTCTCCCAGGCTAAGACTTGACAAATGACGAATTAGGGAAAAGATGTATGCAGAATCTGAAGAACGGGGCCTTCCTGACAAAAACATGCAAGAACTCATGGTTTGGAGTATTTCATCCATGTCATTTGGCACTCAGAGGATGTTGGAGGCTTGTCCTGTTGATAACATTTAATTAAGCACCTGACCTTATGCAGTAAAGTGCATTGACATTGTGGAAGGGATTTTCAGGGTGTCTTCTCAGCCACCCACTCCACTCCTCCTGTGGGGAGGTACCGAGGCTGCTTACACACGTGGGGGGAGGGGTACAGGAAGGGCCAGAGGCGTCAACAAGGTACTCCCCTTTTACCTTCCGTTCTGCAGTCGGAGTTTCACATATGTTCTATAAGCATGTCTTCAGTACGTGACCTCTTCCTGCTGGAGACACAGCACAAACATGATGAACTAGTCCACTGCCTATGGGCCTGGCGGACGTGAGTGATACTGTGCGTCACTCCAGGCAGAGGTGAACTGAGGATAAAGTGCACAGTTGAGAACCTGTGCTCCCCTCAGCTGGAGGAAGGACAGAAAGGCTTCCTTCCGGCCACGGTGGAACCTGGGGAGTGTGGCTATGGAGAGGCACAGCCCTGGTCTCCCAACAGATGAGGCTCCGCTAAGACAAAGTGCCCGCTTCTTCAGCTCAAGTTCCACAGAACAGTATGGAACTTTGATTTCTAGTCAAAGAAATGCTTTTTTGCCTGTGAGTGTACCTCAATGGCATACACTGGGATTTCTTCAAACTAGTCCCAGGACTGGTCTCTTTATGACCTGCCAATTAAAGTACCCATGAGAACCTTCGTCACCACAACAAAGGATTGTGAAAGTGAGACTAGAACCTCTGTAAGAGAGAAGCCCACTTATGATGATGGAAAGTTGAATGAGCCCTTTTTGTGGTGAACACTTTTCTCCTACTTTGTACCAGCCACTTACAGATAATTGTGATGTATTACACCAGCTGGCACTGATACCTACAAGCTAGCAGCACTTGCGTGCCATCATGAGATGCCTGGATATCTCCTCTGCAGTTGACTTCATTATGTCCCAGCCCATGAGCCCTGAGCTTTGTTGATCTATTTCAGAGATGAATAGAGGCCAATAATGTACCTCATGAGGCTGTCATGTGCCTAACATACAATACAATGGTACCTTGCATATAATAAGTACTCCATATCTTAATCCCTGAAACTGGCCAAATACCCCAGATACCTCCCTCCCAAGCCTATAAGCAGCAAAGACTGCCAAGGGACACTCTCAAGACTAGATGAGCTGCCCAGAAGATCCAGAGAGTGGCTGAGCTGCTCAGAAGAGGCAGTTTTGAGCTGTCTGGCTCAGAGCATCTGGGAAAAGACAGTTGTCAGCCTGTTGAGCTGCCTGTGGGCTGCACAGTGCATTCTGGGGTTTTCGACTTCTGTGCATTGTCATCCAAAATACAGTTTGGTCCAGGAAAGATTTCACAGTTATGAATATGAGTGAAGACTCACAGAGCACAGGAAAAACACGGAGGAAGAACTAGCTTTGGAAGGAAAGATGGCTGACTTCAGAGCACAGAAGGAAATGACTAACAGCAATAGCGAGAGCAGTGAGTCCTGGCGTTGAGTTAAGGCTGAAGTCTGTTCCCCAAATTTCATGTGATGGAAACCTGGTTCCTAGTCTAGTGGAGCCATATTGAGAGATGAGACTCGCTGAGCAGGGGTGTGTGTGAAGAGTGGATTAATTCATCCGTTCAGTTATGAACCATTGTGGGAATGGCTTTGTTATGACAGTGATCTCTCTCGGGGACTGGCTCTTGTGTGACACCATTCCTGGGAGGTGTGAGCCAACAATTGAGTCATAGCTGTAATTTGTTCTGCACATGCTTAATATCATTAATTAAACTACATTAGAGTTACTTACATATCTATTGCTAATAACTGTGCACTCATTGGGATAAGAGACCACATCTTGTTTATTCATTTAACTTTGGCACATAGCCTAAAGACATCTACTTAATTCTAGTTAGTGAATGAGTGATTGGACTAGCAGTGCTGGAGGAATGATTTGTGGGGATTTTTTTATTTTAGCCTAACCCCATCATTAATGGGTGAGGAAACTGAGGTCCATCAAGGTAAGGCTAACCTAACCTCAAGCTGTTTGTTAGCAGGGACCAGAATACATTGTGCTGGGCTCTTGGCGGTACCTGGAACTTGTCAAACAATGAGTCAAACTACAGTCTTATGTCTTCCATTTCTGTGTGGGGTTTCTTGGGGGTAGGGTTGATTATTTTTTCTTTCTTGGTTACTCTTTAGCCATAGAGATTATAATGTCCTTGATCATCAATGGTATTTACCTACCTCTGCATCCCAAAGAAAGGCAAATTGTGTGGCTGCCGCACATGGTGAGGCAGTAGATACAGCAGTATCAATAACCATCTTCCTTCTCCAGCTCCTGGTGAGCTCCTGCCCTGCCTCTCTGCCCTCCGGATACGCAAAGGAAGGAGAGGAGGGAAGAACTACGGAAATAGGACTAATGAGAGCTATGTAGCACATTTAGATTGAGGACCCACCACACTCTCAGGTCTGCTCCTGCGAAAGGTTGGCTTTCAGGTCCCAGTACTCACTTGATGGTCACGCAATAGGCAACTACAGATCCTGATGAGCCAGCACCCTCTTCTGGCTTCCCTGGGTACCCTGCAGGCATGCAGCGCGTTTACGGACGTCACTAAAGTCTGGGTGGACGCAGGCAAAACATTCTTTACATAAGATAAAAACCTAAAAACCTCTAAAATACACCCAGGGAAGTTTGCCATTGCACTGTCAAGAGTGATGGGAGTTTGGGTTCAGGAGGTTAAGAAGATGCAGATAGAAAGCAACAAGTTAAACCACAGAGAAGCTGGTTTTCTCAAAGAATCAGGGAAAGCGATGACTAGACAGACATTCTCCTGGGTTAGTAAACCTCAAAGGTTGACTTCAGAGACAACGTCTGAAGACAACTTGAATTTGATTAGGAACACCACAACAATGTATGCAGCTGGGCGTGGTCAAACATGAACACCCAGCCAGGCCTTGGAGAAAGTCTGACACCTGGATGGCCATATCAGCAAGGCAGACAACTTAAAGGGCCCGAGAAAGGGACAAACAGAGCTCTGTGAAAACCAATGACATTCCAGTGTGATGGTGCGTCCAACGCCGTGCCTGTCGAAATGAGTCAAAACTTACACTGCAGGGAAAATAGAACACACCCGAAGATTCCACCAGAGTCACTACGCAATGAGCAAGCCATGGGAAAAAGTTACCCAAGGAAAGGGCAGAACCCCGTGTGTAATTATTTAGTATATTTAATACATATAAAAGAATTGATCACATCAGCTTTAACACCGTAACAAGGGCAGAATCAGACCTGAGAGCCAAGAACCCAGTCCTTGAAGTACCTCAGCATTCAGAGTAGTCCCACAATGGCTCTCTCATGGAGAGGGAAGCAGGCAGACAACCTGGGGTTGCTCAGTCTGAGAGGCTGGAGCCCTAAGCAGTCCGAATCTGCCTCTGGAAGCCAGGGAGTTTCTTGGAGAGCCAGTAGCCCTAGTGGGTGATGAAAGGGTGGAGACGCTTGCTGTGGAACCAGAAATTGTCACAGAAGCAAAGGGACAGACTGATTTGGTGGCAAGAGCGAAGGCCAAGGAGCCAATGAGAAGGCTTCCTTCTTCCACATCCTTTGCACCCTAGCTGCAGGAGGTACTGCCCACTGTCCAGGTGAGTCCCCTACATCCAATCAAGGCAATCAGGACACTTCAAGGAAGACCCTTTGCTCAGGTGATTCTACTTTGGGGCAAGCTGACACTGAAAGCAGCCACAGAGCTGTCTTAAGCCGCCACCTGCAAAGATCTGCAAAGGTAAAGTATGAAGAATAAACGGGGAGGAAAGCAAACCTGCCTCAGCCATAGCTCCATGGCTTAGAAACAAATACTAGGAACATTAAAAGAGAAAGAGAGAGAGCAAGAGCCTGTTGTTTTGTACTGAAACAATGGGTATCTGGAGGCATCAATGATTCTCACACACACTCTCACTCACACACACACACACACACACACACACACACACACACCCCGCCACGTGCACACACAGCACTTTAAGGATACTGTCTGCTTACTTATACACTTCTTAAAGATAGTATAAATGCATATTTGTAATTTCTTAATTGACTAAAAGACGGTAGTATACAAAAATGTGTACTATATCTTAACATACAGAGATAAAATAAATTTGGCAAAAACAAAGAAAGTGGTCGAAAGCAAAGCTGTGTGAAAATTTTTTCCAGATGGCAACTCAGACCCACAGTAAGTAATGAAGACAACTTGAAATAAAAGATATGATTACTAGAGCATACTTTGTAAATACTTATTCTCCTTCATCCTCTGAGTTTATTACAAAGACAAGTTTATGCAGGTAATAATGATTAATGATAATAATAATAAATTGAGAACTCAAACAGGAGGAGGAAGAAGAGAAGAAAGAAGAAAATGGAAAAGTGATCAAAGGTACACAGGAGGTGAATCTCTGAGTTTCTTAAGTTAGTATTATTTTCAAGTGGATTCTAATAAGACAGGATAAATAATGTGAGTCTATAATTCTAGAGATAACTAAGGAACGTGAAACATTTTGTAAGATATTTGCTCACTATAAAAGAAAAAAAGTAATAGATAATAAGATAATTTTGAAAAGACAGGCAGAACAAATAATAAAATAATAAATGATAAGAATAACAATAAAACCAACACTTGGGTAGGCAGAGGCAGGCAGATCGCTGTGGTCTACAAAGCGAGTCCAGGACATCCAAGGCTGTCTGCACCTGACGAAAGAGACCAAAATGAATGAAGCAAACTGCACAAAGAGGAAAAGCAGTAACCACAGATTAATGGCTGAAGCCGTCAACTCCCCTAACACACATAGAATAAAGAATACAGCCCAACAACAGCAGAAAACTCCCAAGAACACATAGCACATTCTCCAGAACAGACCCTGTAGCAGGGGAATTGAAAAGTTCCAATAGAATTCTAGGTAATGAGAAGACAGAAAACTTGTTCTTCAGCCAAAATGAAATGAAATTAGAAATCAGAAACAGAAAGTTAATAAACTCGCTAATAGTACATTAAAAACAAAGTGTAAGGGAAATTAGAAAATGTTTAAAATAAGTGAAAATGAAGACACAACATGAAACTTTCTAGAAAAAAGCAAGGTGTTTCATTAAGAGAATTTTTAAGGTTTATTTTTTCACTTAGTACACAAGAACCGGGCTTGGCTGAGCCATTTTCACACATGCAGATAGATCACACTTTGTTCTTCTTGGTCTCCTGTCCCGGTATCCTTGCCCTTATGCATCTCTCCCTCTTCCTGTCCTCTGCTCCACACCCAAAATACTTGCCTCTTGTCATCGTTATCTTCAGCTGTCAAGCTGACACAGTTACCTGGGAAGAGGAAAGCTCAACTGAAGAACTGCCCAGAATAACCCGTGGCTGTGGCTATTGTAAGACATTTTCTTACTTGCTAAGTGATGTATCAGGGTCCAGCCATTTTGGGTAGTGCCATTCCTAGGCAGGTGAGCCAAGGCTGTAGAAGAAAGTTACATGAGCCAGCCAAGAAGGCGAGGAAGCAGTGTTGTTCTGTGGTTTCTGCATTAAGCTACTAACACCTCCTGTGCTTTCTCGGTATACATGTTTCATTGTCATCTCTTGTTCCTGCCCTCTTCCTTCTTTCTAACCCCTGTCTTCCCTCTCATGGTCCCTTTCCCACTCCGATGTCTTGTATACGCAGGACACTCGCGCTGCCCACATACGGAAGAGAACATGGCATTTGTCCTTTCTGATTCTGGTTGTGTTTTTTGTTGTTGTTTTGTTTTGTACTTATAACAATCCCCAGTTTCATCCATTTTTCTGTGAATGTTAATATTCTATTTTTCGTTGCGGCTCAACATCATTCGATTATGACTTCACACCCTACCTTCATTTATCTTCATCAAGCTTTTCTCACATCCTTGCAAACATTTAGTTTTTCTGATTCTCTTAAGATAGCCAGTCTAATGAGGGGTGGGAGTGAGTCAGGATCTTAAAGACATTTAAATTTGCTAAGGAGGATGGACATGTTTGCAAGTAGTTAGTACCTGTTCGTATTTCTTCCTTTGAAAACTATTCATCCCATTAACCTATTTATAGATTGTGACTTGGCATTTCATTTTGGGGCTTATTATAGATCCTACATACTAATTTCTGTCAGGTTTATAATTGATAAAGACTTTGTCCCATTTATAGGCTATCTTTTTACTTGGTTGAGTTTTTCCTTTGCTGTACAGAAGATTCTTCATTCATGTAACCCTCACCTGTCAGTTCTCAGAATCATTGCCTATGCACCTGGCATCCTGCCCCAGACCTTGGTGCATGCTGGGATTTTTCCTCTAGCAGTTTCAGAGTTTTGTATTGAAAAGGCTCTGTATACTCTATTGTATATGGCTGATACCTTTGCCAAAGCTTGGGTGGGGGTAGATTTATGTGACGGTCTTCTAGTCTGTTCCATTGGTTGCCATGTCTATTTCTGTACCAGTACCGTTCTGTTTTCATGATTATAGCACTGCAGTGTAGTTCTGCTTTGGCTTCTTGTGTCTTTTTTTTCAATCCATAAAATTTTTAAGATTGGATTTCCCAGTCTTGTAAATTTGATAAGGATTGTTTTGAGGGTCTAGATTGTTTTCACATGTGTTATTTTCATGATATTGATTTATCCATGCTTCCCTGTAATTTGATAAAAACAAACAATAATGGACATAAAAGGCCAAATAGGCCCAGGTGCCATAAAAATGAGTAATAACACCACCAACAGAAAACCAAAATCTAGCAGGAAAAATACCAAGTCCCACAGCTGTACCCGGTATCTTGGACTCCCGATAGGATGAACATAGCTTAGGTAGCCCCACCGCCGCTCTGTCCTTGTGCTCTCCTCCCTCTTCCTCTCCCTCCCTCCCTTCTACTGCCTGCAGCACACACAGATTCTCTCTCCAGCCAGCTCCCTCTGGGCCTGCAGTTTCTCTCAGCAGGCATCCAGAGCATCAGGGGTCTGTGTCATAACTTAGCTTCCCCTTCACAGCTCCACAGCTCCGTGCAGTGGCCTGTGAGGGATTCCTGGCCTTGGCAGCTCTCTGAAACCATGCCACAAGTCTCTATGACCTCTGCAATCTCACATTTCCATGCCTGTAATACCAGTGTCATGTAGGTGATGTTGCCAAATTCTGCTACCAGCTGAGATGTGGCCTCATCCCTTTGGGCCACAGCTGTACCAGCATCTATGTGCTAACCTGGGCAAATACTTTGCTGGGCAGTTGCTTTCAAACATCAGGGTAATGCTTCAGTTTAGGCTTTCTTTTTTGAAATGAATTTGGACCATCAGGAAGGTGCCTCCAAAGGTAGGGTTTTGCCCTCAGGCCACTCTTCTGCTCCAGCATAGCACAGGAGTTTCCCC
This sequence comes from Pachyuromys duprasi, assembly GCA_028658305.1. Taxonomy (NCBI): domain Eukaryota; kingdom Metazoa; phylum Chordata; class Mammalia; order Rodentia; family Muridae; genus Pachyuromys; species Pachyuromys duprasi. The sequence goes on along the minus strand of CM053752.1, from coordinate 5,706,352 downwards.
TGCCAACTAGTTAGTCTCATTGACTTGCACAGCAGCCTTAGCACCAGCCAACATTTCCCATCTTGAAATTTCTTCTGCCAAACAAGTTAGTCCATGACAGTTAAATTCCTCTCCTCCTGACAGCTGGCAGAACAAAGCTAGATTCTTCACCAAAGTGTCACACAAGCTTCAGATAGAGTCCCCATTCCCCTCTAAAGCTCATGGTCCTCTCTCTGTCCACATGTCCACTCTCAGCATTCCTGGCCTCCAAGCCCGCTGAGCTCTGTTTGCAGAAGCAAGGGGTCGTCTACCCTGCAGTTCCAAACTCTTTCACATTCCTCCTTCAAATCAGTTGCCAAAGTCAAAGATCCACAGTCAGGTTTGTCATAGCAACCACCTGCTCCTTAATACCAACTTTCTGACTTAGTTACTTGTCCTGTTGCTGTGAAAAACTAAAACAGAAAAAGCAATTCAAGGAAGGAAGGAAGGAGGGAAGGAAGGAAGGAGGGAGGGAAAGACAGAAGGAAGAAAGGGAGGGGGAGGGAAGGAAGGCGGTAGAAAGTGAAGGGAGGAGGGAAGGGAGGAAGGAGGGAGGGAAGGACGGACTTACGTTAGCCCACAGTTAAATGCATCATAACTGGGGACGCCCAGCAGCAGGTGCTGGAGGCAGCTGGGCACATTTCATCCAGTGTCCAGAAGCAAACAGTGAATACCTGTGCTCAGCTACCCTGCTCCTTTTTGTACGGTCTAAGCTCTGAGCCCAGGGAATGGTGCCAACCACCTTTAGTGTGGCTTTTCCCGCCTCAGGTTAACCTAAGCAACAGAGTCCCTCAGAGGTAAGCCCAGGGGGGACATCATCTCTCACAAGTGTGCGCAGAGGTTAAAACACCCCTCACAGGTGTGCCCACTGATTAAAATATCCCTCACAGGTGTGCCCGGGGGGACATCATCTCTCACAGGTGTGCCCAGTGATTAAAATATCCCTCACAGGTGTGCCCGGAGGGGACATCATCTCTCACAGGTGTGCGCAGAGGTTAAAACACCCCTCACAGGTGTGCCCAGGGGGGACATCATCTCTCACAGGTGTGCGCAGAGGTTAAAACACCCCTCACAGGTGTGCCCAGGGGGGACATCATCTCTCACAGGTGTGCACAGAGGTTAAAACACCCCTCACAGACATGCCTGGAGAAGAAAAATCATCCCTCACAGATGTGCCAGAAGGAAAGCCATCTCACAGGTAAATCATACCTCGCAGGTGTGTCTGCAAACACGATTTCTAGATGATTCCAGGTCCTGTCCCAGGCTCACCAATAACCCTGTTAAGTTGATAGCACTAACCAACATACAAAGGAAAAACAAAATAAAACAAAGACAAGCAAAAGAAAACAAAGACGTAGAGGCTGAAGATAATAACTTAAGATCAAAATATTATAAAATTAGAACAGACATCAAAACGAAGGAAATGATGAAAATAGAGAAGAAAAACACTGACCAATTACAAAAATATGTGTTGGTGCAATGAGGCACCAATCTGTACGGCGGGAAATAAAAACCAAAAACATCGTGTAAAGAAATGATAAAGCAAAGATACTGTTATAAGCATGGAAAAGAGGAAATGGGGAAGCAGAGGGGGAAAGAATAAATAACTGGAAAAGAATGAATTAGAGGTGTAGTCCCTCCGTGTTTCAGGGCTGGAGATGGCCTCGCGTATCTAAGCGGGGAAGGGTGAGTTCCCGTCTGTCCGTCTGTCCCAGGAGTTATGCTGGCGCTGAGCGTGTGTTGGGTCGGTTTCTGGTGTCTCTCATAGTTGTCCTCACCTTTAACTTTCCCTTTCTTGAGTAAGGGATGCTCTGCGAACCACACTCAGATTCACAGGCTGTGTCCTGCGTGGTGGCTGGTGTTCCGGCTGTGGGATGTCTCCCGTGTGTGCTGGGAGTGGAGGGGGCCGCCACAGCAGCGGGGTCTGTGCGGGTGGACCTGTCTCTGCACTTTCAAATCCCACGGGCACCGATAACCCTGTTTGCGGCTGTGGATGTCGCTGGAGCACAGGGGTCAGCAGCGGACTTGGGACAGACAGCCGGCTCCAGAGGTTAATCTACCTGTTGACTTCAAATTCAGGGCTAGCCAACGCCAGAGTTATTCTCAGTTGAGATCTGCTCCAGGAACCAGGGGTGTAAGTTCTCTGCCCCATATAGGTCACTGCCCGAGCTGGGTCTCCTTCCAGCCCCGTACTTTTTGATTTGTGAACAGTGTCCAGCTTCCCGGTCTCCATAACTGTCTCCCACAGGGTGAATCCAGGAGTCCCGGGTTTGTGACTATCCCTGTTCTCAGGATCCCCCGGGATCGATCAGTTTCCAGTCACACAGAGCTCTCTGAGCGGATGGACCTCCTACACTGCTGACGCAGCCCACTGGAAAAAGTCAGCGTCTTAGAAAGACCACAACTGAGTTAGAGGCTTGCGCGCTGCAGGCCTGTCCTGTAGATTAGACTGCGGATCTTTCTTCACCAAAGCTACCTTTCTTCACCAAAGCTACCTGAAATCACCTAAGTCACTGGTCGGTTGCTGCTTCTGGCCCCCGCCCCCCACCACACCACACCCAACCCCTGCACAGGGCCCCCCTTCCTGGGGAGCTCAGCGGTTGTTGCTGTTATTGCTGGACTTTCTTCTCAGGGGCTCACCTGTGTTTTTTCCCATAATTTTTTTCAGCTGATCTGTTACCTCTTTGTGGATTTCTGAGGCTTTTCCTCCCTTTCTGTCTTAAGACCAGTCTGTTTTTCTTTTTCTTTCTTTTTCTTTCTTTTTGGTTTTTGGGTTTCTCTGTGTAGCCCTAGCTGTCCTAGGCTCACTTTGTAGACCAGGCTGGCCTTGAACTTACAGAGATCTGCCTCTGCCTTCTTGAGTGCTCGGAGTATAGGCATGCGCCACCACTGTACAAAAAAATGGAACTGTCCATTTCTTATCCTATGCTACCTCGTTAGGTCACAAGAAGATGGCTCCTAGTCCTCTGTCTCACTTGGAAGTTTTAGTTAAAATTATATAAATAAAATTATATATAATTATATACTATATATTTATATTATAAATAATTTATATAAATATATAAGCTTTTATGTACTTATATTGTACATAACTTTATATATAAATTTATAACTCAAAAACACTGAATTATATAAATTAGTAAACATAGGCTAAATTAGGTATGAGAATTAACATCTCACTAAAGCTTTATTAAAAATTTTATTTATTAGCCAAGTAGTGATGGTACACACCTTTAATCCCAGCACTTGGGAAGCAGAGGCAGGTCAATCTTGTAAGTTTGAGACCAGCCTGGTTTACAGAGTGAGTTCCAAGACAGGCAAAGCTACACAGAGAAACCCTATATCACCCCCCCCCCAATTATTTAGTGTGTGTGTGCCTGCATGTATTCATGCGCACACGCACACCACAGCCCTCATGAAAAGGTCAGAGAGCAACTTTCCAGAATCAATTCTCTCCTTCCACCTAGAGGGCTCCAAAGATCAAACTCACGTTATCAGACTTGGAGGCAAATGCCTTTACGTCCCTGTCACCTACCTCGCCCCCTTTTAAAGTACCAAACAAAGCAAACAAAAAGAGTATTTCATCTGACAAGGCTCAAGAAATTCTAGATGACGGTCTAGGAATTTAAGTTTGTTTATCCCAAGTTGTTCATACTCATCACAGCAAGATGAATGTGGGCGTAGCTAAGCCACACAGCTCTGCCAAGCGCTGAGTCCTGTGAGGACAGAAAGGCAAGATGAGGACCACCGCCCAACAATCTGAAGGAAGAGTACAACGTACCCAGGAGGCCATCTCTGCCTGGAGCTCCCTGACCCTTTCTAGCCTTCCTGCGAAACGAGAGGAAGCACTGACTCCTGGTGTCTGGTGCCAGGCAGTGGTATTAGTCAGTTTTCCGTTACTGCAACAAATGCCCGAGAGAATCGACTCGTCAGGTTTACAAAGTGACAGGGGTTTATTTTGGCTCACAGCCTTAAGGTTTCCAGGCACAGTCAGACAGACCATTACTGTCAGGTCTTTGGCGGGGAATCCAGATGACAATGACCATAGCTGCTAAAACTATTCCCTGTCATTTCAGGAAGTAAAATGAGCCCAGAAATTCCTGGGTGCCACAATTCCTTCTAAGGGCACACCTTCCAATGACCTAGGCTCTCCCACCAGATGCTCACTCTTAAAGGTGGCACCGTCAGACAATGGCGCCACCCTGAGGAACCATCCTTTAACACGTGGTCCTGAGTGGGACTTAAGGCCAAAACTAGAGCAGTCTGCTTGGCTACTGATCTCTGAGTTGCTCTTCCCAGCCTATCCCCCTCTATTCCACCTGTCAGTCAACTCTGCTGCTCTTTACAGCCCCAGACTCACTTGAGGAAATGTGAATAACCTTCTCTGAGTTGCCTTGTTAGGGCTGCTGTACGGAGCACCACAGAGTGCGTGGCTTGGCACAGCAGCCACCCGGTCTGAAGGACTGAGTTAGGTGCCAGCAGGCTCCGTTCTTTAGAAGGGCTAGAACCTGCCCTTGTTCACTGCCTTACTAAGCTGGCTGTCAGTCACCTTCCTTGGTTGTGTGTGTGTATCTTAATTACTTTCTACTGTTGTAACAAAATAATGACCCAGGCAACATGTATATGATGTGTGTGTGTGTGTGTGTGTGTGTGTGTGTGTGTGTGTGTGTGTGTGTGCATGGCTTATTTGGGCTTACAGTTCCAAGGGATGAGAGTCCGTCACCATCATAGTGGAGAAGCATGGCAGCAGGAGGCATGACAACTGGAGCTAGGAGCTGAGAGCTGAGAGCTCACACAGCTCAAACCACAAACAGAAAAATCTGGAAATGGCATATGACTTTTCAAACCTCAAAGCCCACCTGCTCCCAGTAACCTCTAGCAAAGCCCTACCTCCTACACCTACCCATGGCTGGCTCCTTTATGAAACCAATGGGTGAACTTACTATGGTTATTCTGCTGAACAGACACGGCATCAGTTTACTAGCATCTACATTCATCTCTGTGACCACAGCAAAGGCCTCGGCCCTCACTACAGAGGCTTTCTTGTATAGCAGATGGCAATTAACTCCAAAACTCACAACCAATCAAAGTGTAGAGAATGAATTGTCAGTGCAGTGCTCAGCTACAGATGGGACATCTGTATCAGCAGCCCCTCCTAGAACTCATGGACTGTCGTAGAAGGGTGTGTGTGTTGGGGGTAGGGGGAGCCCGAGGCTGGGAAAACAGTGGCAAAACAGTATCTTCTGGACTTGGCATGACCACCGCGCTCCTGAACTCTCAGCCACTGTGGGTAACTGCAGAAGACCGGCACAAGATCAAGCCAGTCAACATTCCTGCATTCGTGAGGAGGAGCTCCACAAGCCGGCCTCTGACTTACTGCTGACAGTTGCTGGCTTCTGAGGAAAGAAGAGGCAGTTTTCGTTAAGGATGTGATCCCTGGTACGGGACCATTCCCCAGTATGACGCCGTAGTCATGAGTATGTGGGACACAAATAGGACTCAGCTGATTATTTTTCTTGAAAAGGACATGAAGTCAAGGGTTGGGGTGGGAGGGAATCGGGGAGGAATTAGGGGGAGGAGTGGGGGTTGAATGTGATCAAAATACTTTGTAGGAAATTCTTAAATAATAAGTAAAAAATATGATAAAAATTTTAAAAAACTGGTCCCTTTCCAAGTTGGGGCAGGAAGAACAGCAACAGTAAAGGAAGTTGATGAGAAGGGCCACCCACCATCAACGAAGAGGTGAACTAAGAGTACATCAGCAGCACTCACAAGTGCATCCATGTGGGTTCCCAGGGCCCTCCAAGGAATCTGGAAACGTGTGAGGAAGCAGAGGGGACTCCAGTAGGGTGCACTGATACCAGGCTCAATAAAGCATCCGGGCCAAAGGGATGCAGAATGGTCAACAGCATATCCTGTACATTTGTTCAGAGAACATAATGGGGTGAGGTTTTACAAACGGGCTCTAGCCACTGGTGGCCTGTGTCCATGCTGCCATGTCCAAAAATACAGTCAGTGTGGATGAGAACTGACTGCTGGGTGTAAAATGAAGTTATAACACACACACACACACACACACACGAAATAAAACAAAACTAGAGCTCCAAGTGCTTACCCACACATGAATGGATAGCCCTTGGAATATATGTAGTAATACAGAGATATAGAAATGAGTGTATTATCAAAATGTATTACCTTAAAATCAGTATTACAGGTAGCTCTAAAGAGAACACAGTGTCAGGGCACATTCACTTAGCTCTGCCTTGAGGATCTGGTACTGAGAGTGAGCTCATGTCCCTTAGTGATGAGATAGCAAAATTGAGAGACTGTGTGTATGGGAGTACGTGCAGTGTGAGAATGAGTATGCATGTGAGCATGTGTGCAAGAGTGTGAGAGAAATAGTAAGTGGAAGTGGGAGTATGTAGGAGAGACTGTGTGTGTATGTGTGTGTTTCAGAATATTTGATCCCTTTGTGAGCCTGAGATTGTGAACTGTAAAAATCCTTCTTGTTTAGTATGGCTCAGCCCTAACACACACCTTTAATCCAAGAACTTTCTGTTTATTTTAGACAAGTATGTTGGTATTATGTCCTTGTGGAATGTATACAATTTACTCTTGTTCATTCACATGCTGATTTCTCTACCCCACTATCTGGTTTCAATATGGACATTGCATTGTGATGTGCATTCTAAGCATCACCTGTCTCAAGTTTGTGTAAACATGCCACCATTTGTTCTCTGTGTTGCCAATAAAAACAACCAGCCAATGCTGAGCAATGGAGAGACTAGGATGGGACATTCTGGTCCAGAGGGGAGGAGGAAGAAAGGAGAGATCAGAGAGGAGAGGACCTGGAAACCGCAGGAGAGATGAACCGGACCTAAGATATGACTGAAAGAAGTGTCATGTGGGAAATCTGAATGGGAGGAAACTATGCAGGCTTGGAGGTTTAGGATGGACTAACTATTGCCCAGCATTGTGGTCAAGGCTAGTTAAATAAATCCTAGTCTAAGTGTGGTGATTTGGTTATACAGCTGGTTAAGAAATAACTGCTTTTTAACTCAAAGATAGATCAATATTAAATATTAAAAATCATCAACACAGGGGTTAAGGTGTGGTTTAGCCCTAGTACATACCTTTGATCCAAGAGCTTTCTGCATACAGCATTAAACAAAGTTAACCCTAGGTCAAGAGGCAGAGCAAGAAACCAGCTGACCGAGAGTAAACAGAAAGGAAGGGCACTGAGCTGGAAGGGTATTTAAAATGGTGTGGAGAAGAGGGGACTTTTGGCTTTTTCCTTCTGGGGAGTGAGCTGAGTAGGAAGGTCAGCTGGGTGCTTTCTCTGTCTCTCTGAGCTAGCAGGTTTTTACCCCAACATCTGGCTCCTGAATATTCAGTGTGGTAAGATTGAAAGATTGGGATTTAAAATAATGTGTGTGTGTGTGTGTGAGAGAGATGTTCTCTACTTTTTTGATTGCTGGTAAACAGGAAAAATGGCTTTCATCTACCTCTTGGTGTTTTCCTGAGAAAATGAGCAAACGCAGCAGCCAGTTATTGCAGGGTAGGAGACCAGGAGCCACGTGGCTCTCTCTCCTCTAGAAAACCACGGCCTCTTTAAACAGGCCACCGTGAAAGGCAACCAGGGATGCAGCCCCTCAGACATCTGCCTGGTGTAGCCCAGCAGGGGTGAGAAAGCAGATAGGGCTGCGCAAGGAGCAAGGACCAGACTCCAGAACCAGGAAGAAGGGCATTTCTGCTTACGATTGTGTAAGAAATGCCATTGTCTCGCCCACATGCCAGGAGATTATTTGCTTTCAGGTTTGCAAACGAGAATGGCCACAAAGGTCTGTTGTCCAATCTGCCCATCTTCCAGTTGTCCTCTGCTGCCGGACTCACGAGTGACGGTGACAGCAACGAGATCCTGATGAAGGATGTGCCTGACTTCCTTGCTCCTGAATGCGATACTGCAACTTTGGGGAAAGGTTTCCAGGGTTATGTTTTTAGCTCCAGGACTGAGGGGATGGTCTAAATATCTTTTTATTCTCAGCCTTGGCCCTGTAATGTATTATACACATGCCTGAGCTTATGTGTTCTCACTGTTGGTATTAACAACAGCTTCAAGCATTCCAATTTGAAAAGGAAAGAAAGAAAGAAAGAAAGAAAGAAAGAAAGAAAGAAAGAAAGAAAGAAAGAAAGAAAGAAAGAAAGAAAGAAGGTCCAATCTCCCCAAAGTTCTTAGTTCTCTTAGTTCTCTGTCTCATGTTGGGATCAAAGCCTTCCTGTTCTGGGGCCTAAAGGCTCATTGGCCTCTTCTCCAAGCCCTTTGTTTTTCACTGAACTGCTTGTGGCATCTACTTTTCCATCCTGGTGTTTTCTTGGCTTAGGCTTCTTCCTGCTGCTTCCGTTGTTGTCATTGCTCTTCTTGCTTACTTGCAAAATATTTCATTCGTACATAAAGTACAGAGACCAGTTACAGTGTCCACTGTGTCAGAAAATACATGGAAGTCAGCAAAAGGAGACATTTTTAAAGTGTCTCTGAGCTAAGGATGTTAAAACGGGGGGGGGGGGGCATAGCTCAGTCAGGGGCCCTCTTCTCGTCTCATTTTATCTTCCCTGCTTGTCTTGCCCATGTCTAGAGCTGAACTGTTAACTTATAACAATGACTACCAGGTACCTACCCTCAACTTCTCTGTCTCCTTGTAGTTCCAGCTTGGTACATAAAGTTCATTGTCTTGTGCCACAAATTTCTGTTTACCACACACAGCCCTCCCAAACCGTGACTTCCTGACTCCTGCTTATTCCTGTCTCCACACATGACGTCATATCAACCTGGTTAGGGACCTAAGACACCTAGAATGGTACCTTAGGACCTTATTCACTATCACTTATCTTATTGAACCTGTGAGAACACCCTTAGTCCATATCAAATTAATCCTTTTTTTCTTTCTCTATGACTTGCACACCGGCTAGCCACTGTTGTCGGTTACAACTTCCAAATGAGGGCACCTGATGGGTTCGCTGCGCTGAAGGCAGATTTACTTTTTCAAAGCACAAATTCCTGTCCTTTTTTCATGGGGCTGATGTACGCCCATCAGTGAGATCTCAGAGCTCATGTTCTTTCAATTTTGTTTGTCTGGTTTTGGACAGGGTTTCTCTGTGTATAGCCCTGGCTATCCTGGAACTCACTCCATAGACCAGGCTGGCCTAGAACTCAAAGATCCACCTACCTGAGTGTAGGGATTTTTAGATGTGTACCACTATTGAGGGGTGTTTCTTTAGGGGAGTCCCCCCACCCCCATCCTTCAGTCTAGATCAGAATCCCTTGTTATCATCTCTTATCTGAGTTTGGTCTTTCTCTGACACTGGTGTCAGATGTAAACGAGCATCTCCAGTCCCACACCCTACTACTAATTATAAGCTCCATAAAACGACAAACTAGTGAGTCTCAAGCTCTGTGATTTACTGGCAGCCGTGTTGGGATCATGTGGGAACGTGTTTGATGGCACTGATAGCGTAGTTGTGGAATTCTGGGTTTCCACGACTATGAATATCTCTCCCTCCCGTGCCTCTAATCTAGCGTCAAACCACAGCCTCATGGTCTGACTTGGCACAATGAGCTGAAGGGTGGGGAAGCACCTGGCAAAGACGCTTGATGAAAGATAATACTTTCTGAAAGTGTCTTAAAGAAATAGAAAGAGCTGTGAACCAGATCTCTTATGTATCTCTGGTGTATTCTATAGCCGAGGAGGAAAATGCCAAGCTCCGGCTCCATCATCCGTGATGTAATGATATACTCTTGTCTTATACATTTGCAGTGCGTCAACCATGACAAGCGATACCTACAAACCAGAGCAAATCTGAACAGTGAAATATCGAGAAGGGCACCAAGCAAACAGAACGTACTCAGGGAATAATTGTTATCAGCAGATGATACAATAACCAACAAGGATGCTTTCTCGTTACATTTTTTTCTTAAAAAGGAAGCAGTGAGATGATCTAGGAATAGGTTAGGGGGTGGAGCAACCCTGGGCGATAAATGCTTTGTTTTAAAATGCCCTGCTAAGAAAGCCGAGGAACTGTGGAGGATAAGGCAGGCACGCATAACCAGTTATTCACTGTACAATGTTGGCTGACGACTAGAAGCTGAGTAAGGAATACAGACTCACAAAATAAATGAACAGATAAGCCTCAAGGAGACCGGAACTGGCAGAAAGGCATGCTGGAGAGGCCCCATGAGGGGAAGAGTTGACTCAGATGGAAACAGACATGTGCCATCTACGGCGATGACAGTGATGAGGAAGTTGTGAGTGACTTGGGTAACGAATAGGAGGTGCAGAGTGGATCCAGGAGCTTATATGTGTGCTGGGAATGGGGGAACGTGCCATGGTAGAGCATTTACCCAGCATATACAAGGGTGTGAATTTATTCTCCAGTCCTGTAGGAAAAAAAGTGTGTGGGGGAAGGAGCCTGACACTGACACAGAGATTGGCCAAAGTAACGGAAGCGGGAGTTGAGGCTGCAGGTGGTTCTCTTGTTCTCTTGTTTCTTCTGTTTCCTTTCTCGGAGGACTGGGCAGCATGCTTTACAGCCCGAGGAAGGGATCAGAAAAGAGGGGGCTATCCACTACATGAGATAGAGCGCATGACTAACACAGAGGAAGTTCTGATTTGCCCTTGCTGGCTCACTGGTGTGGCCCACAGCCCAATTCCTGATCCTGCCCCTACACCCCGCTGCACACACCAACAAGCTCCCAGTCCAGGCCTCCCTGCTGCTGGCCTTGCTGCGGTGTGATTGACCTGGCCACTGCGCTGCTCTGACCTTTGCTTTGAGTCTTGTTTTCTTGAGCGTGCATTTGGCCTTAAGAACCCACGGCTGATTTGGCATCCCGGGCACCGCCATTACTTTACCTGGCCACACGGCCACCCTCACCCTCAGCTGTTCGGACGTTCAGCCACTCTCAGGAACTGTATGGCTAGGCTTCTTTCCCCCACTGCCTAGGCAGTCCCAGAAGTGAGTTCCAGAGGAGATCACACACAGATGTCGAAATCCGGGACACAAGGGAAAGAGGGGTCACTTCTGAAGCCCATTAGCAGAAGACGAGACTGGGGCAGTGGAAGGGGGGCACGACCATCCCACTTCACGTTTCCTTTGACAAACGTGGTACATTCAGAGGGGCTTAGCACAGTGTTATGTTAAAGTAAAGCTTCTGCTCTCAAATAAGTACAAATTAGTCAGTGGGTTTATTTCCCTTTTGAGCCCAGGAAAACCACTTCCTTGGGTACTGATATCCCTGGTAAAAACAGGTCCATCTCTAACCTTGTGGTGCTATTAGCAGGATAAATGCGAAGACAATCAAGTAGCACAGAGTTATGAAACTGGGACTCTGGGAGAGTTCTGCCCCACGCACACGTGGTCACTACCAAGCAAGGGCTGGGAAAGAGGAATGAACGTGGGAAGGGCTGCTAGGAAGAAGGGAGGCTGCACAGAAAGACATTACCCAGAGCATAGCAGATTATACACACTCTTAAATGTCTCCAAACGCAAAATTCCAGAACTCGGTTGTAAGCTGGCCATGTGTGACACACGCAGCCTAAATATCTGTGAGTTGTAGCTCTCCTGGTAACACCATCATTCACAAGCATCGTTCGCAGAGAAATCTGCCGCTTGCAGCACCTATACCAGGAATATATATATCAGGTCTTCGGGACTGCGTGAGATGAATGCCTGCATTAAAAGTTACAACTGTGTTTGTAGGTTCCTAATGAGTTTTTTTTTTAACATGGCACTTATCAGAGCCGGCGAGCCCACTCCTCTGGCCTTTGAGAAGCTCCAGGGCCATCACCTTCCAAGGGGGTAGGCATTTTAGCTCTGTTTGAGCATCTGAGCTACAGTAATTACCGACAAGTGGCCGCTGGCATGTTTAAACAATCAGACCTCTGTGAAATGTCTCAGAACTTTGAAAACTCCTCACCGCAAATGCACATCTCTTAAGGTGACACATTCTTGTAAGGATATATGCTGACAATTAGAAAAGAGTGTTTTTTAAAGTGTGCAATATTTTCTCTCGCATGTGTGCTTTGTCTTATGAATACACCAACGGCTCTGCCTCCTAGACATAGGACCCCAGTTGCGTTTATAGTTTTCGTTGAACTGCGCACCAAAATAAAGGTGCCTTTGAAAGTCCCAACAACAAAAAGCTGTGGCAAAATATTTGGCTGATGTTTTCTAGGTAACTTTGGATCTCGTGTTTTGCGTGCATCTCGATTTTATCTTCCCGTTCACTTAATTTGTTTTTATCAAGTATCTTTTTGGCACAGCTTGATGTATCCTGAGCTATAATGAAGGCGATGGGAGAAAAGATTTGTGGCTGATTTTTTAAAATAACAACAGCGATGTGTTGCACGCCCACTAGGCAAATAATAAACATTTATTGAACTCATTTAAATTGAGCCCAGAGCAAGGACATGTGATTGATGGTTGAGATAGGTGTTGCTATGGCAGCAGGTACTAGAGGAGGGAGGGGGAAAAAGTAAAAGGTAATTCAAAATGAGAAAACCAAGCAAAATGAAAAGAAAGGGATTTTATGTATGGACATGGCACACATACCATTCATCAGAGATGTGGACACGGCAAGCATCGGGGAAACTGCTCAGTCAAGCTTCCTCAGATCTAATGCTTTCATTTAAAACGAACTGAATTTTCACACCTCCTGTGAGCACCGTGATGGTGGTGAAGATACTATTGGTAGCCAGAAGGAATGTGAAATGTTTGGTCCACGGATGATTGTGCTATTTGGGGAGGCTGTGTGTGGAGCCTTGCCAGAAAAGGTAGGTCACTGCGGGTGGGTGAGTTTGAGGTTTATAGCTTAGCCCCCTTCTCTGCCTCCTGGTCCAGCTCAGAGGTGGGAAGCAGACTCACGGTCCTGCTGCCACATATGGCCAGTTGTGTCTAAGCCACAGGCAATGAGGCTACACCTCAGCACCAGTTGTATTCTATTTATTTTTTTATTTTTATTTTTTTAGATCTGTGATCATACACCTTCTAAGAGGCAACCTAAGGAACGATGGAATAATCTTGGCTCACGGTCAATCACGGTGGAAGAGCATAGCAGTAGAAGCAGCTCTTTCGCCAAGAACTGGTGCAGAGAGGCAGGGTCCCTGCTGTGGCTTCGAAATATGGCTATGGTTCCTAGGCCTCAGAACTGGTCCACAGCAAGGCTGTTGGAGAGTTTGGAACTGTGAGCCAAAGAATCCCTACAGCGCTGTAAATAGAGTGTAATGGGCTATTCTGGTGGAAGTTCAAGAGGCCAAACGATGATAGAAATGTAGTCAACAAAGGCCAGGCTTATAGAATTTCAGAGGGGAACAGAAATAGTACTGGGACCTGGGAAAAGACTGGTTGTGTTATACTGTAGGAAAGAAACTGGCTACTTTCTGTTAGTTCAGTGTCCTGAAAATCTGAATATGATTGAATTTTAAAGTAATGAACTAAATTGTTGGAGCAAGGCTAATTCAAGATGATCTGACATGTAGGTTGTGACCTGGATACTGTTCACTGTGCTTAGCCAAGTTTCCAGTGGGAGAAACAGAAAGCGGAGCAAGAGCAAGAAGGTGAAAAATGTTCAATTGGCAGGGACCAGAGTATGAACAGGCTTGAAGCTGCAGTGAACTGCCATAGTTTGGGTAAGGTGGTACAGACAATGTAACGGTCATTGTTAGAGATTAGTGGCATTAAAGAGAAAGCATGACTTGTACTGAAGCAGAAGGATGGTATCCTACGGGTAAAACCATACCAGTTCAGAGCTTTAGAGGGTAACAGTTAAACCCTTTTGAAAGGAGAAGATAGAGCTTGATATAAGACAGATGCTATCAGTACCCTGGTAGAACATGGCCACCCAAAGAACTGGTTTTATAGATTCAGCTGGGAATGTACCAGAAGCTGCTGCAGCTGTGTTCCAAGGGGCTCAAGATAACATATCAATCTGACAGTATAGTTAGATGTCGTCTATATGGTTTTGGTTTTGCAAGCATGCATAAGTGCTATAAAGTCATGGAGTCTTGTATGAAGGACCCAGAAAGCAACCGAGGCCAAGCAATGTGTAGCAGGGTCAGAGCCTCTACACAGACTTCTGGAGTAGGCTTTTGTGAAGCTGTTGAAGTGAAGTTGAAGTTTTAAGAAGCACCCATAGTGTGAGAGATGCCACAGATGTGGAATGTCACAGAGGAGAGCTGCAGGGACTTAACGGAGTTAGCCTACATGCATTGGTTAGATTTTAATCAACTTGATAGAAGCTAGAGTTATGTGTGTAAAGGGATTGCCTCCATCATATTGCCTGCAGGGCGCATTGATTAGTGATTGATGTGCTCTTGATCATATAATTGAGCCTAGGTGATACTACTGCAATTTTTTCGGTGTTTGGCTCAGAATTTCAGAGTATGTCATTTTTCCTGCTGGGGGCTGGTCTTTGGTCTGCTCTTTTCTTGCTATCTGTTCATTACTCTTCTACCTGCAATGACAAAGTACATAAGGAAAGAAGAGTTTATGTTGGTTCGCAGTTTGAATGTACAGTCACTCATGGTGGTGGGTACACGAAGTCATGTTGGAGTTGTACTCAGGTGCAGCAAGAAACACGTGTGGGTGCTTGGCTGGCTTTTTCCTTCTTCTCTCTGTATTCGGTCTCAGACTTTGTTGTGTGACAAAACTTTTCCTGAAGTGACACTATCCGTGTTTACTCACCCAAGATAGGGTGCCCATGACAGACCCAAGTATGGATACCATCTAAATCCAACATGATGAATCAAAGTTTATTGAGGTTACTTACAAGAACATGGATGAGGGGTTACTTCTAGGAGCAGAAATGACTGACTGACAGCTGTATCAGCAAAGCCCACCCAGCATAGATGCCAGCTCACAAAGATGGGAATCTGGAACACACTGCATGGCCTAGAGGAAGTTCAACAGGATGTAGAGTAACCTTTCCAAGCCTTTCTGGTCTTAAACCTCTTTAAGACAGTTTAGCTGGCTTCTGCTTCTTCAGGGAACCTGGTCTGGTCTCAGAGTATCCTTTGTAGCTTGGTTTGCATACTCTGGCACTGAGAGGCCTATTGAATCTGGTCGGTTTCAGGGACTTCCTGAAGCTATGTATTTACTTTCCTGTTTAAGGAGTTTTCCTGCAGGATGAAATGTTTCAGTCTCAGAGTAAAGTTACATGACAGGCTCTATACTTAGGGTGTGCCGCCTGTCTAGTATTATGTCAACTTGACACAAGCTAGAGACATTTGGGGAGAGGAAATCTCAACTGAAAAAAATGCCCCCCACCAGACTGGCCTGTGGGCAAGCCTGTGATATATTTTCTTAATTAGTGATCTATGTGGGAGGAACCAGCCCATTGTGGGTAGAGCTTCTTGCAGAAAGATGGTCCTAGAGATTGTCGAAGAAAGGAGGCTGAGAAAGTCTTGGGGAGCAAGGCTGTAAGCAGCATTTCTCCTTGGCCTCTGCATCAGTTCCTGCTTCTGGATTCCTGCCCTGTTTTCCTTCAGTGATGGACTGTGATATGGACATGTAACTTGAAATAATTCCCCAAGTTGCTTTTGATCCTGGAATTTTATGATCATAGCAATAGAAACCTAAGGCACAGGGTAAGTCTTCCCTCCTTAATTAAACCTCTCTGAACACACCTTACATACATGCCCAGAGGGCGTCTCCTAGGTAAATATAAATGTAATCAAGGTGACAATGGAGGGCAACTGCCACAGGTGTCCTGGTGTTGCTACAGGCCCTGGATGGCAGAGCTTCACGGTCTGTATTTGCTCTGCTCAGTTGCACTCTTGCTTTGATCTGATCTTTCTCTGTTGTGTTCCCTTTCCACTCTTTTGGAACAGGGACGTTTCATCTGTACTGACAGTACACGATTTGGCTTTTATTTGTTAATTTTACAGGACCTCACTGTTAAATGGTTGTCTTGAATTTCGGAAGAGACTTTGGATCTTGAACAGTTTCGGAACTATAAGACTATGAAGACCATGGGCTGAATTCATTCTGCACTAACTATTGTCAAGAGTGTCCTCCTCAGTCACAGCTGATCCCATTTATTAAGGAAGTATCACTCTGTACCACACAGAAGATGCTGACTACCCTGGAATTCTCCTCCTCCTCCCGACGTTCTACTTCCTGATCTTTCAGTATTCCTCACATATCTCCCTGCCGATAGCAAGGCTCATAAAACCATCACTACATCAAGAGGGTATAACATCACACATCACACAGGGGGAAATTTCCATATCAGACACCACACACACACACACACACACACACACACACACACACACACTCACTCACGGTGCACCACCCCCAGGATGTTCAGCCTCAGTGGCATGCCTTGCTACCTACAGCCTTGTATAAAGCATGTTTTACTTGGGGTGTCCTTCAACTGCTTTTGTTTTTCTATCCTAACATCTTGGTTATTTCTTGGCTTCCTGAATATATAAATTGTATCACTAGCCTGCCAATTTTAGGAAACTAAAAAAGTCTGTGGGGACACGACTAGACTCTGATTGAATTAAATTACAAAGATTGAACTCTATAAAAGATTGCATTTTCTAATCAATTATGACCTATCTTTACATTAAATTAATTTTCCCTCAATAACAGTAATCTATAATGAGCTTGCCTATTTTCTGTTCTGTTTGTTAATAGGTATTTCCCCTTTCCTTTGCACTATCTTAAGTACTATCTCTTTGATTCTGGTTTTCAATTGTTTTTGGAGGCATGCCTTTCTTAAACCAAGAACCCTCCTGTCTTTACTTCCAAAACACATATAGAAGCCAATAACATTGTATGTTTCCATATTTTTGCATGCCCCCCACCATCATCAACTTAGTAGACTTTTGTCCTCATTTCTTAACTGATGCCCTTACTCCTGTATCAGTTTTCTGTTGCTACTGTTACAAATTATTGGCAACTCAACAGCTGAAAACTGTCTCGTTTCCCTGGCATCCCTACTAGCATGGCTGCTGCCACCGGTCTCAGAGTCAGCGCTGGCAGGGCTGCGTACCTTTCTGGAAACTGCAGGTGGCTCCATTCCTAAGCTAACCCAAGTTATTGACTGAGTTCAGTCTCATGTGGGTATAAGACTGAAGCTCTGATTCCTTCTTGATCATTTTCTGGGGGAAATTCTCAATATTTACAGTTCACCGATGTTCCTGGGCTCCTTGCATCCAGAAAGATCAGGTCTAAGCCTTGGGATGCTTCACATCTCTCCACTATCCTCTTTAGCTTCATTTAGTTCCTCTGTCCTCTTCTGTTATTTCCCTCTCTCACACACACTCCAGACAGAATCTCACTCCTCCACAAGTGATTAGCTTTGTCCCATCCATATAATCTAGGTCAATCTACTGTAATGTCTACAGACTGGTAACTTTAATTCCATCTGTGAAGTCCCTTCACAGCCGTGGCTAGACTAGCCTCGGACTCAGTAGGGTAACCCATGAAATTCTGCCTGCCGTAGACTAGAATGGACTTCAGAACACTGGTAATGCTTCACTGACATCCATCTCACTCCGTATAAGCAGCAAAGACCTTCTGTAGCACTATAAGAGATTACAGACTGCCCTCTCTCCCCCAGCATCTGTCAGGGTTCATGTCTCCTCACTTTTTCTCAACTCCAGCCATGGTTACACAGGAGCTTTGTGCCTCTTCCTTCTCATCAAAGGTCAAGCTCCTTGATCCCTTGTCTTGACCCATTTTTTTTTTTATTCAGTAGTGAGTTGTTTTGTTTTCATGAGTTTGGAAACTTTCTGTTGTTTCTGTTGTTGATGACGAACAGCTTTATTCATGACAATCAGATAGGATTCGGGCTACTGTTTCAGTCTTCTATCCATTTAGACTTGCTTTGTGTCTCAGTTTGTAGTCAGTTTTGGAGAAAGTTCTGCGAGGTGCTGAGAAGAAAGTATATTCTTTTGCGTTTTGTGAAATGCTTTGTAAATATCTGGTTTATAATCAGTTAGCTCCAGCACTTTTTTCTTCTATGATTTTGTTGAAGATATTTTTAATTCCTTTGACCTGGGTTTCTTCTCCTTCCCCTATTCCTATTATTCTTAGATTCGGTCTTTTCATAGTGCCCCAGATTTCCTGGATGCTTTGTGCCAGGAGATTTTTAGATTTAGCGTTTTCTCTGACCAAGGTATTTATTTTTCTATCATGTCTTCAAGGCCTGAGAGTCTCTTCCATCTCTTTCATTCTGTTGACGAAGCTTGCCTCTGAAGCTCCTGTTCAAGTTCCTAAAGTTCCTACATTTTCTTCAGTTTGGGTTCTCTTTGTTGATTCTATTTCCACTTTTAGGTCTTGAACTATTTTCTTCATTTCCTTTAACTGTATTTTCATAGATTCCTTTAAAGGGAGATATTCATTTCCTCTATCATATTCATACATGCTATTTTAAGGTTTTTGCTTTGTGCTTCAGCTATGTGAAAATACTCAAGCCTGCTGTTTAGGGGTTGCTGGGCTCTGGTGGAGACAAATTTTCCTGGCTACTATTGATTGTCTTTTTATGCCTGTGTCTAAGCATCTGGATTTGGGAAGATTGTAATTCTAGGTGCTAATATCTGGTCTTGTCTTTGTTGGGTGGGTGTTTTATTCCTTGGTTTCTGTAGCCCTCTCTGGTTCTGAGGAGAGTTTTGGCTCTGTGTTGCCTGTAGGAAGTACTTCTGGGACCCTGATAGTTCTGGCTGCTAAGAATTCCAAGTAAAATGTGCTTCTAAGTGTTGGGAGCTAACAGTTAAGAATAGGGATGCACTAGGAGGAGATGTTGTGGGGTTCACTGGAGGGAGGAAATCAGGGTGTGCCACCAGGATCTGTTTAGTCTGCTGGGAATGGGCGCAGAGAGTGATGCTACAGCAGATGACAGGCTGCAGAGGTGGGGAGAAGTCAGGGTGCTTGGATTTTGAAGAGCAGAGGGAGAGGCGAAGACCCGTAGTTAGCCTATCTGCTTCCATGGCTTGGGTGGCTTGCAGGTTCTCAGTGATTGCCTTGCTGGAGTTGTGGGTCAGGATAAAGCAATGAGTGGGGAGATGGCAGTTAGCAGGGGAAGATCTGAGTTATCTACTAGAGGTGGCATTAGGCAGGGAAGGGTGACCTCAGCAGGTGGTCTGCTGCAGAGCTGAGGATCAGATTAGGGGACTGGATTAGGGAATTGTCACGTATAGGTGACAATCTGCAGGTAGCCTGTTTGCTTTCCAGGTCCCAATGGCTGACGAGTTCCTAAGAAGTGTCTGCTGTATTCATGTACTGGGATAAAGCCATGAGCAAGGAGGAGGGATGTGGAGAGGGAAGTTCTGTATGATCCACTCAAGAAAGGACAGGTGGGGAAGGGAGGCTGTGGCAGATGGACTGCTGTAGGGCTTGGATGAGACTTGCAGACTTGATTTGGGGTTGCTGAGGAGAGGTACAGATCTGCAGTTAGCCTGCCTGCTTCCTGGGCCGGAGTGGTATTTGTTATTCTTTAAGTTTCAGTCTAAGGGCAGCTTCCCTGTGGGTGACAGTCCCTGATGCCACAAAGTTTTTCTTGTTCAATGAGTGTCTTGCTCTTTTCTTCGTAACATTGACCGAAGTAGCAGTACATAATTATGGGATTAGTGTGGGGATGGGGAGAGTTCTTGGAATTGTGTCATAGTGAGTCAGAGCTTGGTGGGGATAGTTTAATATTGGTTCATGTGCTGGTCTGGGCCCCATGAGAAACAGATGCCAAATGAGTGAGGATTTTAATAGAGGAATTCTCTAGATAGAAGGAACTAAGGCTGCTGGAACTGCTGTCAGAACAAAGTAAACCAGAGGGCAAGAAGTTGGGGAGAGACACTTCAATTCTGGAGCAATGGAGCACTCTCAAGCCAAGACTGAGGCAGACCCTCTTTCCTTCCCTCTCTCCCTCCCTCTCTCCTCCCCTCTCTCCTTCCCTCTCTCCCTCCCTCTCTCCCTCCCTCCCTTATTCCTTCCCTCACTTCCTCTCCTGCATTCCCCCCTCTCCTTCCTTTTTTTCCTTCCTCCTCTTTCTTCCTGCCTTCCTTCCTCCCTTTACAGAATCTATTCAGGCATTCCCATCATGCTTGGTGTTACACTCCCTACTAGAAGCAACCCAGGAGAATGACGGCCCTAGAATGACTAGGTAAGTTCCAGTGGCTGCAGCTGGGATCTTGGTGATCAAGCTCCCAATAGCAGGAACCTCCGAGATACACATTTTTGTGGCTGTCCCAGTAGCTAAGAACTCTCTTATTCACCTCAGGGAATCTGGGGGCACAGTGTATCCACTAAGACTCTGCCAGCTACAAAACCCAGTTACTAGTCTACTATGAAGAGTTGGGTATACTCTTGACATCCTGGCCATGTGGTAGGCCCATGGCCCGTTGGACGAGGGCACAAGAATGAGTGAAGGTCTCCTAACTCTACAACATCTGCAAATAACAGCTCTTCTGAGAAGACTGTGTACTCTGTGGCTATGTTACCTTAGAAGTAGAAAAGGAAGTTATATGGGTGGGTGGGATCCATCCTCTTGAATTTTCCCTAGCATCCACTCTTTTCTTCAATCAAGTCTTTCTGCTTTTTGATAGGCCACAGTATTGGAGAGCAAAGTTAATCTGACAATGTGAGAAGGTTTAGAACAGTGTTTTAGTTAGTGTTAATGGACAATTTGACACAGTCTAGTCATCTGAAAGGAAAGTCTCCGTTGAAGAGCTGCCCAGATCACACTGGCTCATGGGTATGTCAGTCGGGTCTGTCTTGATTGCTAATTATGGTAGGAGGGCCTAGCTCCTTGAGCACTACCATATCTAAGCATGTGGTCATGGCTGTATAATAGCATTAGCTAAGCATGAGCCTGGACAAGCGGGCCAGCACGCAGCCGCCTCCACAGATTCTGCTTCAAGTTCCTGCCCGGACTTCTCTCAGTAATGGACTGTGACCTACCTGGAAGGTCGATGGCCTACTGGAAGAGGAGACCAGAATAGGTGGGGACCCAACAGCAGTCTTGGCCCAAGAATCAAATAAACCCTCTCCTCCCCTAACTTGCCTGGGCCAATGTTTTATCACAGCGAGAGAATGAAACTAGCACAGATGCTACCATTACTGCCTCTCAACCAACAGAGAAAGAGACCCAGGTCAAACTATGCAAAAGGGGAAATCGCTGACGGTGCTTATGTGAGTTTTGTCTGTTCACAGTATTGGAGATGCTGTAGGCCGGGAAGCGTTTGTCCTACTGTCAGAGACCTGCTGGTGAGTCAGTGAGCTCATGCCATGCAGGACTCTGAAGGCAAGGACGGATCTGTTCAGCTCTTTCATTGATAGACCTTTCAAACGGTCATTATTCAATTGCTGGTCACGGTTCAACTTAGAACATTGTGCCGGAATGTGCTTTCTGCGCTGTCTGGCTTTGGTGAATCTTACCAACATCCTGTGTAGTTGTACAACGGAACCAAAGCCAGGGAGTCTTCCTGATGAGGGCTGCGGATGATTTTAGATGTGGTTTCTGGCCTATCTGGGCTCAGATCCTTCATCTCTAAGACAGGAAAAACATTTCTCACTAAGGAGTTAGAGAAACAATTGATGAGCTAATTATAAAATATTTTACCTGAAGACCAACCGCACAGGTCTGGATAATAAAGGCCTCTTTGTAATTGCAGAATCTTCTGAAAGCTGATCAGAGACACCGTGGGTGATGTTAATTTGTGAGTTAACATTTTAGTTTGGTTCTGTTTTCTCTCCCTGCAGGGTGGTGCTGTGAGGAGCTGTGAATCAGAAGCCAAGCAGGCGGGTGTGGGCATTTAATAGGCAATGGGAAGACAGAAATAAAGAAATAAAGAAACAGCCCTTCCATATTTAAGGAGTAGAGAAAAAGGGGTAGGAAAAGATGGACACTCACCCTGCCACATGGTGCTTCAAGGCCAGAGATGTCAGCGTCAGGGACATGAGGAAGGGGAAGCATGGGAATGCAGTAAAACCCCGAGAGGATTTATGGGAGGAAAGGATGACTTAGCCTTTCCAGTGTCTTTCCTTTTGTGGGGAAGCAGTGAAGAGTGGTGGTTCTGGATGCCGGCCTTAAACTTCATGCTAAGGACTCTAGGAGGTTGGGAGCAATGGGAACCCACTAAGTTGTTTCAGGGAAGCAATGTAAACTTGTAGTTTACAGGCTACCCTGGAAAGCTGTAAGGGTCACTGTCATTCACCCTTCATCACGCTTCTGTGTGAGCTTCTATGCATCATTTTTCTACAAAGAGGAGCCCTCAATAAGCTGAACATCATCAAAATGGAAACCTTTTTATTCTGTGAAAGGTATGAAAGTGATAAAAAGCTACAGCCTAGGAGGAACTGTTTTGCAAACCCTAGACCCAATGGGTTGGTGTTGAGGATCTATAAAGAAATTTCAAAACTCAGACAAAAAAAAATCAACAGAATACTGAAATTAGAAAAAATAAAAAATAAAAACAGGTCTAAGTGCCAGGGATGCAGCTCAGATGTGGAAGGGTGCTGCCCAGGACCCTCCTGTCCCCACGTCAGTCACCCCCACCTTCCTGATGCTAGTTATAAATCATGATGCTACACCAGGCTTTTCCTGGGGTGCCAGGGGTCTGCACGTGGGTCCTCATGCCTGTTCGACGGCCACCCACTGGGTCACCCAGTTCCCCATCCCACACATGTTGTTCTTTCAGAAGATGAAGATTCAGACATGGAAAGCAGATGAGTAGGTGCCGTTGACGGAGATGGGGGGGGGGGATGGAGATGGGTGTCATCATAAAGGACAAACTGAAGGAGCCTTAGAGTGTGGGGACCTGACTGGTTCTGTGAGCACGAAGCTCCCTCGGTGATAAGGACTTACGAACACTGGACAAGGTAGACACAGCCTCTGCCTCTGCTATCACTGCTGAGCTGCTCTGCGGTAGTCACAAGTTCATCTGGGGATCTCTCTGTCATATGAGCATGGGCCTGAGACAGTAGTTCCCATATTTTATTACTGGGACCTTGTGGGGCTCCCTTAGCAGCCTGGGGCCTAGGTGGGGCCTGAGAGCTGTAGCCCAGGAGTCCAACTGCAGCCCAGCTCCGACCTTGGCCCAGGAGTCCCTGAGAGACTAAATCAGGGGCTCTCTGTAGCTTCTCCACATTTTCGTTCACTTCAAAGGGGGAAACGGGGCACCTGGGTGTTTCTTTGTTTCTCTCCCAAAGCTCCAGTGTCTCCCCTGGCAAAGCCAAGTCTTTGAAGACCGCCACAGCGGTGAATGCCAGGACCAACCACAGTGCTTGGGCGCTGTCTGAAAATAAGTGAAAGGGATGTCCTCGGGGCGTGGCACCGGCACCAGCCATCAATGAGGATGCAGGCTGGTTGCACGCATGCCCGAGAATACGTGCACTGGAGGCAGACAGCCGGAGAGGATGTGAGGGAGACGGGATACTTGCATTCTCCATCAGCAGACAGAAGGGCCCACCCCTCCCTCCCGGGTGTACTTCAATTAAAAACAGGACGTGGCAAAGGGAAGGCTGAGGTATGGCTTCTGTGGGTAATGGCTATCTGCCTTGACAGAGGGCCTCACCTGCAAACTCAGACGGCCAAATCAATTAGTTCCCAACAGCAGTGCTGCACTAATTAACCAACTGAGCCTTTGGACAGCAGTACACAGAAGAAAAGCCCAGGACTGGCATTCAGTGACAGTCAGTGGTTTTAAGCAGTACTTATGATCAATGATCTGGGATCTGGGAAAGAATTCAGATAAGAAAGCCAGGCTTCCGAGAGCCTCTGACCTAAGACAGGGGCAGAACTGATAGCTCATGACCATGAACTCTCCTGGTCAGAGCTGACTTTGAGTTGGCTGTTGGAGGCTGCTCTTCTTTTCCCATCATGCTCCTGTGACAGTTCTGGAATGTGAAAGCCGTGTTTGGTTTCTTGGCCCTCTTCTATTCCTAGCTATGATTTAAGATATGGCTGTCAGCATCCAGAGAAGCAATAAGCTCAGGCTGTGCCCACAAGAGTGTGGTTAGTACCAGCCGAAGGCCTGCAGAGCATCGCTGCTCTATTTGCGGCACAGGGTGAAAATTGCTGGGGAACCAGCCAAACCTGACTTGACCCTGCAGCTGCTCAAGTCCCTGTAAAACTGGAAGAAACCTACTGACTTACTCTCCTGCACATCAGCCGGTGAAATATAGAAAGCTGTAACACATTTCAACACATTAATACTGAAAATTGTAACACATTCAACACTTAATGGAAGATGGGCAGCTCTTGAAAATTTATCTTTGCTGATAGGTTCTGTGATATCTGAAATTTCTTACCAACTTCTGATGTGGTAAACAGACCCTGTGATACAGAAGAATGCACCTGAGTGTTGGGATATAATAGACTTCGGTTTGACCTTCTGAAGTGCCACCATTTTCATATTTGTTTGGTGTACTAAGCCTCGGTCTTCCCATTGTCAATATGGGTTAAAGCGCCTGGCTGTAGTGGATAACTTAAGAAAGGGATAATGACATCTAGGACAAGCCTGGCACACATGGACACAGAAACCCACATTGCAGATGAGTTCTTCATCTTGGCATGGTGTGCATGAAAACTGTGATTTGTGATGGCCCATTTACTTTCTCGTGTTTTCTTTTCTCTGCTCTTCCACTCAGCATAAAGTTTGCCCTTCTGAGGCTGAGTCAGCGCTACCCTGGTTGCCAAAAGCTCTTAGGCTCCTTTTATGGTCTGAAAAATGATATTCCTGTCTGGAGGGCATCCAAGTCAACATGATACTTTACCCTGTGTCTGGCAGCTCTGCAGACAACAGAAAACAGAACGCTAAAGAAAATAAAACTATCGCTGTCCACTCCAGAGGACACAGCAGAAATGCTGGGTAGTAAGATCAGCGTGACCAAAAAGCCTTCTGGAATATACAGTTAGAATAAGAAGATAAAGTGGGGTACAGATTGCTAATGTCAACCATAATAGAACTGAACTTGTGGGCCAGAGCCGAGGCTCTGCTGTTAAGGTGCATACAAGCCTGCAGACCTGAGACTACAGAAAATGCCAGGCATGGCGGCATGTGCCTATAATCCTCACAGACAGGCAAATCTGTGAGGCCTGTTGGCCAGCCAGCCCAGCCAAGTGCATGAGTTTGGGGTTCTGTGCACCCATGTACATGCCTAACTACATTCACAGTCATACTAACACACACACATTCAAATAGAGGGACTAAAACAATTCTCCCTGGGGAAGTGTTTGCTTGTTTGTTTTGTTTTAAGTGTGCTAGCTGGGTGGTGGCACATGCCTTTAATCCCAACACTCAAGAGGCAGAGGCAGGCAGATCTCTGAGCTCAAGGCCAAACTGGTCTACAGAGTGAGTTCCGAGATAGCCAGGGTTATACAGAAGAAACCCCATCTCAAAAAAAAAAAAAAAGAAAGAAAGAAAGAAAAGAAAAGAAAAGAAAGTGTGCTAAAGGGCAAAAATAAATGTTTCTCTAAAACGGCTCTTTAGATATTTTCTGAGGGGACTCCAGGAAACATAGAATCCAGTTGAAACTAGTTGGTTTGACACAATAGCTTGTAACACTCATGTGTGACAGCATGTGGCAGAGCACATATTGGCCAGCAAGCCATGGTTCCCTACCCTTGTAGTCTGACTGCTCTAATCGGCTTGCTTTGCTGAGCACCAGACTTCCCAGCCCTGGCGACGTCTATGTTTTCAGTAGTCAACCCTAGTGGTCTAGATGAAATCCCTGAGTTCTTGTTCTAGCAATGGGCTTCAGCATCCCAGTCCATCTGTCTGTCTGTCCACTTAACTTTGCCTCCATGGCCCAGACAAATATGTTTCCTGTAGTTATTGATCTTTACTATGCTTGCTCTTCTAGAACCTTCTGAGAGCCTTTTAAAGACTCTGCTCATTGAACTTGACCTGCACGGGGGTCAGGGTTACATGGCTCAGTGGTAAAGCATTTGCCTAGTGTGCTCAAGACCTTGAGAAAAATTGCACTGCTTCCATGATTAATACCTAGTGTGGTTCTGGTTTGGATGCTGTTGGTGAGGACATTGAACCAAGAGAGTGAAGTGTGGCTGAACACAGCTACAGGCCAAGTTAGTAATGAGAAAAAAGAACTAAGCCACCAAGCTGTGAGGAAAGCCAGTACTCCAAAAGACTAAGGCCGAAAAGGAAAAAAAACAAAAACAAAAACAAAAAAACAACCCTAGAGAATGGTAATCATTTGGTGAACAAACAATAATTTTCACACTCAAAATTGATACCAAGAGTCAGCAACACAACTCATTGGGTAAAGGCATTTACTTACCGCTGAGTTCAGTCCCTGGGGTGCATATGATGGAAAAAGAAAACCAACTCTGACAAGTTGTGCTCTGATATCCCCACACATGCCATGGCATTTACATGCCCAAATACATACACATACAAAGTAAATAAATATTTATTCCATTTATGATGAAATAAATGAAACCCAGAGTGTGCAATTTAAATGAAAATGGAACAATCAGTAAGAAAGGATTTGCCTCTGGACATAATTTCCCTCATAGTAATGAATTAATGAGTTGGCTGAATAGAAACTGGACAACCAGACAAAATAATTTAGGAAGTCATTCATGGAACAATGTACCAGGAGCCCCACAAGGCTGAAAATAAGAGGCAACAGAGCACCACCAGGCTAGTCGAAGCATGTTACGTGTAACTCATTTCCATTCATACTTTTTTTGTACTGTGGATCCTCAAGTTGCCTGGACCAATCTCAAATGCTGAGATCTTCCTCCACTCAGTCCCAGCCTCCCGCGTGGCTGGGTTTATGTGTGTGCACAGCCATACCTGTTGTGTAAGCCTAACAAGGACCATCCAACCAAGAACTAACTAGCGGTGTATACATGGAAAGGGGTTTCCCAAAATGCCAACCTGGTACCACAGATGACAGCCTAGCTGCCATGCAACTCCAGGGAATCTGACCGAAGAGCTTTCCCTCACAACTAGCATTCCACTTCACCTAGAGAATAGGGAATCAAGGAGCTGGGACAAAGAACTTGCAGTGCAAGATAGAATACTCGAGTACAGACCTCCAGAAACCAAATAAAGCTGGATGCTCACATCTCCAATCCCAGAGTTCCTATGGTAACATGAGAGGCAGAGCCAGGGAATCCCCAGAGGCTCAAAGGCCAGTTAGTCTGGCATGTACAGTGGTGAACAAGAGATTCAGTCTCAAACAAGGTGGAAGTTGAGGATCAAGAAACCTGTGACTGACCTCTGACCTCCATGTGGGTGCTATGGCATATGCACACCTGCACTCACACGTGAATAGGAGCACACACACATACACACACACATACATACACACACACACACATACACACACACAATACATACACACACACACACATACACACACACACATACACACACACACACACACACACACACACACGGATGAAAGTCAAGGAGGACACATTCAGAAGATCCAGTATCCACCTAATTAGAAGGAAGCAGATGAACAGAATAAGGAAATCACTGAGAAACAAGAACAGAAACTATCAGGTAGAGAAAAGTTCCCGGTAGGTTTCAAGAAGGACTTTTTAAAAAATCTAGATGAATGCTTGTGCAATTTTAGAAGAGTAGATGGGAGGAAGCAGGGGCTGGCGACAGAGAATCAACGCCCACAAAGTTGTCCACTGACCTCTGCACACAAGCTGTGGTGTGTGTCCACCGAGCCAAATACTTTCTAAAAGAAAAATCTAGAGTCAAACTAGGTGCAGCTAGAGTCTGTGAAGCAGGTGAGCAGAGAGGGAGAGAGAGAGAGAGAGAGAGAGAGAGAGAGAGAGAGAGAGAGAGAGAGAGAGAGAGAGAGAGAGAGAGAGAGAGAGAGAGAGAGAGA
>CM053752.1:5668095-5678367 GCA_028658305.1 Pachyuromys duprasi | reverse complement strand
CAACCACAGAGTATCTGACACCTCTCGCCCAACAAGCACAGCAAATGTGTGTGCACACATGCACACAGAGAAAAATTGTCAATGGATATTTCTTAAACGATTCTATAACCAGGCATACGGGCATTGAGGGAAATAAAAGTGTTCAGTTATTGGAGAGCTCATAAAGTCTAGCACCCAAAACGAGTCTATGAAGTAGGAGGGGATTGAGGAGACGGCTCCGTCCGGACAGTGCTTTGCTGTGCAAACATGATGGTCATGGGGAGTTTCATCCCCAAAGCCAGCTTTTAAAGTGAGGCATGGCTGATGCGTGCTTGTGACCAGAGCTGGAGAGGTGGAGCCAAGCAGAGCTCTGGAGCTGGCTGGCCATCCAGACTCCCCTATCTGATGAGCTCCAGACCAAAGTAAACTAATACACAAACAAATAAAAACAATGTGGATGACTGCTTTTGAGGAACAGTACCCCAAGCTGACCCCGACCCCTACAGGCATGGGCATCTGTACACATGTGTGCACACCATCCTTCCTCTCTCTCTCTCTCTCTCTCTCACACACACACACACACACACACACACACACACACACACACACACACACACACAAATAGGTGACTTAAGGTGCAAGAAATATCATTATTTAAGTATAACTCAGACAAGGAGTATTCTAGAATGAAGCTGAAGTGAATCTAGCAGGCTGGCGCTTCCGAGAGTGTCCAGTTTTCTATAAATGATAATAAAATGTTTATTTTACTCTCTCCACATAAGTTCAGTGCTTGGCTTTGTGAATCAAATATTTACACAATGACAGTATTATGAATGACCTTCTAAATTACTATGATTATCCGAGAAGTTAAAAACCATGGCCATCTACTTTCGAAACATACCTATTGGATGCTAGCAGAGAAAATTAATAGGTGTCACCAGTTAGAAAGGGATTCCAGCTAACACCAGACAAAATGCCTTGTAATTAGTAAGCCGAGCTCAGTTCAGATCAAACAATTTTCTCTCCCTTTGGAAAGAAACACTTTAGTTTGACAATTTTTATTTTCAGAATAATGGGAGCATGTTTCCCTTCTTGATCATGTCTCAACTATTCTTGAAAAGACAGGCAACGACACCTTCCAGCAATCCTGAGAAATCGCCAGGCAACAATCCAAGACACAGACGGTGGCCAAGCCCGGTTTAACTGTTCACATGGAATGAATCTAAATGGCGCAGGAAACTCTCCTTGCAAACTCAGCATTTTGAGAAGTCAAGCAACCACTGCTTGCCTCCTCCTTGGCTATCCCCAACCATGAGTGTGTATTTATTTGTGAAGGCAGAACTTCCTTCTGCCAAGAGCCATACTCTGTGTGCAAAGAGATCCCTTTGAAGCTGTGCACAGTTAGACCTGAAGAGAAACATAGCCCTAAATGTGGCATACACCACACAGCAATTGCTCCTGGACACCGTTAAAATAATGAGGGAGCAAAACCAGAAAGGAGGCTGTACCACACTCTGCATTCTCTTTCCCGGTTTTACTGGTGTGTGGAATCACCTGAAAACTGCACCATGACACTGTGATGGCTTCTTTCTCCTCTGCTTGGTCGGTGTGGAGTGACTGATTTGACTCATCATGGTGTTCTTCTGGTTTCTTAGAATCAGAATATCAAAGTTCTAATAAACGTCTCCAGGTGGCATATATCTAAGTAGCATTCAGAATTCTTAGCGTAATTTGTACTGATTCGTTGTGAGTTTCACATCATCCATCCCAAACCAACTCATTTCCCTGTCTTCCATCTCTGCCCTCCAGCCTTGTAAACCCCACAAAAAACAATTAAAAAAAATCTCACCATGGATGTTGTAATGTGTCACAGTGATCAAATGGAACCAAAGTATACTCAAGGGACATGTGTTATCTCACACATTGCAACAGACATAAAAGTAAATAATTTAAGGGCGGACACGTGATGGCTCACTAACGAAGAACACTGCTGCTCTCCCAGAGGATTGGTCCAGTTCCCAGCATCCTCATGGAGACTTACAGCTGACCGGAACTCCACTGAAATGCTCTTCTGGCCTCCTTGGGCATGCCCGTGGCACACAGATACACATGCAGGTAAATATTCACACATGTAAAAGAAGATAAAGCTTTCTAATAAGACAATAATATTGATGCAACATACCAATAGCCTTTGCAAAGATAGTTATCTTTCATATCACCCAGACGGCTTGGATTGACTAAACTCAGTTTTAGCACCATGCTGGTAAACAATAACACTGTCTTTTTCCGCTGGTGGAAGGAAGAATTTAAGATGATTGATTTAAAGGTGAGTTCAACCTTGCTTTGAAGTCAGATTTCTTTGAACCGAGAGCAAATTCTTACATCTAATTAGCCTGTGGTGACGTGTGTATGAGTAACACACAAGTTTAGCTTGGGAGCAATGGCTGAAAGAAATGCAGTATTTTATCCACCTCTCCCAAGTCAGGACATAAAAATGAGTTAAATAAGCACTGGAGTGCTCAAGAAATTAGTGTGTAAGCAACCATGCTACATAGCCGCTTATTAATCTTTCTCTTCATCTGCCAAGGATTTATGTGTGAGACGCCATATCAAGCTTTGAGAAGATACTTGATGCCTGTCATCAGGGAGGTAAATGTGGAAAGGTAGGCTCGGGTTTGTCAAAATTGTGACCCGTTACTCTCTACCCTTAACTGTGGGAGGATATTTGTCATGACAGAATTTCCTTCTGCCAAGAGGCATAATCTGTGTGGAACGAGATCTGTTAGAAGCTGTGCACAGAAGAGAAACATAGCCCTAAATGTGGCATACACCACACAGCGATTGCTCCCGGACACTGTTAAAATAATGAGGGAACAAAGCCAGAAAGGAAGAGGTATCAGAGTAAAGAAGCTCTGCAAGCATCTTTAGATGATGCAACTAGAATTGTGCGCCATGATTAGCCAGGTGGGACAGCTGAGATGTGATGCAGGAAGCACTGATTAGAAAGGAGCCCATGGCTCTCTGGAAACTCATAAAACTCATAAAAAAACTTCAGGACTCAGGGACTCCAAGGTGAGGATACAGCAAGAGGTTAAAACGAGAACAAGCTGGAAGGAAGTCCGTGTTTGCAATGGTCTAACACCTGAGGGTCTCTGTACCCACAAGGATGGGTGGCGTCTTTCCCTACCCACCTATGTTCACTTCCAGTTGAAAGACTCTATGCTGATTCTTTAGCAGAACTAAGGGATGATCTGGACCCAGAAGCAGCAGCTACAGGGAGTTAAGCTACAGGGTTGAACACAGTGGCTATTCTTGGATCCTTGCCTTTGCATGGCGTCCAGAGAAAAGGTTAGCTCATTGTCAATACCCAAGAATAAAGCCTGCCGGTTACTCAGCCTCCTCCCGAGGGCATGTAGCACTTCCATGAGTGGATGTCTTTTCAACTGTTGGATATCCACCTGCGCAAGGATGAAGTTGGCTCTTGTCTTTATGCTGCACCTATGAAGATGTTCAAATACAGCCAAGTGTAACTATAAAGGTTATAGAAAAATTACATAGGAGTCAATCTTTGCAACTTCAAGTTAGGAGAAGTTTTTCCTAAATAGGAGACACAGAAAATGCATGCTTGTGCATATATACACACACATACAAACACACTAAATTAGATGTCACCAGAGTTTCATATCATGCATGTCAAATGGTCAAGGCGATGAAAGAACAACCCACAAAGTGGGAGAGGATGCTTGCAGTCATATGTTCTGACTGTATTTTAAATATAAAAAATATTTACAACTCAGTAGTAAAAAAAGATCAATAGCCCAATTAAAACTTGACGAAAGATTGTATACTGAGATGATTCTTCAAAGAGAATGAACATGTGGTCATGTTCGTACATGAAAGAATGGCCAACATCATTAGCCACGAGGGAAATGCTCATCAGAACTGTGATGGACACCATTTCCTACCCTCTCCAATGACTACAGCAACAACAGAAAATGAAAAATATTGGCAAGGATATGGAGCCATTGAAAATGTCGATGGGTATGTAATAGCTTTCAGTATTTAAACCCGCCCCCCTCCCGGAGTTCCTTAGAAAGTTATGTAGAGAGTTAGAGTCTAGCCATGCCACTACTAATACATATCCAGAGAAGATGAAAACTATTCCTACGTAGAGACGTGTACATGTGTGTTCACAGCAGTTGTTTCTACAATAGTCAAAAAGTGGAAACAATTCAAATATCTACAAATTAACGGATAAGCAAAAAATGGTAGATCCATTCAATGAAATATGATTCAGCAATGAAAAGGGATGATGTGCTGCTAAGTGCTGCAAGTGAATGAGTTCTTACAAAGATGTAAGGTTATTAAAATAAGAATTTTTCAGCTCTGTAACTGTAACTGCCAACTACAGATGTGGACACTTTAAATGGGCAGATTACATGGTATACAAAATAGAGCTCAATAAGGCTGATTTTTTTTTAAGAAGATGGCCTGCCATAAATAATCCAAGTCCTGTACAGAGCCTCCACCATGAAGGACAGCAGCGAAAACAAGACACAAAATGAGCTTGTATGAAAAGGAAGTGGTGCCAATAAGATATGGATGCAGCACATAATAATTTGGAGAAACTTTTGCTAATCCTTTACGGGATCAGATCTCTGGGGAAAAAAACATCGAGGAAGCAAACAGCTTGGCAGAGATTTCACGGAACACAGTGATTTGTTCCCTTATTTTAAAAACTGTTGCCAGTAAAAGTCAGACTGGGCTCAGTCTGAGTTACAACACTACATGATGTGTAGTGTGTGTGTGTGCACATGCACGTACGAGCTCAGGCGTGTTTTAGGGCGAGTCCCTCACCTCAAGCTCCACAGATTTTAATTTATTTTAAATTTCACTTATATATCATTATTATAATCTATTATGATTATTGATGCTCAAGATTGAAAAGTGTGCACATGCTAGGCAAGCACCCTCCGTCCCCTTTTCCTACTTTTGTTTTTTGTTTTAATTTGAGGCAGTTTCACTACCGACAACCTGGCTGGCCTTGCTATCACTCTGTAGCCCAGGCTAGCCTTAAATTTTCCATCTTCCTGCCTCAGCTGCTCAGGTAGCTGGATTATTGGTCCCCAGGTCCAGACAGCACTTTCTTTGGCTTCTTTGACATCCAAGGGCAGCAGCTCTTTCTTGCAAGAAAGATGTTCTATGAGAAATAAGAATCTCTCTAAGGTTTATAATCAGGAAAGGTGTTCCCATAAAGTATGCCTTGGAGCAAAGCCAGGAGAATACAGAAAAGAGAGATGATGCTCCCAGCTTCAGCTCTCGGAGCTTCTAGGTAGAAAGGAGAGCGTGGCAGAGCTCAGAGCAGCCCAGGTTCTGAGAAGGGTCCACTGCAGCACAGTGCTGGGCTGTGAGTGAAAGGCCACACTTGCTCTACACCAGACTGGCCTTGAACTCAGAGATCTGCTTGCCTCTGTCTCCATGTCTGCATTCCAGCCAGATCACACAGGCCAAGATCTTTGGATGTGATCTCTTGCTAGAGTAACCATGTTCTGAATTAAAATTCCTCTACACATCCCCCTCATCATACAATCTTGTTCCATCTTATCAGCCTGCCTGCTATGTCCCTATGCATGAGCAGTCAGCTCCCCCACAGCCCAAGGGACTCCACTGTATAAACCATTTGCAGCCCATGAGAATGAAGGCTTCTATGGCTGGCTCACACACTAACCTGGCTGTTAAGTCCCGTCAGTCATTCACATAGCCCGAGACCTGAAGCCTCCAGGTCCACTCTTCTATGACCAGGGAGCTACTCAGCAGCTCCTAAGCCCAGAGGGGAGTTGTCCACATTCCTAGCCCCTACTTCTTTGAGTCCCACAACCATTGAAAGCACCTATCTATGACCTTTGCTAAGGTCACATGCTATCATCTTGAGGCGTCCTCTGTTCTTGGTCCCAAACACTGATTACTCCCCTTTGGTCAGAAGAGTGAGTTCCTCAGATAGAATCTCATTTTCTACTTCCTGGAACTCCTGGGTTTCCCCGTGAGAGAAACCACGTTCACTATATTATTGTTACTAACGTAGTGGGGCATAATTACATGCCCCAAATCTTCTACCCATGGAACCTTACCGTAATGGAAGTTTTGGTTTCTTTGTAAACTCAGTTATGCTATGTAAATATGTTTTTGCTTTAATCCCAAGTGTAGGATTTTAGTTGGGCTTTAATTTGTCCACAGCCGATAACTATCTCGTACGGGGCATGACCTTTGACAACTGGTAGAGGGGCGTGGTCTAGGTCTCTGAGGGTATAAATATGAGAGCCCAGATAGAGAAGTGTGGTGTGTGGTGGTGGCGTTTGTTAAGTGGCAATTTAGAGAGACCAGAGATGGACAATGTGGCGGTTTGGAGCAGATAGACAGAGAGACGCTTCAGGGTGCAGTGGCTTGGAGAAAAGTGCTGGCTGTGTTTGCTGTTGATGGAGATTGGGATAGCCCCAATCTGAAACAGCTAGGAGAAGTGAAGGGGTCTGTGTTCCTTCTCCCCAGTAACCTTCTCTCTCCTACCTAGGGTTTGGGGGGAGGGGCTTGGTGGAAGGGAAGTAGAGCCATAAATACCCCAAATAAAATAGAGGGTTTTTTTTAATGCTACACCTCTCAGTGTGGCTTCCCCAGCACGAAATGGGGTATGATTATAATACACGTGCAATTCTCTGGCTCTCTAAATATATGCTGCTGAGTCAAAACCCCTGATGATGCATGCTTTTTTCAAAAAATTAAATTTTTAAAAAATTTTTTGAGACAGGGTTTCTCTGTGTAGCCTTGGCTGTCCTGGACTCAATTTGTAGACCAGGCTGGATTTACCTGCCTCTGCCTCCCTGAGTGCTGGGATTACAGGCAAGCACCGTAACGCCCGGCGCTGGACGGGTGCTCTGCCGCTGGACTACAGCTGTCCCCCGAGGGCTCCACCTCCGCCAGCCTCCACACCTTACCAGCACCACACTGGGGACCCAGCCACCTGTGTGAATCGTAGCCACACCCCACCACCCACTCCAGGAGAGTGTGGGCTTGTTAGGGACCTGGCTTAGGAGAGAGAGCTAAGGGATCTTTGTTCTTTTTCAGCATGTGCCTTTAGAATTCTGAACAGGAGCATATTTTCTTCCCATCAGATGCCAAGTGCATTCTGTGAGTGTAAACCAGGACCCTCCCAGCATCAAGCTGTACCCGGTGGAGGATACTGGCCAGGATGCAGGGACGAAACAGCAGGAAAGGGATCATAGTGGGTCAGAAGAGGCTTGCACTGAGTTTGCTACAAGCCCCTCCCCGCCTTCACCCCCACCCTCCACGGAATCTGTGGGGTACCTGCTGTGCTCTGAGAGCCTTCTGAGGGGCTGGAGGAACTAACAGTGGAAAGACAGGGTATGCTGCACAGCCGGAGTCCAGGAGGAGGCAGCCACCCTCCCAGAGACAGGAGCAAGGCTGCCAGTGTCAGGGACAGCTTTGGAAAGGCCTTTGAACAAATCTGGAACACATGTTGGCCACTGTCTGAATCCATTTAGAGCTGCTATTTAAGAAAGAAAGAAAGAAAGAAAGAAAGAAAGAAAGAAAGAAAGAAAGAAAGAAAGAAAGAAAGAAAGTGCCTGAAACTGGGTCATTTATAAAGGACAGAAATTCATTTCCTCTCGGCTCTAGAGGCTCACAGATGAAGACATCAGCACCTGGCAAAAGCCTTTATCTCTATCAGCACAGGGGAAGGATGGAGAGAGGGAAGGAAGGAGGGAAAGAGAGAGAGGGAGAGCTGGACATCTTGAATCCTTTATAACACTGAACATATGGAGAGGCCTGTCCCATATCCTCAGGTCCCCACCCGTTACTGTCACACTGACAATTAAATTTCAGCAAGAGTTTTGTTTGGAGGGGACAGATAGTCAAAGTACAGCTGGTACTGGCCAACAGAAAAGCTGAAGCAGAGCATGCACCAGCATGATCAAGGGCTCAGCAGGAGGGAGCCATGAGCAGGGGGTTCCAATGTTCCAAATCACGTGGGACAGTGAGTGCTTACGGTGAGCAAGACCAGAGCTGCACAGGGAGAACACAGGATGCAGGGACGCCATCAACACAGAGCGTCTTAGAAAATGTAGGGACCAGTGCAAGAATCTGTCTATTTGGGGTGTGTGTGTGTGTGTGTGTTATATGTTCGAGGGTATGTGGACGTGGGGGCACATTCAGAGAGCAGAGGAGAAGGTCCATGTCCCACGGTCTCACTCTCCACCTTGTTTCTTTGAGGCAGGGTTTCTCACTGAATCTGGAACTAGACCAGCCACCAGTGAGCCCAGGGGCCCTCCTACATCTTCCCCACACTGCACTGGGGTCACAGGCACTCAGTCACACCTCTCTTTCTACATGGTGCTGGCACCCAAACTTAGGTCCTTGCATTTGAGCAGCAAGCACTGTTACCCACCACACCACCACTCCAGTTTCAAGAGTAATGTTTTGATGTGACTGTCAGAACTGTTTCAGGAAGATGCGCATCGAACCAGTGCACAGCAGATGCGGGGAACTGAGGAGAGTGGCACAGGGGTCCTTTCAGTAGAGAAATGGTGGGTTCGGACTTGGTGAGCAACTGAGAATGGGACATTGGAGACATCAACTCCTGTGGATAGAGGCTGGAGAGGGTGGGAGGCGCGTGCCTGGAGGCTTCACAAAGCACTCCAGCCCTCGTCACTACAGATGCAGGGAATTTGGCAAGACTTAGGCTTGAAACACAAGTTATACTTTATGGTTATTGACTCAGGACCAAACCTTACATGTGTGTGCAAGCACACCCACACCCCACATGCAGGCACTCATAAATCAGACTCTTGAGTAGAGCTGGTTGACTACCAGGGAACACAGAACTCTGGCGCTGTTCTTCCAAGTATGAACCACCACAACAAAAATGTTTCTAAACAGTCTCTGGATATCAGAACAGTCTTGGCCTCTACAACTGCAGAATTTACTCAACAACTTGTCCAACTGTAGCGCTAGAGTTCAAGTCCAAGCTGGCATTCAGAAAGAACTGAGTGAGTTTAAGCAAATAGCTTAGTCTCTCTGTGTGTCAGTTTCTACATCAGGCAAGCAGATAGATGATGTTAACACCGGTTGCTTGTTTGAGAATTGAATGAGCTATTACTCATGGATGCTTTGGAAAGGAAGGATTTATCTATTTTTAATGTATGGCAGTAAAACTTACTTATTATATACCATCAGAATTGAATGATCTGCTTCAGTTTTAAATTGAAGAAAATAGGAAAAAAATTCTTGTTACAGAAACCCTTTACCCCAGAAAATAATTTGAAGAAAGTCACATTTTCAAAGTGAATCAGTAACAAATATAATTGGTGACTAGCATGTGTAATTCCTATTGTACTAGGGATCAACAGAATTTAAAAGAACAGGCAATTTTCACAACTATTTCCTCAAAGGAATAGCATGTGGATTCTTTTGCAATGCAAAAATAATTCTGGCTACTTTAATACACAAAAATGAATTTACATATCCATAACAAAACTAGAAACAACTGGCTTTGCTCGTTCATTACGCATGCATCCTTCGCTTGTACTTTGATGGGTGGAGTCTTGGCTTCAGGGCAGCTCTTTTCTAGGGACTTTTCAGTGGACTATCTCTAATGTCTACAGAAGCTTTGTCTCCTGTGTTCTCTTTGTGTAGAGTTTTTAAAATAATTTTTACGCAATAAATTCTGATTATTGTTTGCCCTCTCTCGTCTCCTCCAAGATCCTCCCACCTCTTCACCCACTCAACTCCACTCCATTTCTCTCTCTCTCTCTCTCTCTCTCTCTCTCTCTCTCTCTCTCCAAACTAAGCAGGGAAGAGATTAATTAATAAAAAGAAAAAAAAGCATGAGAAACACACACAAGAAACAAAACCCATAAAAACACAAAACTAGAAACAACAAAATACAAGCAAAAGACCATACAAAAATGCCCAAAGAAAGCACTACAAAACAAAATAGTCTCCAAAAATACCACTGAGTTGGTCTTGTGTTGCCTATCTACTGCTGGGCATGGACTGACCCTGTACTGGCTTGTTTTGTGTACCAACTTGACACAAGCTAGAGGCGTCACAGAGAAAAGAGCCTCAGTTAAAAAAAAATCCTCAAGATCTTGACTGAAACAGTCCCTGTTTCCCTCACTAGGGTCTTCAGTCCTACACCGAGCTATCATGGGCCCCATCTGTGCGGGGGTTCCAGGCCACATCCACACATGGTCCTTGATTGTAGAAACCGTCTCATACAAGACC
>CM053752.1:5585622-5662481 GCA_028658305.1 Pachyuromys duprasi | reverse complement strand
CATCTGGGTTGTTTCCAGCTTCTGGCTATTACAAATAAAGCTGCTACAAACATGGTTGAGCAAATGTCCTTATTGTGTACTTGAGCCTCTTTTGGATATATGCCTAGGAGTGGTATAGCTGGATCTTGAGGAAGCACTATTCCTAGTTGTCTGAGGAAGCACCAGATTGATTTCCAGAGTAGTTGTACAAGTTTACATTCCCACCAGCAGTGGAGGAGGGTTGATCCATGTTTGTTTATTCTGTAGCAGTTTCTGAGGATTTTTTGATACTGTTGAGTCTTTGTTTTTCTGTTCTTATTAAATAAGTCTCAAAATTGGGAGCAATTATTCCTGTGTGAAGAAAAAGAGAAACAGATCTACAAATCTCATGGTTGGAAAAACTACTTTCCAGTCTCAGCCTGATAACCTCTCATAAAATAATAAAATTTTTAAAATGTGGTTTGGGGCTCATTAACTTGGCAGATTGGGCCACAGTCCTGCCAAAGCACTCAAGAACAAACTAAAAAAATATCTTGCTATTTCCACAGATGGGAATATTTGGCAATCTGCAAAACTGACTGAGTTCTTCATCTGGGTATGTTGACACCATGACACCAACAATTTTGGTGTACTTAGTTTTCCAGAGCTAATGTGGTCAGATCTCTCTGTCTCTGCTTTTGTCTATGTCTCTCTCTGTGTGTCTCTCTCTTTCACTGTGTCCCTCTCTCCCTCTTCTCACGAATTGGATTATAAAAGGCAATGAGGGTGATGTCCTGAGCAAAGGGCCCCAGAATCTGTCAGACTTCTGTTGTGTAAAGACCGTGAAAAGATCTTCTCATCAGATACCAACTCTACCGGCACAGACTTCCCAGCTTCCAGACCTGTGAGAAATAGCCTGATGTTGTTTGTAAGCCTCCTAGTCTATTTTGTTGTAGCAACCAGCACAAATTAAGACATAAAATTGCTACCAAGAATGTGCTGATGTGACTTACCTGACAAGGTAGACTCTTCAACAAATGGTGATGGTCTAACTGGATTCTACATGTAGAAGAATGCAAATAGATCCATTTTTATCACCCTGTACAAAACTCAAGTCCAAGTGGATCAAAGACCTCAACATAAAACCAGATGCATTAAACCTAACAGAAGAAAAAGTGGGGGAAAGCCTTGAACTTATTGGCTATTCAGGAGACAACTTCCTGAACAGAACACCAACAGCTCAGGCACTCACAATTAATAACTGGAACCTCGTGAAAACTTCCACAAGGCAAAGGGCACTGTCAACTGGGCCCTACCTGAGACTCCTAGCAGCAGGGCATATGCACCCTGAAGTGGCTACCTCCTGCAGCCAGACAAGACTCCCAGTGGAGGGAGGAGGACACCAACTCACCCACAAAACCTTCCACCCCAAATTTGTCCTGCCTACAAGAGGTATTAGGGACAAAGATGGAGCAAAGATGGAGGGAACGGCCAACCAAAGCCTGACCCTACTTGAGACCCATGCCATGAAGGAGAACAAATTCCTGACACGATTTATGCTAATCTGCTATGATTATAGAGATTATAGATTATAGAACTTGGCATAACTCCTCTGACAAGCGTCACCCTACAGCTGATGGGAAACAAATGCAGAGACCCACAGCCAAACATTAGGACAGAGCTTGAGGAACCTGAGACGTCAATGACTCCACAAGAAGACCTACAGAGTCAACTAACCGGGGCCCATGCGGGCTCACAGAGACTGAACCACCAACCAGAGAGCATGCATGGACTGGTCCTTGGCCCCCTGCACATATGTAGCAGATGCTCAGCCTGATCTTCCCGTGGGGCCCTTTCTCACTCCGATGTCTTCCTTTGGATCCAGTTCCTCTAATCCGGCTGCTTAGTCTGGCTTCAGTGGAAGAGGAAGCGCCTAGTTCTGCAGAGACTTAATGTGCCAGGGTAGTTGGTACCCATGGGGGACTTCCCCCTTCTCTGAGGAGGAGAGAGGAGAATGCAGTGGGTGGGGGAAGGTAGGAGAGCTGGGAGGAGGGGAGAGGGGTTGCAATCAGGATGTAAAGTGAATAAACATATTTTTTTAATTTTTTTTGTTATTTTGTCTTTTTTTTTCCAGAGCTGAGGACCGAACCCAGGGCCTTGCGCTTGCTAGGCAGGCACTCTACCACTGAGCTAAATCCCCAACCCCTTTTTTTAATTTTTTAAAAGAAAGAAAAAAAAAACAGTTCTCCTCAAGGTCCTATTGTAAAGGAATAAGCTTAACAATAGAGAGGACGAACATAGACCAAACTTAAAAAATGTCTGAAACGTTGAAAAGGCTGGAGGTTGAATGATATGGAAACAGGAAGAGAGATGCTGAGGGTGACAGCCAGTGGGGGCAGAGGGAACCACTCCAGAGAGCCGCCCTCTGTGTTCTGCACAACTGGGCTAGGCGGCAGTCCACACTCCCCTCCATGGGTAAGCACATGGAAATGCAACTTGTTTAAGTTGGAGTAACAAGAGCTTGCAAAGCTGACCCAGAAGGAATCTAGTGAGACAGGTGTCCCTGCATGGAAGTGTTTCAGAACGTTCCACTATGTGGAGAATGTGGACAATGGTTCTGTGCTGCGGTCCTACTAAGGGCCCTGGAGACAAGACAGACTGGAAGGTCTTTACTTGGCACGGCAGCAGAACAGCTCATGCAGCTCCACCTCAGGATTCCCACTTCCAGATTTTGCTTTCCTGAATGCTTTGGCTAATCTTACCCAATTTTTCTAAAAAGAAACCAAAACACACTGCGTCCCAGTTACACCTCCACCTGGGTACTTTCCAGTATTTTAAATATTCTCCTCACATTTTTGCCTCTGATAATCTCAGAGGCTTTTGGTTTGCTTTGGTAGTACCCTCTCAGGTTCTCCACCAGAGCGAGACTTGCGATCTTACTAGTTTCTCTTTCACTCCTGTGACAAGATAGGTGTGTGGGCACGGCATGGCTTTCCCTGGCACCCCGGATCCTTGCTTCCCCCTTCCTGCTTCCCACCTGCATGTGAAGAGTTTAAGTTAGCCTGGGTATAACACCATTTTGAAATAAAGAGCCATCTTGACTGGGAGCTGAACTCAGGTACCAGGAAATATCACAGAATGTACACTTGGCAGATAACAAGGTTAACTCTCCTAGCAACAGCCTCCAGGAAATATCACAGAATAAATACTTCATAGAAAATAGAGACAATCCCCCTAGCAATAATCAATGAAAATCGGTTGGAATTGGGTGGAAAAATTCTCCCCAATGTTTCAGATATAGTTTAGAAGAATAGCAATTGTGATCATATGCCTTAAGCAATTGTGATTATGTGCCTCAGAGGAGGTCATCTAGCCCCTCTAACTTTTACCTAATCCTGTAATGTCACAATATGGTCCCCCCTGCTTGCTGTCATGGAAATGTGCACCCCCTACTTGCTG
The DNA here is from genome assembly GCA_028658305.1 of Pachyuromys duprasi. Classification (NCBI taxonomy): domain Eukaryota; kingdom Metazoa; phylum Chordata; class Mammalia; order Rodentia; family Muridae; genus Pachyuromys; species Pachyuromys duprasi. Next base: position 5,659,064 of record CM053752.1, on the reverse strand, counting down.
TCATGGAAACCCCCTGCTCACAGACTTTCCCTTTAAAAATCCTGCTCACTCAGAGCTCAAGGTCCCACTTCTCTATTGCTGTGTCAGTGAGACTTGGGTCCCGAGTTCGAGCGTTCTCATAATAAAGCTCTCTTGCTATTGCATCAAGTCATCTCCTGGTGGTCTCTGAGGGTCCCGTGAACCTGGCATTACACATGAGCACGCCAGTGGAAGCACTGTTTGGAAGCATGACTACAAGCTCTTCCTAGCCCAGAGAACACTTCTTGGACATTCCTGTGTCCGATCTCAGGCGGGGCTCTTGACACCGTGGGCTCACCCTTCAGCATACTCTCCCAGTGCCGGTTTTAAAAAGCACGCCAGTTCTCAGCTCTCCTCTACTCACCCAGCATCTTCTTGACCATGATTTAGGAACCCCTCCCTTTTCTTACCTTCAATGTGTGATTTCTTCCCTTAAATGCTCAGCTTTTTCTCCTCTCCTCACTCTCCCCCATGTGGGTGAGAGCATCCACACCCTCGTGTCAAGTCTATCTCCCTCTCCAGCGCACATCTTTCTCCTGGTGTCCCGGGGCTCCTCTAAAGGACATCACAACCACAATCTAAATTTACCACCACACTGAGTCTCAGTTTATTAGGGCATGAAAGATAATAGTTCTTAGATTCATTTCTACAACGTGTGCTTTTTGTCCATTCTTCTTCAAGGGAACAGACTTTAAATTTAAATCAAGGAAGAAAACATAATAGAAAACTATCTTCTACCTAAAAATATGGAGTATTTCCGTCAAGTATTACATACATGTATACAGATGATATCATGAATCCCACCACTTTTTTTGCTTAGAAAATTAGTGGGAAATAAATAAAAATAGTTTGGAGTCAGATTTGTGCAGAAGTGGTTCTATCTGTAAGCGTTATTAAAGATTTGTGTTTGTTTATGTAACTTTTTACCTTGTGTCAAAGTCTTACAGTTTAGGGCTCCCTTACACAGAATGCATCAGAATTTGTAGAGAGTGCAATCCTGCTATTGGCAAAAGAAGTTAGAATCTTCTGCACTTAGGGAAGAGTCTTAACATTTTCTATGACTAAAGCCTGTAGACAAAGTTGGACAAATTAGATTGATTGTTACCAGAGATAAGATTGTCTGGTTTCCCTCCATAAAGCCAATACGGTTTGCATCCAGTTCAGCTGATGACTAAGGGAAAGACTGTTGGGCCAGAGAAAGATCCCCTGGACTTAGTGTCTAATAACTACAGTGGAAGATCATTACACTTGATCATTACAATTTCCCAAAGCATAGGATTAGCCAGTGGAGAAAAACCAGGGCCGACAAGAAAGGACTCGAGGCAGCCAACTTCATAAGAGTGAACAGGGCCCAGAGAAGCCGGTACGTCAGCAACCTAAAACTGTGCTTGGCATACAGTAGTTGCTCAATATTTGCTTCATGTGTTGTTACTTGAGTATCATATGATTTTTTTAAATGTCACTAAATATGACTCAACTTCTGAAAGGTTCAAGCACTTACGATGTAGTTCCTCATTCGTTCCTCGTAGAAGGGCTCACCACTTGCTCAGCCATGCTGATGCCCTCGTGGGTGATGATAACCTGATAGTCATCCCTGTAATCAATACCACCTAGGAAGTTTCTCTGAGTGTCACACTGACAATAGCAGAAGCTCCCTGCGGCTCCATACAGACGAACACAGTATGCTCATGACGGGGGCCAAATGACAGGCTCAGCCATCTTCCCCCACATCATCCAGCATCTAGCTAGGCCAGATCCTCCATGAGGAGGTTGCTCTTCCCCTTTGGCGGCACTGTTCTGTCTACCTAAAATGCCCTCTCTAGTCTTATGCTTGTCTCTTCCTTTGCCTTCCTCTTTAAGTCTTCTCTGACCTACCACACACACTTCCAGGCAGTTGTGACTTTCCCCTTTGCATTGTATCTCCTGCAGTCAATGCTACATTTTATAATGTATTAAATAGATGCCGTTCCCTATAATTGTGTAGATGATTTCCTGCTTCAGCAATTAATCAACTCAGTGCCAGAAACTGCATGCAGTACTCCTAGTGAGGTCCCTTGCTAGGATTCTACAGTGGGATTCAATGAATATTTGTAAAGTGTAAATGAACAGCCTAAAATGGCTCAGAATACAATCACTTAAATAATTTGAAAAGCCCTTTGCAATTTCACAAAACAAGAAAATAAGTAGTTTTCATATTTCAGACATTCTTCCAAATTGAAGCTGCAGATAATAGGCGAGAAAGAAGACATTGTTTCTTTTTCTTAAATGAGTTCTTATTCATTTTATGAAAAAAAGATTTTGAAAAATCAAATTATTGAAGCTTAATTAACTGTTATAATTGGCCATAAATGAAAGGCTCCCAATTAGCTGTAAATTGAATGATGGCAAAGGAATCTCGTGAAGACAGACTCCCAGGATCCTGGTAACGGCTAGAAGCAATTAGCCACACGTGTTCATAAAGTACAATGGAGAAAGAGGACTTAAGCTTGGCTGAGTGGGTCAGAGAGCAAATCCTCTGTGCTTAGAAATGGAAAACACCACGGCAGAACCGCTAGTTACCCAGACAGGGACAGGCATGGCCAGAGGCTGCCGGGAAGTTCTGGCTTTCTTGGGATTCATCTTATCATTTATGCACTATTGTGTGCTGTTTGTCTCGTTCCTTCTGGAACCGTCAAGACACCACCGAGAGTAAGGAGAGCAGCTCATGGCTTAAGCCCAAACTGGTTGTGAGAAGCCAATTATTGGCAGTAGTAGAAAAAAATAAACTTTTATTTGTCTCGCACAGGCCTTTGCATTTCCATCCGGACATCAGTTTACACAGGCATGGCATCCTTACACACTAGGCAAGTCTTCGGCTCACCCCAGCAGGCTGCCATATGATTTAATTAGATTCTGGCACTATCTACATGGAGTTAGAGCCAGACCCCAGTTTAAGGGTTCAAGGCTGCACCATATTTCAAATATTAGTTTAGGACTGAAGAACCTCTGACCAACCAGCTATACCTAAGAACATGACCCCCTAGCTTAGGTTCAGACAGTTTCTAGAATGGCCTTAGCAAATGTTCTCAGAATACAGAACTTAGCAAACAGTTATTTACACTTACCCATTTATTATAAAGGGATATGATATCCAGCTAGAAGACATGCAGAAATGGGAACAAAACCTCCATTGTCCTTTTGGGGTACACCCCTTCCATGTCCTCAGCAACCTAGAAGCTCTCTAAACCCAGCCCTTTGATGGTATTTATAGAGAGACATGGATGCATAATCATGAGTGATCAACTCACAGGTGGTGACCAATTAGGGATTCATTTAACCCTCAGCTCCTTCAGGTCAGGAAACCTGTAACCAGATCGTTGATTCCCCTGGAGAATCAGTTACTTTTCTATTACCGTGATAAGCCAGCATCTTCATAGAAGGAAGGGTTAATCTGGCTTATGGTTCCAGGGGGATATGAGTCCATCGTCATCAAGGAGGGAAGCATGGCAGCAGGCAGGCATGGCAGCTGGAGCAGAGGCTGAGCTCACAGCCTGAACAGCAAACACGAAGCAAAGAGAATGAACTCAAGGTGGCACGTGTCTTTGACCTCTCAGAGCCTGTCTCCAGTGAAACATCTCCTCCAACAAGGCCACACCTCCTGCTCCTCCCCAAACCATGCCACCAACTGGGGATCAAGTAACCTATGGGGCATTCCCATTCAAACCGCCACACCTGTTAACCAGCCCTACACTGAAACCTTCCGGGGTCCTATCCCTCGGTCACTTCAGTATTGTACCTAAAGACACTTCTTGTTTCCAAAAAGTCATGTTTTAGAAGCTATGCTCCAGAATAGAGTTGTAGAGAGTACACAGGGACAAAGAGCCAAACTTGCTTCTTGTTACATCACAGTAGCCAAGATGTGAAATTTGTCCTGGGGAGAGGTGGTGCTGTCCTAGTTTGCTGTGCAGACTAATGTGTGCACTTGTGGCTTCTGCCGTTGATTTGACAGGCATGTTGTTTCAGTGGGTGGAATTGCAAAACAAGCAACAAGATGTCAAAGACGAGCATGGCGAGATCACTAAAGACCGCCAAAGCTAGCCGGACAGAAAGATTAGGCCAGTTTAGTGACCGCTTACTGGCCTAGTTCACCACAGGAAAACATTGACTCTGAAGAAGGTTTTAGGAACATCTTCCGTGCTGCGTAAGTAGTCTACAGTAGGTCAGTCCTCAAAATATGATGCAGCCTACACGGTGCAGAGGCAGACATGAGGGCTGGATGGCTAGGTGAGGCCCAGCCCTAAGTGGAAAGGCTGGTTAGAGTACTGTGTTAGCCAGACACTCGGACAAGAGGGAATGCGCACGGTGGACCACGGAGAAGCTGTGGTAAGAGCCGAGGTGCCTCACCCTGCAAACGCATGCTCAGCGATGCTTGAGCCTCACCTAATAATTATTTTTCCTTTTATTAAAAATAGTTTTTTTTCCCTCATGTACTATGCTCTGATTATGGTTTCCTCTCCCTCTGTTTCTACCAGCTCCCTCCCACCTCCCCTCCCATTCAGACCCATCACTTTCTGTCTCTCATTAGAAGGCAAACAGGCTTCTGTGGGGTTATATCATATAATAATATAATATATATAAACAGAAACCATTACATCAGAACTGGACAAAACAAATAGAAGAAAAAGAGCCCAAGAAAAGGCACAAGAAACAGGAATCCACTCGTTTACACTTAAGAATCCCATAAAAACATTAAGCTAGAAGCCATAATATATATGTGAAGGACCTGTACGGTAAAAGAGAGAAGGAAAAAAATCAATAAAATAAAGACTAAGAATAAAAAATTAAAATAACAAGATTTTTTTTATAAAAAAGTTAGAGTACCGACAGTTTGAGATGAGGCACCTCCAAGGACGCCACTGAGTTCAGTTCCTGTTGAGTTCAATTTCTGCAGCCTACCCTTCAGAGTATTTGTTTCCCTGGTGAGACTCCCTAGGAGGAAACTGAATTTCTGTTTGTGAGAGGTTGTCACCAGTTGGAGACAGCCGGGTCAGGGCTGGGGGTGTGAGCTCGCTCCTCCTTTCGGCTCTAAGATCCCATCTAGGCTCCATGCAGGCCCTGCGCATTCCGCCTCGGCCTCTGTGGGCTCCCGTGTGCATCGGCCGTGTTCATTTGAAGGGCCTTTCTTCTGCTTGCTCTGGCAGCGCGTGTACAAAAACTGGAACAATACCGAAGAGATGAGCACGGCCCCTGCAAGGGCTTGACACACAGGTCCGTGATGCAATACATATTTCCCCCACGGAACAGGAGGCAGAGTGAGTGTAGGAGCGGGAAGGGATGGAGGGCAGCAGGAAAACAAGGCCATCTAATAGCTATTAAGAAAAGAACGACCAGCTGGACACAGTGGCGCACGCCTGTGATCCCAGCACTCAGGGAGGCAGAGGCAGGCAGAGCTCTGCAAGTTCCAGGCCAGCCTGGTCTACAAAGTGAGTCCAGGACAACCAGGGCTACACAGAGAAACCCTGTCTAATAAAAGAGGGATGGGGGGAATGACTGTGTAAGGAAAGGGGAAAAGGTACTGAGTTTCTAAACTGCTCTTTACTTCACTAAAACTTTATTTTACTTATTAAATATTCTAGCTGATACTAGAAAAGTTCACCAAGGAGACAGAAATAATTAGCTGATTATCATCTGCAAGACAGGAACCCGGAATATGTGGGTAAGGAATAATATTTGAACTATAATTTGTTGTTGTTGTTCTGGTTTGTGCTATCATTACCTTTTTTTCTCACAGAAAAACTGCACAAACGCTTTGCAGGGCAGGCATGGTGCCTGATGCCTTAAGCCAGGCCCTTGGGAGGCCCAGGCAAGAGGACCATCAATTCAAGGCCAAACAATCAAACAGAAAAATAGAATAAAATAAAAGATACTGCTATGGAAATAAACAGAAACCAGAAGAAACTAACAAAACACAGAAATACAGAAGCAATTGGTGAGGATCCGCTGTGGGGTGAGGTAATCTAGGGAAGCAGCAGAGAAAGCACCAAGGTGGCTTGAAGGTCACTTTCCTGCAGAGAAGCCACCTGGTGGAGGGAAGGACAATGGCTTCCAGGTCCCAGGACAAGACCATATCAAGCTCTGGGTTGGGGGGTGAGGGAGGCCACATTGGTGATACAGAAGGTGATTAGTAGGGCCAGAGCTGACTGTTAGTACCTTCTGAAGCCTAAAGGGAACGCAGACACACGGAACACATGGGAAAGTCCAGCAGTGCCGGTGGGAACGCATGTGTGCAGAACACACGTCTCCAGAGAGCATGTGCCTGCTGAGAGGCATTGCAGGCGCTCCCGGGGCTGGAGAGAAGGCTGGTTAAAAGCACTGGCTGCTTTCAGAAAACCCAGGTTCAGGTCCCAATATCCACACGGTAGGCAGAGTTCCAGGAAATCTCATGGCTGTTCTGGCCTCCGTGAGCAGCAGGCTTGCATATGGTTCACAGACACACATCCAGGTAATACACTCACACACAGAAATTTTTTTTTAAATTACAGGTTTTGTTTTCCACCTAAGCAAAGTGGTTATAATCCAGAGATACACAGTTTGACTCACATCAAATACTACGATATAAAAGCCACAGAACGTTGTCAGACTTTCCTAGGCCATAGGGATGAAGATAACTGTCACCAGTAGTGACATGTGGACAGCCAATAGATGTCTCACTTCCCCCACATGCCTCCCACTATTCATAGCTCTAGATCCCTGAGGTGAACCCCAGGGGAAAGGTAGAGAGAACTTCTAGAAACCCAGTTCCTGCATCAAAGAAACTTAGCATCTACATGAGGGAAGGTGTTTAGCCAGCATAGAAGGACTGGGGAAAGGGAGGGACATCCAAATGGGCAGAATTTCAGTAGCGGTTCAGGAAGTCAACTTACACTAGACAGGACATGGAGGCAGTTTATTTTCCCTCATAATCTTTCCTTCAGTCTTGGCACCGACTTTCCCAACATTTGACATTGCATCCACTTGTTTGATTTGTTCTCTGTAGAACTAGAAGACACCCTCCTTTAGCTTCCTGGTTCTATCAAAAGGATGCTCAGAAAGAAGAGCAAGGATCTAAACTCACTTGACCAAGGAAGGTAGCTTTCAAGTTGGGGCACAGTTGGAATCACAGGAGGATGTTATCAGTGATAAGGTTGTGCCTGAGTCATTTCTGCTTACAGAACTCCTGTCAGTAACTCAGTGGCTCAGTGGAGTCTGATGGTGTCCTTACTTTGGCCTGCCATCGGTTTCCTATCTTAGGTGAGTCCAAGTTTCTTCACATCTCTCCAGGAACACTCTCAAAGAACAGAGAGACATTCTGTGGAAATAACTGGACTGTCGTGTCTTTGAATAATAAGGTCATCAAAAGTCTGAAGAGTGTTTGTTGTCACAAGAAATAAACTATAGTGGTACCTGCACACTAGTCAGATCCTGCTAGGAAGTGGACCAGAGCAATGACGTCAGAGGCCCATTTGTAGAAGCAGGAGGAAGATTTGTGGACTGGGTAGTACAACTGTACCAGTGCTGACTTCTTGCCAGTGATAATTCTATGATGTTTATGTAAGAGAAAATGAAAAGCAAGCAGAGAGAATTCAAATGAGTAGGACACCGGTATTTTTTTTTGCACTATTTTTACAGTGCCTTGGTAAACTTTATATCATTTCAACATAAAAAGATTTTACAAATTAAGACTGATGTAGCCCGATAAATATTCTTTTTATTCAGATGTTTCTTAGATAAGAAGGCAGTTACAGAAGATAGTGGGCTATGCAAGTTAGCAATCTAGCAACACAGTCCTGCAAATTAAATTGTTTGCAATGGAAACCTGCAGGATATCGTGGCGTAATCAAGCAGGAGGCTGACCAAGGCCCCACCACCATTAGCCAGATGAATTATGGTCATCGTATCCCTTAAATTTTCTTGATCTCACTTTTTAAGCTAATACCCAACTGGTTTCTAAGATCATTCCCAACATGAAGAACCAATTAGTCCATAGTCACTATTACAAAACTGAGGACTTGAACTGATATTGGTGATATTGGTGTGTTTCTTCCTCACAGCAAATGGTTCTTAACGATATAGACACCCTAGCACACATCGTCAGAGACCTGTTTATCAGCGTTCCTCTTGCTCAACACACCATGTCTCACTTTCAACAACGACAACAAAAATCACATGGCAACATAAAAGAGTAAAAATACCATTTCAAGAGGCAAAGCCCAGAGTCCTGTGTAGCAAGGATGCTGGGATTAGTAGACCAGGAATTAAAAACAATCATTAATATGCTAAGGGCTGCAAAAGTTAAAACAGACGACACACAGGACAGGTAAGAATCCTAAGGAAGAATAAGAAAGAGATGGTAGAGGAGCTAAAGACGTGGCTCAGCCGTTAGAAGAGCTTGCTGATCTTGCAGAGGACCTGAGTTCAGTTCCCAGCACCCACTTTGGGTGGCACATAACCACTGTAAATCCAGACCAGTGACAAAGGATCCAATGACATTTTCTGGCCTCTACAGACCAGTGTGTGGTATACAGAGAGAGAGAGACAGACAGAGAGACAGACACAGACAGATATCAGACAGACAGATATATGCATAAAGTTTGGGGGTGTTCAAGGCAGGGTTTCTCTGTATAGCCCTTGTTAGAACTTGCTTTGTAGACCAGGCTGGCCTCTGACTCAGAGATCCACCTCTGCCTCCGGAGTGTTGGGATCAAAGGAGCGTGCCACCACTACTTGGAATAAATTCTAAAACAAAACAAAACTTTTTAAAGTGTGGTGGGTGACGACAAGGAGGCAATGGTTTTCAGGACACAATGGGACTTATACATATTTATTCACAGCAGAAATGACAGCATGCTCAAAACCGGCAAGCTCAAGAACACCCAGCCTGCAGCAAGGAGAGGGCAAATGGCCGTGGAGTCCCACCACTAGGAGCTGTTGGCAGGTGACAGTGCTGGGAGACGGGGAGTCTGTTTTCTTTAGGAGCGTTGCCCACGGTGGGATGACCACACATCAGTGGACAGCCACTTAGCCAGGAGGGTATGGACACCATGAAGGGGATTGGAGGGCATTAAGATGGGGCGAGAATATGATCAAAACATATTGTATGGAACTCTCAAAAAAATCTAATGAAAATAAGAGAAAATGCCAGTGGTAGAAAAATACTGAGACATATGAAGAATGCTGTAGACTGGGTACAGCAGAGGAAAAAATGTCTGAGCTTGAAATGCCAGTAAAAGTTTTTCAAACCAGAAAAAAAGATTGGGGATAAAACAGAACTCTAGAAGCTGTGACGTGGCCTCAGAGCATATATTGTATAAGCCACATCAATACCAGAAGAGACACACAGCACCTGGCGCAATGGTTACTAAGAATTACCCCCAAGTTAGTACAGGACATTAAACTTCAGACCTTCTCTATAAAGGAACAAAGGTAAAAATCACTTGTTACTTCTGCAAATCTTGGAAGCAAGAATACAGTGTGAAGAAATGTTTGCAGTGTTGAGGAAAAGGCTTTATCAGTCTAAACTCATTACTTTGTAAGCCCGTCATTCAAAACCAGAGGAGAAATGAAGACTTTCTCAGACAAATAATGAGGCATCATGCTGCCTAGTAGGCTCACCTTCCAAGAACTGTTCAAAATCAGTTGTTTAAAGAAAAGAAAAATCACCAAACATGGTGGCACACACCTTTAATTCTATCACTTGGGCTGCAGAAGCAGGGAAATCTCTGTGAATTCGGGGCCAGCCTGGTCTACACAGTGAATTCCAGGACAGTCATGGCTTTGTATAGAGATCATGTCTCAAAAGCCAAGGGAGAAAAAAGAGAGAGAAAGAGAAAGAAAAGCACCGAAGCAATGCGCTTGCATATAGATAAAGAGTGTCAGAGAAAGAATAAATGGAGATAAAAATTTTAAATGTACTTCTACACCAAATTCAGAGTAAGGGGAGTTGGGGATGAAGACAGCACTGAACAATGACAAAGGGGTCAGTTCATGGAGAATACCTAACAATTTATATGTAGCTGCCTAGCAATAAGATGTTAATTAGGCAAAGGAACTGTGGCAGAATTACATAGAAGCAAGAGTCCACTGTTACAGTTTGTCAGAGTGTGGCAGGCTTATTATTCACAGCGCCTGTCCTTGTGGGAGGAGGTGGCCATAGACACATCTATCTTATCAACGTGATTCCTCCAAGAAGTCTTAAAAGTCAACAATAAAATGAATGACTCAATTAAAAAATAGGCAGACTTTAACAGCTCACCCAAGAAGACATCCAGAAGGAAAATAAGCACAGGAAAAGCATTCTATGTGATATGTGTAATGCAAATTAAATCAACAGTGCAATCCTATTGCACATCTATGAGAACTTTTTTTTAACTTTTATTTTATGTGCATTCGTGTTTTGCCTGTGTGAAGGTGGTGAAGGTGTAAGAGCTTGGAGTTACAGAGAGTTGTGAGTTGCCATATGGGTGCTGGGATTTGAACACAGGTCCTCTGGAAGAACAGTCAGTGCCCTTAACTGTTGAGCCATCTCTTCAGCACCTTCACACGTCTATTAGAACGGACAAATTGAAAACTCAATGCTCAATACTAGAGGTTAGAGCAGTAGCTTTTTCCCGTTGCTGGGGCACTGAGAAATACTATGAACTACGGAGACAGACTCATCGCGTCCAACAAAATTAAATACGCACCCACTTTACAGCTGCTTTCCTCATGATCCAGAACTTGGAAGCAACCAAGCATCCTTCAGGTCAATTGGCGATAGATGATGAATACAATTCAGACAGTGGGATTGTATTTGGCTCTGAAGGAAATGAACTAGGACGGCATGAAAGCACATGGAGGAAACCTGCAAGTTCATGAGTGAGAAACAACCAATCACAAAGCACTGTACGCCGATGATGAGTGAAACAACCAACCACTCAGCACTGTGCGCCCTAAGGTTCCACCTGTGTGACGTTCTGGAAAGACCAAATTTCGGAGCTGGCAAAGTCTTCAGTGGTTGACAAAGGTTGGTGGAAGGGATGGGGAACAAATGGAAAGCAGAGACACTTAGTGGCAATGTTCAGTACAGAGTGTGGGAGGAAACACCACGCTGTGTGTTTTCCCAGACTCCGGGGATGTGCAGCTCCACGGGGAGACTAGTGCAAACTGGACTCGGGAAGGCACTAAGGTGTCAATGTAGGTCACGTGAAATACACGAAGCGCTCTGGTGCAGCGTGTTCACAGCTTTGGGTGGGGCACATAGGAGTCTCTGCACTTTTATCTCGGCCTTGCTTTTGACCTAAAGCTGCTCCTCAAAAGGAAAGTCTGTTTGTTTGTTTTTGTTTTGCTTTGCTTTGTTTTGTTTAAAGCATGCATAATTAAGGTCGCCTGGGCTGATAAGGGCGCTCAGTGAGGAAAAATGCTTGTCCCAAGGCTGACAGCCTAAAGTCAGTCTCTGTGATGTACACGGTGAAAAGGGAGAACCGATTTCCTCAAGTTGTTCTCTGACCTCCACATACACTCCCCTCACCACCTTCCCTAAATAAAATAAGTACAGTTCTTACATTTCAACGTGTCTAAATGGGGACGGTTTCTCCAGTCCTTTCATTGCCAAGAGATTAGTCGGATGTTTACGTTACTCATCTAATTGCCGATATTCTTTAGGGAAAAACAATAACAACAACATTTTAAATACATTTTATCCTTAAACTGTCTCCATTCAGCAAATTAGCCTGAGTTGGGCTCGCTCTCCCAGGCGCGGAACGAAATGAACAAGGTCAGCGCTGCCACCTACTGTTGGGCGAGGGCGTGAGCTGCGTTCCCGCTTCTAGAAAAGCGCTGGCGGGACCTCTCGAGAGCCCGACCCGTGATCCTGAAAAGGACAGCAAGGTGATCACTTAAACTTTGGGGATAAACGTGGAAGGTTCTGGAAACAGAGGATAAATCTCAAGAGAGCTGTGCTGTTTCTCAGCCAGGCGCCCTCCCGGGGATCTGACGTCTTTTAGCAAAGCCCAGCTCCGTTTATCTTGTGGGGTTTCTGTCTGTCGGTGGCACCTTGCACAGCACTGCAGGGCTTCGGAACTGTTGCTGCGGGAGGCAGAGGGATGGGAATCCAGCCATCTCCCCTGACCTAGGTCCTCCTGCCCTGGCACATTGCTCCCGATTCTAAGCTGACTATCTTTCAGCCATCTTTGTTTCCCCTCTCGAGATAACCTGGCTCACAGCTGCTGCATTATGTGAAGCTGCCTATTTTAACAGCTGTGCATCATGTGAGGCCCCACACTTCATGACCTCACAGTTACTCGGGTGCCCTGGGAAGAGCTGTTACCTAGGCTGCTGAGAAGCGACCCAGAATGTAGTCTTGCAAGCACGTGGAAGCACAACACTGCACAGTCAAGTTAAGGACCCAGTAGGACACAACTGTCAGGCAGGAATTCCTACAAAACTCGAAATGTCAGTATCTGACATTTTTCATCCTTGTCTACTCAAACGAGATTTAGGCAGGTCTGGGAGGATAGACTAGAAAACTTAAGAGCTTTGACACACACACACACACACACACACACACACACACACACACACAGATCCTTGCCAACTGACAGCAGCACATTTCTACCAACAGGGCCACACCTCCTAATCCTTCTAATCTTATCAAAGAGTTCCACTTCCTGGTGACCAAACATTCAAATATGTGAGCCTATGGGGGCCATTCTTATCCAGACAACCACAAACACCTAGGCCTGTTCTTGGTATTCCTCACATGCTCAGTTACAAACTCTTTGGCTTGCCTTGCTCACTTAGCTGATTAGGAAGCTTTAGAAGATGCTTGATTGACAGGATCTCGCTCTCAATATGGGGAATGTTATTAACATTCCTTAAGCCTTCTCTGAGGAAGATAGAAAAGCCCCTTTTGGAATTATCTTTTTTTTTTTCTTTCCTTTTCCCCCTTCTCCTCCTTCCGCCTTCCTTTGGTGGGTAGTTTTTGTCTGTCTGTTTGTGCTGGGGATTGAGTCCATGGTCCTATTTGTACAGGCAAACCTCTTCTGCTGACTTACAGCCCCCACACCCTGAACTTTCTATGCCGGTGCTATGACATCTGTGAATGGGTGGGGTTTGTTTTGTTTTGCTTTGCTTTTTCCTTTTCTAGTCCCGCTGTCTTCTACTGTTCTGCCTGTCCTGGTGAGCTAACGAAACCTCCAGTGCAAAGCAGAGAGTGTGAGCTGGGAAGTCCTTTCCTCGCTCCTCAGTGGCGTGGGGAAGCTTCCGGTTTCTCGCTGTTGACCACGATGCTAGCTGTAGAGTCTGTTTCTTATTTTAAACGATATCTTTATTCTTTGAAGATTTCTTAGAGTGTGTTCTTAACATCTTCACTCTCTTCCCCCAACTCCCGCCATAGCTACCTTTCCACCCTCTCTGATAGACTGACCTAGATGTGTTTTTGGCCCCACTCTGATTTCTCCCCCAACCCCTCCACCACCATTTCCTTACAAGTCCACATGTTCTTTTTCTTTTTTTCTTCCAGTTGCCAATGTTTTAATAGGTATCTTCTGAAATAGGTATACACTGACATCCCATACCACTGAAAAGGCTGAGTCAGCATTTACCATGTTCATTACTGTTTTCTGCCTGTTACTCCCATTTTGTTCCTATTTTTTTACTTTTACTTAATTTCATTTATTGTGGATTTAAAATGATTTTTATTGTTGGTGTTTTTTGTTTTGATTTGTTTTTTAACAGAGTTTCAAAATAGCCTGGAAATTGCCAGATAGATTGTGCTAGCCAGAACCTACCGCAATCCTCCTGCATCTGCCTTCTGGGGGATGGAATTACAAGCCGTCATCCTGGCACTGCATTTTAACTGCTCTTTTTTCATAAATATATTTTCTCTCTTTTCTTAGCATATTGTTTTATAACACACCCTCCTTATACCCTTTCACTATGTGTTCTGCAGTACACAATATACATTTCCATTTTCAGGTAAGACTGTACCACATCATGATATTTAATGACTTTACATACAACAAAAGAATACTGATTCCTCCCTGTCCTTAAATCATGTTTCATTTCACTTATGCATAAGCACTCTGTAGCCATAAGCACATATATGGCACACACATAATCAAATACATGCTTGTTACGATTTCAAATGGTTATCTGTTACAACAATTAAAAAACAGTACAGTATTTTTAAAAGTAAAATTGAAAACAAGTTTTGGGTTTGCCTTCACTTAATCTTTTCTTCATGTTCTTCCTTTACAAATGTATACATTTCTAACCTATATCATTTATTTTTCTTTTATCTCTGTACCTTCCCAACATGGGAGATTAGGGTCTTGTGTAGCCCAGGCTAACCTCTAACTTGCTGTGTAACTGGCCTCAAGAGTCTGATCTTACATCCCGAGTGCTGGGAATGATTGTAGAGTGTGCCGCCATGCCCTGTTTGTGTGCGATGGAGGATGGAGCCAAGGTCTTCCTGAATACCAGACAAGCTCCCAAAGAGCTTCATATAACATTTCTCGAGTCAGGTCTACAGACAACATATTTTCAATACGTGTTTTTGAGGCCTTCATTTCTTACTACTTTCTTAGGAGATGATTTGGAACGATGCAGAGCTCTAAGCTAATGCTATTTTTCACTCTCAACACTTTAAATGATTCACTCCACTTCTTACAGGCATGGAGAAGTCGATACATTCCTGCCTTTGTTTATTTATAGGTAAGGTGTGCATGCTTTTCTCTTTCAATAATAATTTTTCTTTCATCTTCATTTTTTTCCTCATCATTGGGTATGTCTGGCATGTCTCTGTGCCTTGCTTTGGTTTGGGTGGGGATTGGATTCATTCTATTTTATTTTCTCCAAATTCACAAGGCTTGTGTCCTTGAGACTGACACAGTCTGCATTTCCAAGCAGGAAAATTTGCTTTCAAAAGAGACTGTTCACTATCACGGTATCTGATGTATAGTCTCAGTTATCATTGCTTCAAATATGTGTGTGTGTGTATATATATATATATGTGTGTGTGTGTGTGTGTGTATGTGTGTGTGTGTGTGTATGTATATATATATATATTCCACTGTCTCCTTTTCTTTGGTACTGTAATTGTTTGTATATTGCATCATTCATAGTTTTCCCATATTTCTTAGATATCCTCTTAGTTTTCTTTATCTTTGTTTTCTTTATCTTTTAGTATTGGAGTTTCTCTTGATATGTCCTCAGATTCAGAGACTTTGCTTGGCTCTGTCCAGTTGATTAATAGACCCATCTCAACAGAACTATTTATTTCTGTCCCGATGATGATGATGATGATGATGTTGTTGTTGTTGTTGTTTTTCTTCTTCTTCTTCTTCTTCTTCTTCTTCTTCTTCTTCTTCTTCTTCTTCTTCTTCTTCTTCTTCTTCTTCTTCTTTGTCTTCTTCTTCATTCTGTGGAATTTGTGGTTGGCTCTTTGCTGGTATTTTTCATTCCAAAGCCTGCATTACCCAGCTATGTCTGTATACTGTCTGCTTTATCCATTAGAGCCCTTAACACAATAATTTTAGTTGTTTTACATTCCTAACATACTAAGTCCAACCTCCCTGCTCTGTCTGGTTCTGATGCTCACTGTCTCTTCAAATCATACTTTACCATTTGATATGCCTTGTGGTTTTTATTCTCCATAGCTGAACATGATGTACTGGGCTAATGGAACAGCTGGGCAAAGGCCCTTTAGACCTTAACTAGGAGTGTGGTGGTCAGAGGAGATCTGGAGTTCTGTGAACAAGCCTGTCAGTTACAGAGCCTGGGCCTCTCAACCATTACCTTGACAAGTGGTACTGAATCCCCAAGCCTCCAGCTGAGGTGGGGTGACTACAAATCTGGAGTTAGATGTTCTCTTTTCCCAGCAGAATCCTGGAGGAGTCTGAGCTGTGCACCTCCTTCTCCTACTGGGATGCGAGAGCGTCTTGAACTTGGGGCTCTCTTCTTTTGTAGTCTTCCTCTGAGGGAGGACATTGCTAAAACAGCCTTTAGAGGCATCCAGAGTGGCTCCATCCCTCTGCCCTGGCTTGAAAACATAAAGTTTCCTCTTGGTATTTCTTATGGAACTAATCTGTGCTCGTGGAGGTACAACTCGCAGCCTCCTTTCCCCTGCCGCATCTCCTTACGGCCTCACACCTCTCCACCCTGCATGTCCTGCAATGCACCAAACAGAGTTGCGGTTCTAACCTGGCTCTGGTTTCCATGGAGGTCTCTTCCGCAGCAACTCGAGCTTCTGTCCAGCCTCAGGACAGGAGTTTGTGCTGTGCGCTCACTTCTCTCATAGGTTTCAGAAGATGTAAGTTTTCAGTTTGTACAGCTTTTCGCTTGGGTAGGGAAAGGATGACATCTGCACTCCTCGTAGGCAGAACTGGAAATCAGAACACTCCTAGATGTCTTCACTTTTAACCGAAGCTCTGTTATGCTGCATGCACGCTAGTGTTTTTGAAGTGCTGGGTGTTGTGTGTGTGAGTATGTGTGTATGTGTGTGTGAGAGAGAGAGACTGTGAGTGTGACTGTGTGTGAGTGTGTAAGTGTATGTGTGAATGTGTGTGAGTGTGTAGGCTGTGTGTGACTGTGTGTGGGGATGGGTGGTATATGTGTGTGTGTGTAAAACATGTTCAGTTGAATGTACTCAGCTTGTGAGAGTTTGTCCAGGCTTGTGGTATCAGATCTTAAACAACTTAACTGACCAAAAAAAGAGATGAAGTAAGAGAATCAGGAGTCTATAGGGTGGGACCTCGCATCCCGGGTGGCTCCGGAGAAAGCCCACTGCCCTGAAGTGCCCTCTGCATCGATGACACGCCTACGTTCTTTCAGCCACAGTGGGCACGCATTGGTCCTTAGTATGGAGATGCGTCTTTCATAGGCGAACCAAATATTCCTCGGAAATATCCATGGGAAACAGGACAACTTCAACACCTTTTCTGGTTATGCTTTTCCTCCAAGTTTCTCAAAGTCTCAGGCGCCATTCCTAGCAAGCTTCTCCCCAGACAGCGTTTCTACCGCTCCATGTCAAAGGCATTTTCAAAGCACATACATTCTTCCCCAAGCAGTGTTTTTATTCTTAGTAATTTACCACAAGGCAGTTATTAGTCCTAAGGAGATGAGTACGTAGATGGTGATGTTTGTGATCATGCTTCTTATAACTCTACATCATTGAAAACAGCCTGCTCCCTGCGGAAGATGCTTAAACATGACACCTCTCTACCTATGGGTCTCTCTTTATTCCACCACTAAAGATGATGTTGTAGAGAAACTTTCACTGATGTGGAAAATATGGAAGATGGTTAAGTATAAGATTTTGTTATAGGAGCCTATATGTGTATATAATATTAGGAAAACATATGGATATGTGTATAGAAAAGTCTGAAAAGCTACTTAACAAAATGCTCACAACAGGAGATGGCTCAATGGATGTGCTTGCCCACCACAAGTGTGAGGTCTGAAACTCCAATCTCCAGTCCCAGCAAAAAAGCTGGGCTGGCATTGAGGCTTCCTCTAAACTTGGCATTCAGGAGACAGAGACGGGATCCCCGAGTCAAGCTGTCCAGCTTACACTGAAATACCACTCATTAATGAATAATATATATAAAGACACACATGTGCACCTGCGTATGACCTGCTTACACACATGCCAACACAGACAGATAAATGCTAATTAATTCTTGGATGTGGCAATTACGAGTTTTAATTTTTCTGGTTTTTATTTGCATTTATTTTTTACTATAAATGAGTGGGAATTAAACATTTTTAAGGACCACAGATTTTAATTTCAGATGGATTTGGTGTATATACCGCACATTCACTTCTATCGAGAATCCAGTTTAAAGCATCCATAAAGTTTAAGTGGCAGACAGAACACCAAGGGAAGAGCTGGAGGTCTTTTACAAAACTGGACTAAATCCAAGATGGAAGATGGGAAAACCCAAGCTTTGGTAGATGTTTCCCAGAAATTCTAGAGTCCAGGTCATCTTAATTCCCAGCCCAGTGATTCCCGGTAGCCTGGGATCGCTGAGACACCCAGAGGAAGTGATTCAGACTTAAAAAGAGGTAAATCATCCACTGAATAACCCGAATGATACCTGACACCAGGATGTGTCCTCCTCAGCTGGTGAGCATGTTCCAGGTGCAAAACCTACTAATGAATGAGCAAGGAAGGCAGTCTTGAGAATGGTGCAGCATTATGTGGGGACGGGGGGATGTGGGTATTGAGGGAGGTGGATGTAGGGGGCCATGTGATGAACCGAGAAGGACCAGAGAACCGAGAAGTTACCCCTCCTTTCTTTTCAGGACTCTGACCCAGAAGCGGGGTCAATGTTGGGGTCACCTTTCCCGTCCCTTCCAGTGCTTTCATCCTTCTTAAGTGAACTCTGGGTCTGGAGATGGCTTTTTTAATTAGCTCTGTCAGGGCAGCCACTGGACCAGGAAGGGGACACAGCCAGGAAGTGGGTTGATGCTCCTGTGGCTTTCTAGTAAGTGATGCTTAGAGCCTCCGAGTGTTCGGTCTCTTAAGAGGGAGCATGCTTTCCGTATTGTGTTGAGTACAGCAAAGCCCTTACTTAATTTCTCTCTGTCTCTCTCCCTCTAGGAGTTAACTGAACATCAGAATTCTTTTTATTTCCTCTCATTATATCTATTTTTATGCATATTGTTTTGTTTTCTAGGCTTAATCAATAAAATAACCACAATGCTAGAATAATCGCAAAGAATCAAAGGACATTTAAAACCCATCCCATGAGTTGCTATGATTGATTGTTTCTTTGCAATTTTTCCATAAAATTAGAACAATCCGTTGTGAAAACAAAGCTCGCTTCTTTGCAGGTGCCAGTTACTTTTGTTATCATTAACTACTATTCTAGACACCTTGTGGTTCGTGAACTTGACACAAATGATACCTGGTTCTTTCCTTTATTGCAGAGAGTAACCACTCCCTTGATTTAAAATAAAAGCTTAAAATATTTTTCAGCTTTTTCCCAGATAGATTTTTTTTTTCAATTCAGAACAAGTCATTGAAAACAAATTCTAAAAAAAAAAATTATCATGGAAAATACTGGATAATGTCCAAAAAGTGATCAATAACATGGCATCAATACTATGGGGGAGGGTGTTAAATTAAAGTCTTTTAATGTGATTAAATTACGCCTCCTCACAGACTTTTGAAAAAGCACCCCAAATGAAAGAGGAATGAGTCATGAATGAGCTAAGAAATTTCTCTCAGAGTTCACGATAAACCAGACAATAGTTCTGGGCTCAGTTTTTGGAGACTAGGGTTTTTGTGTTTGTTTGGTTGGTTTGTTTTTTACTTCTTCTACCTCTTCCTGACCTTGTATCCAGGTAGTTAAAACAAAAACAAAAACACCAAATAAAGAAGTATGCCTGTGAGCTGGGTGTGGCGTCTCACACCTTTAACCCCAGCCCACTTGGGAGGCAGAGTCAGGCAGATCTCAGTGAGTTTGAGGCCAGCCTGGTCTACATAGTGAGCTGGAACTACATAGAGAGACTAAGTCTCAAAAAAAAAAAAAGTCAATAAATAAATAGAAGTATAGGTGTGTTTTCGCAAACCCTCTCTGTGTAACTTTGACTGACAAGCCGGAAGGGCTCCAGAAACTCCTGGAATCACCACTGGAGCGGTCCAGCAAGCACAGGCAACACGGAGGCTTTCCCATCCTCATTTCGGAGACCTGTGGAAACGGTTTTCATTCTTTAAAAAAAAAAAAACAAAACACATGAGTGTGAAAAAGTGGGAGGATGGGGCAAGGGAAGAGGGAAAAAGAGAGGGAGAGAACTCCATTAGGATAAATAGCATAAGTGTCTGGAGGTCACGCCACATGCTATTTTTCCAATACATTAGAAACAAAATTGCCTCTGGCAGCTAAATCTTAAATCAACATGTTACCAAGATAACGCAATCATTCCCCTAAGAGAAAAAGCCGCTGCTAGATATTACTTACGTATGCGTGTGTCTGTGTGTGTGTGTACAAAGAGTCTAGAAGAGGGCATCAGACCCGCCCTGGAGCTGGAGTTACGGGCAGTTGTGAGCTGCTCAGTCCTTTGGAGGAGCGTTAAACACTCTCAACTGTCTTCCCGAGTCTCCAGCCCTATGGGCTGGCTTGAACTTGAACCCTACAGTCCTTCAGATCCTCCGGGCTGCTCCCACCCCAAGGCCCCTTCCTGTCCTTCCTTTTCTCCTTTCTTTAGGGTCAGGCTTGTGTTACAGCCCCATGTCTCTCCAGCCTCTCCTCTTCCCCGCCTTTAATACAGCCCACGGGAGCGTCATTTCATGTTGGCACAGGCTTCCAGAACTAGCCCACAGACTGTGGGGCTCTGAAGGAAAATGGCTCCTCTAGGCCCATAGGAGCGGCACTGTTAGGAGGTGTGGCCTTGTTGGAGTGGGTGTGACTTTGTTTGAGGAGGTTTGTCACTAGGGGGTGGGCTTTGAGGTTTCAGAAGCTCAAGCTAGTTCACCTCCTTGCTGCCTGCTGATCAGGATGTAGAACTCTCTGCTCCTCCTCCAGCACCATGTCTTCCTGTATGCAGCCGTGATGATAACGGGCTGAACCTCTGAACTGTAAGCCAGCCCCAATTGAATGTTTTCCTTTATAAGAGTTGCGTGCTCATGGCGTCTCTTCAACAGCAATGAAGCCCTAACCAAGACACTGCCCGTACCGTAACTTGTGAGATTAGTTACCACATTAGTATGGCTAAGAAAAAAGTCTTGTTTTAGGAAAGAGGTAAGAGATTGGACCACTCAAGGGTCTCTGCAGGATATGGCAGCTGAACATGTGCGTCAGGGAGTCAGGGAAAGGGTGTTAGCATCCTGCCCCACACACCATCATCAGGGCACAATGGGCGTGTTGGTGACTAGCAGATAGTCACCTGACTCAGCCTGAGCTGAGTTCCTGCTTCCCAGCTGATGTTCAGTTGCCTTTTCGACGTTTTAGGGAGCCGAACCTCAGGGGTCAGAAGCACTGTTACATGAGGTAGTGCACGGAGGACATCTTGGAAGTGTTTGGAACTGTGTCTTAGGGACTCAGAAGTCTGACTGTTCAACACTGCATTCTCCCATCAGGCACCAGATATCTGGACTCTTGAGGCTGCATGACAGGCAGCTCCGAGGAAGAAGCCACGGCATCCGGCATGTGCTCAGCCTGAAATAAGCACCAGCATCAAACCTTTTATCAGGTCATGAGTCTGTTCACCTGTTGAAATGGCACCTATGTATACAGAAGAATTGCTTAAGTGTGTATGTGTGGCACGTGTGCTCATGTGTGTGCAGGTGTGCATGCCCACGCACGGACATCAGTGCCATGCTCTGTCACTTTCTACACTATGGGGGAAATTTTTCACTTAAACTATGACAGTGTGCACCATTGGGAAATACAGTTTCATAATTGATTATGTACTTACATTCTTCACGGATGAATCCTAGCTGTTGAACTAAAAGTTAGTGTTTGGGGGCTGGAGAGATGGCTCAGAGCACTGGCTGCAACTCCAGAGGTCCCAGCAAGCACATGGTGGCTCACAACTATCTATATAATGAGATCGGGTGCCCTCCTTAGGTGTTCAGGAAGAACACTGTATGTGTAATAAACAAACAGACAAGCAAACAAACAAGTGTTCATTCAGAGAGATTGGAGCGAGTGGAGTGTACAGGAGAGTTGGGAGTGAGCATGTTTGTAAGAAGGAAGCCGAAGCAGGAAGCAGAGCGAGGCAGGGCGTAGTTGATTTATGGATAATAAGGATTGCTGCTACCTCAGAGCTCTTTAAATTGTTTTTAAAAGATTTATGCATTTTTATTTTATGTGTACCTCTTGCACGCAGCACCTGCAGAAGCCGGAAGAGGGCGTCAGATCCCCCTGGATCTAGCGCGACAGGTTGTTGTGGGGCCCCTGTGGGTGTGGGGAACAGAATCCAGGTCAACTTCAAGAGCAGCAAGTCTTCACTGCCGAGCCATCCTGCCAGCTCCACTCTACCAGCTCTCGACAGCAGTGCTTGAGAGTGACTTTCTAAGTCTTCCTTTAATCCTGATCAGCATCCTAACTGGACGCAGAATCTCCTCCAACAAGCTACAGGCGCATCCTTTCTCTTGCCTCCTAGCCCCTTATCCTGTGAGTCCTGCTGAGAGGGGAGAGGGCAAATGGACGATCCTCCCACTCTGTGTTCTGATGGCCAACTGTCTTTACAGTCCTGGAGTGTGAGCTCTGCGTTAGCCTCTTTTGCTTGGCTACTTTGTGACATCAGCATTTGACATCTGGGCTACCCATTTAAGTGTGTGCCATTGGAAAATACAGTTTCATAATTGCTTCGGTATTTACATTCTTCAGGAATGAATGATAGCAGTTGAATGAGGCTGTTTAAGAATTAATGTAGGTAGGTGAACGTGACAGATAACTATGAAGAGGCCCAGTGATTTAGAAAACAATTTTTTAGCAATCCCTTGTGCTTGATGATGGAGGGGAGGGAGGGATGGGGGATGAAGCAGACAAGCAAAGCATTTGTTGGGTGCTGTGGGCTGCTCTGTGCTCCCGGAATTTTCCACTAGGCAGTATGTATTCAGGTCACATGCGCAAGTGAGATTTCCTGCAGTGCTGGTCCAGATAAAAAGGCTTGTGAGGCTTGGTAACAACTGTGCTCCATTTAGGCAAACCACAGACTGGTGCATTTTACAGCGATTGTCTCAGAAGCACGAGAGATGCTTCTGTGTGCAGGTTTTAAATATGGATTCATTAGTGTCCGGAGAACAATAGGAGGCATTCTGAAATGCATCTTAATGAGAAACAAGTACTGACAGCTCATTTTCATACCATTTTAAAGCTGTTGCATGGTGGTTATTTCTTGGTTGCATTTAGAAATAAATCTTCTTTTCCCTTTTTTTTTTTCTAGGAGTGGCTCTTTCAGAGCCTCATAACATGCATTAAATGTCCATCTCATCTACCACCGATTGTTAGGCTGACAGAGCAGCCTCCCTACCCACCTTGGGAACAACTGAGAATGGCGGTTCATGCGATCCAAGTCCGTCATGTGACCTACAGCCGAGATGAAAGATAATGGACTATCCAGGGACTATCTGTGGCTCTTAGGCTCCTGAGTGTTCATGCTGTCCAACCATTTGTAGTTTATCTGTTGGACTTTAAAGCCTTTCAGGAGATAATCTCCTCGCTATGGAATGCTGGGTTTGTAGAAGCATTGCGTTTTGACTCGATGAATATTAGCAGAACTGCCTCTGAGCTATGCAGACATATCAGCGGAGCACAAACAGGGCGGGCCAGTGCAGCGAGGGGCCTGCCCTTGAAAGAGAAGCACATTAAGAAATGTTGAAACTGGTAAGAAACTGCAGTATCTCTTGTGATAAACAAGGTAGACGATCAATTGAAGGCAGTGGAATCCTGAGAAACCATGCTCTACTTCCTGGGGAAATGTCTTTGCCTTTTCAAACCAAACCAAACAAACAAATAAAACCTACTATTTAATTTTTATGTCAATTTTAGAAAGCATGAGTTGAAACAAATCTAAAGGAGTTTTTCCTGGTCTTGCTTGGTCATAGCCTTTTGTTTGTTTTTGTGGGGTTTTGTCTTTTGCTGTTGTTTTCATGTATTCCTCTTTGTAAGAGAAAAACGGGTGGTGACATTCCTAGAGGAGGCTCTAAGGACAGAGGAGGGGGGTGGGCTGTGGCACAAGGCGGAGCACAGTCCCACCATGTGTAAGACCCTAAATTCAATCCCAGCCACGCAGGAGAGGGAAGCAAGAGGAAGGGAGAGTGGCATCAAACAGGAGACCTGGCTCTGTGAATCAATCTTTTCTCCACCTGCCTCTAGCAGGAAGTAGATTCATTTTTGTCTTACAGTACCAGGTGCTCGGAAATCCAAGATCAAAATGCCTGGGAGCCCAGGTAGAAAGGTATAGAGATGCCAGATGGAGTCCCTACCAAAGCAAGTCCTATGGGAGCTGTGCAGATGGGAGGTGAGCTTCCAACCAGACCTCACACTGTCAAGATGTAACCTTTGAAATCTAGATGGAGGTCCTCACACCCAGGGCTTGAGTGGTAGGTACAATCTGCAGGCTAATATGGTGTGTGTGTGGACACTGCCAAGGCTGAGCACCCAGCTGCACCCAGGGTCTCTTGGTGACAACTGTCTGACTCCCTGCAGGTGCTAGTCTTCTCAGTGACCTGTGGATTGGTGACACTTTTTAGGGTTGTTCCCTCTTGACACAGCCAGGCTGAGAATCCTTTCCTTTCTCTAATCCTCGGCTTCCTTTTAGCCATACATTTCACGTTCAGGTAATTATTTGTTTTGCTCTTGAATCTTAGCACAAGTGAAGAGGAACCACAAGGTCTGAACACAAGGGTGTGAACACAAGGCCTGTAGTGCATCACAGCGATAGCCTTTCACGCAATTCCCAGTAAGACACTCTGCTTGCTACCCGAGAAGAGACCTCATCAGAATTCCCTTTACTGTCCCAAGTTCTATCTGCATCTTTCAAAGTCACTGAAGTCATCTCCAAGAAGTTCCAGGCGTCCCTGGTCTCTCTATTCTCAGAGACATCTTTGAAATTGCGCTTAATGCTCCATTTCCAGGATAGGCTTCTAATAGCTGGTTCTTTGCTCTCCCAACTGAAGTAGAAGTTTCTGGTTTCTTTAAAAACTCAGTTGTGTCACGTGACTATATATATTTTTGTTTGTTTGTTTGGGTCCCAAGTATGGGGTGTGGGAATGATTTCCCCCTAGGGAAAACGGTCCCTGTGAAAAGGTAATAGATGTTGGTCAGCTGAAACCTCCCTCATGCAAGGGGCTTGGTTTTTCTGAGCTGCAAAACATCCCCGTGTGGACTATGAAAAGGGTTAAATAGAAACCCACAGACAAAGACAATGCTTTCTGCATCTCTTTTTCATTGTTACAGTTTGCCTTCTTCACAGAAAACAAAATGCTCCGGAGAACTTCTCAGGCTGCTTTGGTGGAGCTTGCTGCTTTGGTGGACGGCGAACTTGTGCCATTTGGGTAGAGTCTAGGCATTTCTATTGAATTGTTCCACTGTTGCTGACTTGTGTTTCGGATGCTGCCTTGCTGTTTGACTAAACTGCTGGTATCCTGAGTTTGGTAATCCCACTAAGGAGACATCGACCCTAATCAGCAGAAAGTAGATAAAAAGAGGGCTACAGCCCCTTTCCCTACTAATCTACCTAGGGTAGGGTAGGGTGTTGGAAGGCAGGTAAAGGCGTTTAAGGATCCTAAACAAAGTAGGTATTTAAAAATATAAACCTATACCCAACAACTTCCCCTTATTCAGGCCCCAAGCTTTTCCTACCATGTCAGCTAATACTCCAGCAACAACGCAGTTATTGGTCCCAATAATGCGTCTTTTCTATTATAACAAAACAATACCCACGACTGAGTAAATTAATAAAAAGAGGTCATTTTAGACTCATGGTTCTGGAGATTTAAAAGGACAAGATCCAGAAGTTTCAGGGTTAGGGTCTCACTGTCCTGTCAGAGTCCCTGTTCATTAGTGTTCCACTCATAACCTGAGAAACTATCACTGAGTCCTACCTCCTGAACCTCAGCAGAAGTCTCTGTGGGTACAAAACCTATTCAAGCCACAGAACCTCCCCTTCTCAGCCCCTTTCAACGATCCTGGATGACAGGAAAAGGCAGTTATTATTTCCACTTTCATGAGTGGAAAATGGAAGCCCAGAGGTGCAAAGTTCACACACTCCTGCAGCAGAATTCACAACCCCAGCTCAATGGTCTCCAGGTTCATTCTATTTCTTTTTTATTACAAAGTCACATTTACTCCAAATGAACAGTTAAAATGCCACCAATTTTAAGATAAAAATTCCCAATTTAGGCTTAAATGCCTGCTTTCCCTAAGCTAATCAGAGAAAGCTGTGTCGACAGTTTTACTCCATGGCGACTCCATGGCAAATGCCCGGAGCAGTGTGGCTCTCCCAGGGTTCCAACACACAGATGACGTGTCCCCTGGGTGTCAGTCAGATGTCCTGTGGTTACTGTAGACATTCTGTATACAGAGCTGCATTCTGTGCGGATCCAAACCCAAGTACAGGGCAACATTCCCCTCCTCAGCAAGTGCAGGCTGGCTCGTTGGTTCAGTTTAAGTTGGACAAAGACTTAACAAATTAATAAATTATGAATAGTTCTGTCAAGTCAGTTAAATAGCCTCATCCCCCACCCCACCCCCAAGAATGAAGAGGGAGGGGACTGAGGAGAGGAATCCAGGTATCCTGTTCTCATTTGCTGTCCCAAATGGCAGGGAATTTTGTGAGCAAAATCACATTGTCTGACTCATTCTACACAAAAGGTGAACTCTAGGGAAAGGGACTTTAAATTATCACCACAGAAATTTAATGCATTTCAAAATGAACTAAATTCTCTTCCTATGACTCAATTTGTACTTGCCAAGCCAAATTAACTTGCCTCTTAGGGCCCATGACAATTGCAGACACAGCAGCAGAGGAGATCCAAACACTTATTCATAAAATTCCAGTCACTGCTGATTTTAAAAGACATCTATGTGAACTGCTTATTTAAGTATCTTTCTTACTTCCCACTGACCTGCTAACGCCAAGGATTCAATTCCTATACAGATGGAAAGGAAGAAACAATGGCTAGATTATATTTCAGTCTACACTCTTCATGTTCCCAACTCACCATCAGAGTGAGTGTGCCTTCTACCACTACTTTTGTGCAACAACTAAGGGTTCTTGTTCTTTTTGGGGGATGGCATCCTCTGCTCACCCACTAGTTTTTCTCATGGCAGCTCATGGCTACAGTGGCTCTTGGTATCAGGTGTCCATAAAGTAATGTGAACATAGTACAGGGGTGTCCCAGTTGCAGGATATTTGATCCCATTGTGAACCCCAAAATTGTGAACTGTAAAACCCTGTTTATTGTTTGGTTCAGTCAAGCCCTAACACACACCTGTAATCCAAGAGTTTTCTGTACACAAGATTTAATAAAGTTAACCGTAGATTAAGAGGTGGAGCAGGAAACCAGCTGACAAGGATTGAAGTGTAAGAGTGACTTTGAGTTGAGTAGTATTTAAGACAGTGTGGAGAAGAAGAAAGAGCTTTTGACTCAACCTCTGGCTTTAGCTTAGCTTAAGCTCCTCAGCTCTCTGGCTTTTGGAGCTTTGAACTAGCAAGCCTTCAGCCTTGGGGTTTTTGGCCTTTTCCTCCTGGGCTGTTGGGTTGTACTACTGAGCCTTTTGGATTTATTCCATCCAGACCTGAGCTGAGAAGGAAGGTCAGCTGGGTACTTTCTCTGCCTCTCTGAGCTAGCAGGTTTTCACCCCAGCACTCCTGAGTCCTTACTGGTAAAATAGAATGGTTGGGATTTTCATCGTTGTTTATAACAATGTGTCCCAGAATTCATCTTGTCTGGCTTGTACATCTCATGCCCAATTTGGAAAGGAAACAAGAACAACCTGGTTGGATAAGATGAAACAAGATGTGCACAGTGGGACCTAGCCTGAGGAAAAGCTGCTTGAGCTACTGGCTTTATGAAACAGTTCGTTCTGTTGAAGAAAAAGAAAAACAGGACAAGGCAGAGGAGGAAGAGATAAAGAGGAGGATGAAGAGAAGGGGAAGGAACAGAATAGGTAATTATTGGCACCTGCTACAAAGGACAGTCCTGTAGGACAGGCATTGTTGCTTTCTCCAATTTATAGTTAAGGAGACCATGGTTTTGACATGGTAAAAGAGGTGCCTAAGGATGAGACATGTCCTGTGGTGCAGCTGTGATTTGCAGTAGAGCTGCCGGGCATTCTGCGGCTGCATGTGACCACTGTGCTCTGAGTTATAGAGCTCATCCTCTTGTAGCTCACTCTCCCTCTCTCCAGAATCTCCCTTATCATCTAGAGGCATCCCCGTACTTCCTTGAGTCATCCACTAGTCTTAGCACAAATACCCAAAAATGCCTGATAGCCATGTTTGTTTCTGCTCCCGTAACCTCTCACTGCCCAGGCTCTGGCTCCAACACCAGCTCCACCGAGTCTATGGTCTAAAATCTCACACTGGAGCTGCAGGCTTTCTCTCCCTTCTTTATTCATTGCGGGGT
This sequence comes from Pachyuromys duprasi, assembly GCA_028658305.1. Lineage (NCBI taxonomy): Eukaryota > Metazoa > Chordata > Mammalia > Rodentia > Muridae > Pachyuromys > Pachyuromys duprasi. The sequence continues at coordinate 5,630,965 of CM053752.1, read as the reverse complement.
GGCTTTCCCGGGGAGATGTGAACAAACAGCTGTGAAAGCCAGATGAGACATAGTGGACAGAGCAAAGAAAAGACTCGACCCAAGTCTAATCTGGGGAAGAATGAGTTTTTGGGTTACTTACAGGAGTGTGAGCAGCTGGCTCTCTCAGCTGTATTACGGAACGCCTCACTCCAGTGCGAGTGGAGACTCACTTCCATCCCTGCATCACTGGAAGCCCTGCCCGGCAGCAGGAAAGCTGCAACCCAACCAGGGATAGCTCCCTGAGACTCTTCCCAGCACTGTCTACTGCTGATTGCATTAGATAGCACTGGACAGAGCCTCCTGGATCTTGAAACTCTTTTCTTTTTGTGTTCTGAGCTTGTGTGTATCTTGTGTGTGCCTTTGGCTATAAACCTCTTTCCTCCCTTTGGGTGGAAACGTTTTTATTTGTAAAAGTAGGTAGGTGACACCCATTCTAGGACTTCTTTAAGTTCCAGAGACTCCAACTGCTCTGGAGCAGCGGCATGAGGCCACCAGTGGTCTGAACTCCCACAGCTGGCCCCTGCTGGCTGCAGCGTGGCGCGGGGCCTTTCCAGGCTCCCAGTCGTTGTCTAGAGCAGCCAAGGTTTTCTTACTTTTTCTATTATGTTTCCTTAGTTTGAATCTTTCCCTAATAAAGATCTTAAAATATATTGATTGCCAGAGTATCACAATTTAATTAATTAAATGCTATAACCGGTTACATTTTCAAATTATATAACATATTTGGCTAACCAAGCGCCAGGTTCAGGGAGAGACCTCAAAATCATCATCACTACCACCACCACCACCATCATCATCACGTAAAGCTGAATGTGGTAGTGTGCAGCTTTAATCCTAGCACTTGGGAGGCAGAGGCAGGCGGATGTTTGTGAGTTACATGGTCCACAAGTTCTGGGCCACAGGACTACATAGTGAGACCCTGCCTCAAAAACAAACAAAAAATAATGTAGAGATGTATTGAGGAAAATACCCAGTGTTGACTCTGGGTGCCACACATATACATGTGTACACACACACACACAAGCCACCAAGGAATGGTGAATAGAAGGCAAGGCTACACGAAGAGGAAGAACAAAGAGGTCTGTCTTCAGGAGGCGACTGATGTGAGGTGTAGGTTTAGTGGAGAAGAGGTGTGCACAATGAAGTCACTCTGGCAAGGGCCAGTCCTGCCCACCACTGCCTTGGCTCAAGTCTCTCCTGAAAGTCAGTCTGACAAATGGTCAGAAATTTGTGAGATCTGTTCCCGGGAGTCAAACTCCTCCTCTGGCTGCAATGAGGGTGTCGCCCTTTCCCTTCCCCCAACGTGAGTCTTCCGAAAACTGAACTTGTTGGAATCTACTTGTTCAAGAGTCTGATGGTACAAGGATACTCTTTAAAATATCTCCTCTCCTGCCAGGCTGGCTATAGTATAGTCAGAATGCTAAAACAACTTTTTTTTTTTGTATTTACAAAACTGTATAAATGTCCACTTCAGTTCTTAGAAGAAAGGGTCCTAATTTCAAGTATTTGACTAGCTTTTCCCTACGCACTGGCTTCAGTTCCCACTCCAGGAAGAGGTACGAGGAGCCTGGGGAGGATGCAAACAGTCCTATGTAACTGCTCTTTAAATGGCAGCAGCCTGTTGAGCACTGGCCTGAGCTTCCCACGCTGTCACAGGGAGGAACGTATAGAAACCATCTGAAGTCTGCCTGGCCCTCACAGAATTTGCCTCCATGATGGGAACCACTTCTGAACCAAGCACACACGTGCCACCTGCCATATTTGTTGCAGTAAAGTAAAAAAAAAAAAAAAAAAAAAAAAAACGATGAGTGTTGGGCTATATATTATTTATGTTTGCCCTATGATTATCACAGTGGTATTATCTAACCCACTATCACAAATAATATGACACAGACACCTGATAGAGTTAAAGTTGCCTTATTTACCTTGGGTTGGGCAGATATTTCACTTACACTGTCTCAATATCCTCACCATCCAACTCCTAGCCCCATACAATGCTATTCATTTTAATCCTCTTCACATGGACGACCTTTCACCCATAATCCCATGGTACTTGCTTTTATTCTTTATCTGGACCTTTCCACGCCATCATTGGAGTCCTTTCTCCAGCCCTACATAGTTTTTTTCTCCACAATAATCCATGGTAGCACACTCCTTCTTCCTCTTCCTCTCCATCTTTCTCCAGTGATTCTCCTCAAAAACCTGGCGACTCCAGCCACGCCTACCCCATTCTGCCCTGCCCAGGCATAGGCTGTTTAATCAACCAATCAGGTGTGTCTTAGTCAGGTTTACACAAACAAGAATGGGCGTATCCGGCAGGCAGTAACCAGATCTTTGGAGCCAGTAATTAGCATCAGACCAACTTCTAACACATATTTTTCTGTGTCTCTGGTCTTTTGGGGTCTGATGCTGCTTGTCACGTGTCAGCATCACACAGTCCCATCCTGGTGTTGCTTCAACCACACGTCTTGTTCATTGCCCGTGTGGATAATAGAATCGTCACCAACAACTGGAAACAAGAAAAGGAAGATTGCTCTTTAAGAGAACTAAACTATGAAAGAACCCTAGCACGATATCAAAATCACATAGAATAGTGAGACTTTGTCAGAATAAAAATGGAGTCATTTAAACCAAACTGAAAACAAAATGGAGCGAAAGTGGTCATGAAGGACAGCTCATGCACACCTAACCCCTGACAAAAGACCTATCAAAGAATACTGCCATACTACAAGCTCACACAAGGACTACCACAGACTTTCACAATGAACTGTGAGCTTACAGAAAGGCCAGCTTTGCCAGGAGCCTTTCATCCCTGGACTGATGTCACCCTTGTCACTAATCCTTACACCAACAATGATTGTTACAAAACAGCTTGTGCTAGTTAGTTTTAACTGTCCACCTGACACATCACCTGGAAGGAGTCTTAATGAGGAATTATTTAGAGCAGGTCAGCATGTGGGTGACTCTGTGGGGCACTGTCCTGGTTGTCAGATGAGGTGGGAAGACCCATGCTACATGTGGGTGGCACCTTCTCGTAGGGAACCAGATAACGGCCCTGGAAGAAGAAATCTTTGGGTTTTTCCTATTGCTCTTTACTCTAACAGTGAGTTCATCTACTCTGCTGCTGCTGCTGCTGATGATGATGATGATGATGATGATGATGGTCGCAATTCTTTCTCTGATATGTGAACCATATTCTTCAAGCTTCTACTGTGGTCTGAAGACCAGCAGCTCTCCAGAATTTTGGTTTCGGTGCCAGATGGAGATTGCTGAAGCACCCAGCACTGTGGATGGAGCAACTACCAGACTGTCAGCCTGCCTGGTGCAGGGCAGCCACTGTTGGACTGCTCCAATCATATCATGTAAGCCAACCCGGTCAGCTCTCTGCAGCCCATCCTCATCATATCAATTCTGTTCCTCTAGAGAACCCTGACTAACACATAATCTCTGTAATCTTCCTCATTTTGTCTTTATACCCCATATGCTCTTCTGCCTCCCTGGGTACACCTGAGCCACCTCACCACTGCCCTCCACGGCACGTCTCTCCTGAGAGCAAAGCTCTGTCACTCCTAAATAAACCCATCCCTTTGGAGAGCATCTCTCTCCAATGCTCATTTCTAGTTAACAGCGTAAGCTTGGGCTGTGCATTCAAGAGCAATGGCCAGAAGTGAACTGTCCAGCCTGCCTGTCCAGGGTGCCCTGTGCACATAGGCATGGCAGGCTTGTCAGCCCTGGTGCTACACATTGTACTCACAGGACTGATTCTGCCTGTTCTTTCCTTTTCCCCAGAGTCAATATGCACTGTGCGCTGGTCAGATTGACTTCAGGGTGAGGTCTCCTTGACATTTATATATTTTTTAAAACTTAAAAGACTGCCATTCTATGTTTCTTATGTCACAGTCTTTTTATTGTGTTAGCATAAGGTAACATTTCTAAGTTCAAAGAATGGAAATTGCTTAGATCGTGAGAACAAAGTCCTCCTTCTAAAAAAGACCACTATATCCAGCTCCAGACTCGGTGAGAGAACCTATCTCAGGGGAATGAGGCGGGCACCAGGTGTCCTTTCCAGCCTCCATGCAAGTGCATTGCACATACCAACACACAACGTGCATACACACATACAAATAGCATATGCACACAAATACAGAGAGAGTGAAGAAGAGAGAGACCCCAAGGCCAGTCATTGTGGCACATGACCATGATCCCATAATATATCTGAGGCAGGAGGATAATTAGATATTAGCTCTAATAATAATTAGAGCTAAACAGTAAGAATCTGTCTTAAAAATGAGGGGGAGTAGGACATGAGACAGAGGAAAGGGGGTGTCAGAGAAGTGGGTTATGGGAAAGAGAAAACAGAGACCTATCTAGCCTTCCACCAAGGGGATAAGGGCACCACGAGAAGAGGCCGCTGTGGACCAGGAAGTCAGCCATCGCCACCGACTCTATCTGCTGGATCTGCCTTCTTCTGCAGGGTAAGTTTTCAATATTTCACTCCATTCCTTGTCCACTAAAGTCTGCAGGGGCTCAACCCTATGGATGAATGACTGCCCCACACTATAGCAGATTTTGTTTCAAGCGAGGAAGGAGAGAAGGGGGAAACAACCAGATAGACCAATTGGGAGTCTTTTCCGTTGACTGTATGTAGATATAATCATCATAACCTTTTTTTTTCTGGGCAATTGTATGGATGGATAATAAGCAGACCTGCATGCCTTTACTGCTTTATGTAAGGGAGCTCACCAACCTCAAGATCTTCCCCATCACTGCTTGGCTTTCTTGGTTAATGCAACTCCATAGCTGCCACACCAAATTAATCTCCAGAGCTAAGCAAGCAGGCTCTGTAGGGCCTTTTCTCTCAAGGGAAAAACAATGGTTTTTGACAGGGACCTTTGTGAATTGTCTTTATCTCATTTGAAATTGTGGTCCTACCTTTCAGCTTTTCCTATCGGACCAGTAAATATTTCAAATGTTCAAGTCAGTGTCAGATTTCCAACTCTGAAGTCAGCAATAAGCTTCGCATGACTTGGTGACCGATGTGAATGTAGCTCAGTGACTTTAGGATTTAAAAGAGGAGCATGTTCATCTAAGGTAAACATGTATTTTTAAAATAAAGGGGCTTAGGTGTGTTGGCACCTACTAGGTGTATAGGTCACCTACTACGTGTGTAGGTCACCTACAGCAGAATTCCGTTACCAAACACACTCCCTGACCTCAAAATCTCAGAGCTGCTCCTGACCAGTCATTAACTGTGTCCTTTTAGCTAATGAGAATAAGGTTGACCTTGACTATTAAAATGATTAATATTGGGATAAAGGTGGGAGCTTTTTGTAAAAATATGAATTCTCCCAAGTCCAAATAAAAGAACTAGGTAACACTTTAAGGCCCGGTACCCATGCAAAGGTTATCTCTGCAATCCCATCAATAAATCGGACAACAGGACTATTGTTCAGCCAGAGGAACTAGGGCTGCAGTTCTTCCCCCACCTGGCCTGGCCAGCCTGCTGAGGCCTGCTAGCATTTTGAAGAAAATGGTGTTCACAGAGGGCAGGGATGCCAGGAGGCCCTCGGCTCCCTTCGCATCGGAGATCTGCCCGAAGTGGAAGTTCACGGGTCATTCTTCTACAGGGGGTTGGAACTGCAGAGTGGGGCGTGCATTCAGTGATGTCTTCTCCCCAGCTCTCTGTGAGTGCTCACTGATTGGGCATGGATAAATGAAGGAACAGAGGAGAAAGCAATTGTGAAAACCTTAGTGCTGCCTTTTCCTGCTGTAGAACAGATGTCGGAAATAAATATCCCACTTTCAGTCTTTTTTCCACTATTCCCTGAGTGGCTCAGTTTCTTAGGAGTCACAGACCAGTGGCCCCTCCCTAGCCCAGCAAAGGCTAGCCTTCCCCCTTTCCTCTGTCCTACTCACCTCCCTGTGCGGAGTAACCAGGTCAGGGCTCATGATTTGGTGAACTTGTTCATCTCGTAAAAATAGCAACATAAAATGTCTGCCGAAGCTACATTTCAAGAGGATCAGCAGTGGCCTGAGTCAGCCACTCATGAAATTTGAGGAGGCAGACAGGTGACAGTCAGGAAAGAGTGGATGGAAACTGAAGTGTCCTCATGTAACCCTGAGGAAGTGATACAGAAATGAACAACTGAGCAGGAAAAAAAAAACTGTGCCAATGGGGCTGTAACCAAAATAATCACTGCTGACTTTCTATTTTTAAAAGCATATGTGCCTTAATATTTATCAGAACATAGACAGATAAATTAGCTCAATGACTTCAAATATGAGCAGTAACATGGTGATCAGAATAGGGTAAGTTGTCAAAAAAAAAAGTTTTTGTTTTTTTTTTTTTTACTCTTCGTAAGACTTGTTCTTAGATGGTAGCTCGGTGTCCAACTGAAGACCCTAGTAAGGGGAACAGGGACTGTTTCTGTCATGAACTAGATGGCTGGCTCTTTGACCTTCCCCCATACACGACAGGGAGTGACAGACTGGCTAGATCCCAGGGGAGGACATTGCAGCCAGCCCTGAGGAGACAGGATGAGCTGGGGTCGGATGGAAGGGGAGGAGGTCCTCCCCCGTTGGTGGACTTGGAGGGGGCAGGGAGGGGATGAGGGAGGGATGGGGAGAGTGGGAGGGAATGAGGGAGGGGGCTACGCCTGGGATGCAAAGTACCTAACCTGTGATTAATATAAAAATAAATACATTTTTTTAAAAAGATTTGTTCTTAGAACTTGATTTTTTTTAAATAACAAACCCACAGGCTTTTGAAGATTCTACATTTGTATCAACATATAAATTCAGTTCTAAAGCTGGAAGGAAAGATTTCTTTCCCATTGGGGTCTCTGTGGGTCAGTAGAGTTTAGTCAGGTATGAGAAAGGGTTAACTACCTTTCACAAATACCTTTCAGGTACTTGATACTCATTCAGTTTCCAGGCCAGAATGCAGCGTCTTTCTTGTTTGCTTGTTGAGAAAGGGTGTGTGTGCACCCCAGGTTAGCCTTTAACTCACAATTCTCTCCTGCCTTAACTTCCTAAGTGCATGGGGTTCTATGTTTACGAAATAAGGGGTCAGTTGCTGTTGACTAGCACCGCATGCTGTTTTCATAGTCAAGTGTGACCTTGTGCACACCTGCAGCTCTATAGGGTCACATCCCTTATTAGTCCCAGCCAAAAAGTATGGAGAGAAGACAGAGACAAAACAGGTGTTTGGAAAGTACACATTTCTAGAGGCTAAAGACTGTTCTCACTTGATGCCAAAGGCTTTCACATTGGCTTTGCTGAGTAACTGGTCACAGGGTGATGTCATGCTCTTTGGAAGCACTTTTTTTTTCTCGCCTATAACATAAGTAGCCGTAGCAGTGAGACCTATAAAGCAGGTTTGAGAAAAGGGCCCATCAACCCTGCTGCTCAGGAAGAAGCAGGCATAGACGTGGATAGACCTAGCCTCCTCTTCTTTTTAAACATGTAGTTTTATTTTTTTTTATTTATGTGTTGGGTCTGCATGTGGATCCTTGGATTGCCCGGAAATGAAGCTGCACACCCATGGGAGCCACCCATACGGGTGCTGGGAACCATTTGTCTCCTCTGCAGGAAGAACGAGTACTCTCGACCACTGAGCCATCTCTCCAGACCCCTGCCTCAACTTCTTTGAACCTGCTGCTGCAAGACAGCTCTTCTCCCCCTGCTAACAGAATGCCTTATGACTCAAAGGGCAGAGACTCAGGACTTGGCCACTGTAAAGACTTCCGGGGTGGGGACTGAAGCACCTAGAACCAAAGTGTTTCCCACCAGCTGCAAGGGTGAGCTGGAGTGATGTTATCTCTAGACACCAGACACTTCCTCTGGGTCACTTGGCATAAGCCAAGCCGATGACACAAACAGAAACGAGGTGTATCCAGTGAAGTCCTTGCCTTTAGTTTCAGGGCATCATAACTGAGGAGCCATCCTAAGAGTTCAAAAAGAACAACCCCAAACTACAGGTCAGGCGGTCACAAGTTCCCGTGGAAAAGGAGCCTTTGATAGATTTACATGGAAAAATAGTTTATGCAGAATAACAGTAAATTTCAAAAGTAATGAATGTATGTAAACGCACACCACACACAATACACGCATGGGCACACAGGCACACACACACAAACACATATGAATACATTCTCAAAGCTACTTTGGGAATCAGAAAGGGCAGAGAGAAATATAAATTAAAGTTTGGAAAGGGCAGGGAGTCTAGGAGAATAGAAATGTTTAGAGCCTTTGAAAGGAGGTTGGGTGTGATGGTGAGAACTCCAGTGGGTAAGACCAGTGGTCCAGGCCTCTACTCAACCTGAGGCCTCAACAAACGAGAGGCCAAGTGCTGTTCTGATTAGCATAAGCTTTACTGGAATAGTCTGCAACATGATTTGTAAAAGGTTTTTCTTCAAAGAACAAAGCAGGTTAAGATCAGCTTTTCCTCAGGAGGAGATGTGTGGCATATGCCCACATGCCTATTTGTCAATCCTACGGGGAGACAATTTGGCGGTGACAGCTTTTTCTCTCTAGGAACCTCTGTGATCATGTCCATACGTTCACCAATCGTGCTGAGCACATAGCTGGCTTGCTTGACTTCTTGGTAGATGGGTGATGGAGAACGGATTGAGGAGAAGCAAGAGAAGAGGAGAAGCAAGCCACCAGCCCTCACTGCCTGCCTGTGAAGACTGTGTGACATCCCCCTCGATGTGACCTCCCCCAGGGGGTGATGGGAAGCAGGCTCCTGGCACACTCTGCTCCAGGTAGGGAAATCATCCCCACTGGAGAGTAACTAGGAAAGACTCACTAGTTTCTTCTAGCTACTGCTCTTGGTCCTCACTCCCTCTCTCTACACAGGGCAGGCAATAAATGTGAAACGAGTAAGCGAGTAAAACTGATCTCCATCATCGTGACACAGAGGATGACAAGCTCCCTGCGAGTGAAATGAGTACCGCTTTGCATAGACTGATCCTTTCCTTAGAAACAGGAAGGTGAAAGGGACTGAGGAGGAGGAAGGAAGGAGGAAGGAAGGGAGAAAGGGAGGGAGGGAGGAAAGAAGAAAGGAAGGGAGGGAGGAAGGAAAGAAGGAAGGAAGGAAGGAAGGGAGGGAGGGAGGAAGGGAGGAAAGAAAGAAGGAAGGAAGGAAGGGAGGAAGGGAGGGAGGGAGGAAAGAAGGAAGGGAGGGAGGAAGGGAGGGAGGGAGGGAAGGAGGAAAGGGGGAGGGGGCAAGGAGGAGGAAAGAGAGCCATCAGACTGTCCCCTGCATGCATCCTGAAAGCTGCTATCTTCGCTCATTACCGTTGTCTAGTTTAAGGCCTTGGGGAGATAGATTCCTAAGAAGGTCAAGGCTTGAATGAGCCAAGTCCCATCTCTCAGAAACAGAAGTTTCTTCGGCCCCTGTGTCAGCTCCTTTGGAAATCAAGGATAAATGTGAAGCAGCTATCCCTTTCCTTTGCAGGCTTACTCATATGTACAGAATCCATGACTGCTGGAATTTTCCCTCAAAACTTGCCTTACCTGTGGATACACAGACTGATTTTGGTGGAGAAAGGCAGCAAACAAAAGGGAACAAGTCACCTGCAATCCAGTGTAGATTTTAAAGAATTAAAGAGGAATTCAATCAATTGGAAAATGTAGGTATTGGGCTTCAGATCCCAGACAAGAAGCTGAGGTCTTATTTAACTAAATAAGAGCCTGGACCTGGCCTCCAGGCTTTCCCAGCATCCCTCACTCCCTACTTGTTACAGGGCATGAATGGCCCACCTCGCCCTCTCCCCTGAACTTTCCAGCTCAGGGATGGGCTTCCTCTCCCTAAGAGGCTCTTCAGTATAAAATTCAGACATATCTGTGTGTGTGTGTGTGTGTGTCTGCCCCACTCTGCTTCTCTGTCTCCCTCTGCATGGAGACTTCCCTTGACCCCCTCCTGTGAGGTCTGTGAGTCTGCCTGAGAGCTGTCCTCAGTAAACCTGTTTTTATGCTTTAATTTGGTTTGAATTGGCTCATTTCATACCAATCAGTGGGGATGATTGGAGAGATGAGGGGTGAGGAGCACTTACTGCTCCTGCAGAGGAACCCAGTTCAGTTCCCAGCACTGGCATCATGAAGTGGCTCATACCCACCTGAGACACCAGCTCCGTGGATCCAGCGCCTCTTTTGGCTTCCCAGGACACTTGCGTGCCCAAATACCCATACATGCACACAATTAAAAATAGGATATAGGGGCTGTGCGCGAGTGGAAGCAATCGCCGTGCCAGGCCGGCTCAGTGCGCCTGCGCCATGGGGGTCCACGGGCTGTGGAAGCTGCTGGAGTGCTCCGGCAGCCGGGTCAGCCCGGAGGTGCTGGAGGGCAAGGTTCTGGCCGTGGGTATCCTTAACAAGCGTCTGCCAACGGCCGGGCGTTCCTTGGGTGTCGCCTGTCCAGTTTGCGGTTCTGCCCTCCTCATTTAGGGCCACTTTCTGTCCCCCGGGTTTTGGTCCTCACCGCAGAGTGGCTCTGTAGAACTGTAAATCTGAGAAGTTATTCTGTGTGGAGAACAAGGTAGAGAATTTCGGACACCCCCCCCCCGCCCTTTTTGAATAGTTAACTCTTGTTCGGTGGAATAAAAAGTTAATATGGTGGTAAAAAAAAAAAAAGATATAAATTACTCCAGTTAGACGGTTGTAGCTGCGTTCCTGCTGTGTGCTCCCTGACAGAACACACACACACACACACACACACACACACACGCACGCACGCACGCGCGCACACACACACACACACACACACAAACCCTCTTACATTACCTTGTTGCCCTAAAAATTTTAAATTTTCTGTTCTGAGTACTTGACGTGTTCAGTCAATATTCTTTCTCTAAATGCATCTTGGGTAGAGAGAAGATGTGTTGCTCTCTCTCCTAAACACTTAGCAGAGGGACTACCATCTAGTTTTTCTGTCTGTCTATCTGCCTGCTTCTCTCTCTCTCTCTCTCTCTCTCTCTCTCTTTCTATCTATCCATCTATCTGGTTTTTTGAGACAAAGTCTCACTACATAGCCCTGGCTGGCCTGGAACACACTAGGTAGACCAGGCTGGCCTTGGACTCACAAAGATCCGCCTGCTTCTGCCTCCCGAGTGCTGGGATTAAAGGTGTGTGCCAGCACATCTGGCTTTCCTCTTACCATCTGTTACGTGTGACTTCCAGTCTAGAGATAGAACCTGCTGCTGGGCAGAGGAATCTAGTAGAAGATCGATCCCATGGGCGGTGCAGACGTGAAAAAAACAGGGGAGAGTTAAGGCTACATGCTGACGTATTCAAACTGCATCTCAAAGGGCTGGAGAGATGGCTCAGTGGGTAAGAGCATTTGCTGCTGTTCCAGGGACTAGCTCACAACCATCTGTAACTCCAGTTCCAAGGGACCTGACTTCCTCTTCTGGCCTCCTCAGACACCGCACACATGTGGTACACAGATATATATGCTTTGTATACACATAAAATAAAAAACAAAGTGAAATACAAATAAAACATGTTGAGCATCAGCTGAAAATGTCACTGTCCCTTTCACTCCAACTCATGAGCCATTGACTTCAGGATTGATAATGGCCTTGTCCACATTCTGCTTTTGTTGTTGTTGTTGTTTTTTTCCTTTTCCTATATGCCAATAAGAAGCTTGGCCCCGGAGAGAGGATGAAGTGGAGGTGAAGATAACTCCGTATGTCCAGCGAAGCTCTCTGAAATGTGCTGGACTGTGTGCTTGTCCAGGACATGGGAGGTCAGAGACTGCAAAGGGTTGCTGCCAAGGCACTAAGCACTCCTTGGTGCCATCCAGGTTCACATGCATTCCAAGTGCTAGAAATGGTTTCAACACGTTCTGCCAGATGACTTACCCTGGCAGGCTTTTCCTTTGTTGTTCCTCCCTGCTGCCCAAGAGAAACTTGCCGTCCCCTCTAGGGTCAGTGGCTATTACAGCTAACAAGTCAATCCACAGTCAGCAACTGCTCTCAGGAACTGTCTCCAAGGTGGAGGCTTCTGTGTGGATTTTGTCCCATTGAATCTGCCAGGAGCACACAGAAAAGGGTTTGCGCCAAGACATATGGCTTCCATTTCACCATGAGCCATGCATGAGTTACACTTGTCAAGGAGGTGTGCGTAGGGTGTCGTGTGAACTGGGCCTCCCCTGAGGCGTGGAGTGGACTTGTTTTCATCGTGGAGTCACATGGGCAAAGACAACATGCAGCCTCCATGCCGCTTTTGCCCCACTGGTACCCATGGTGGTTGTGTATCACTCAGCGTGAAGTTACCACTCAGCCCTGCTGTGCGCACCTTTCACAGGCCAACATCCCAGCAGTTCTGCGAGTTGGCCTCTGAAGGAGCCCAGAGGGGAGCGCCAGCTCAGAGCTGCTCCAGGAAAGCTATCCTAAGAAAGATGAGTATAAGACAGGGTTCCCTAGCTGACCCACGGCTTGCTCTGGGGAGGAAACAGAACCTTGGGCTGATTGGAAAAATTAACCTGAGCTTTCAGAAAATGTCAGGGGAAGCAATACTGAAAGGCCATTGTTCATCTTAGTTTCTGTCAACCATAAATATGGATCTATTTTCAGCAAAGGAAACTGCCACCTAACCTTCATTCACATTTCACTGTTTCATTTCAGACTGCCCAATAATTGAGTCCAGAGTTTTTCTTCTAGTGAAAAAGATGATTCTTTGTTTTTAGATGCCGCTTTGCGGTAATGAAAATTACGTAAGTTTGTTTCCTTTCTTCTGAGAAAGTGCTTCAGTTTGTGTGTGCAGAAGTGGTGCGAGGAACTGCGATGGGTGTGGCGTATTTCTGCTGAGGAAACAACAGTCCTTCCATACCTACTGACGACGTGGAGACTCTTCTAGCTGAAGGTCAACAGAGGAGGGCAGCCTTCAGGTTCCGGGACCCACACTTAGTAGGTGCACCAGGGTGCAGTTCCCAGCATGCACTGTGAGCAGAGTACACCCTAACATACAAGCCACGTGCTCTGGGAGCACAGAGTAACAAAGCTCTGGTACCTGGAGAGTCTAGAAGCTTCTCGGCCGGGCTTATGCTGGTTTGTAGGCACTACTGCCCGAGACTCACTCCGAACACATCCCCACACACCCTACGCAACCCACGCAGAGCAAAACCGGGGGCGGTTAAAGCTCGCCACTCAGTCCTGTCAAAGCTTTCAGCTGAAGCCCGTGCGGGAGAACCACTCCCTGGGCTGGGCAAGCTGTGACTGTGGCTTAGTCCTCTCCTGAGTCCTCTGTAACCCGAGTTGTTTGGTTTTTCGGTTTTTGTTTCGGTGGTTAGAATGTGCTGCTGGATTCTCCTGTGTGTTCACATCATGCTGCGGCCTGGCTCACACAGGAGGGTGAGCCTAAAATTGTGAGGGGCTTTGAGGCAGCGCAGGGAACCTGGCTGAGCCCTTTGGCAGTTGGCCTGTGTCCTGGAGCGGCCAAGCTAACTCAGCTCTCCGGGAAGCCTCTGGCAGCAGATTCTGGAAGGCCCCAGAAGCTGTCCCATGACCCTTGTGCTGCCAGCAGCACAGCCAGGGTCTTAAATTAGTGTTTTGTTTTGTTTTTTTTACTTTGTAAGGACACCAGGACCTTGTCAAGTATCCAGGGTGGTAACACAGTTTGTGTCGAGTGAGAGCTGGCAGGTGCTCAGATGCCGAGCCTGGCTCCTGAGGGAGGGATTCCACCAAGCAGCCAGGGCTGTCCCCCGCCAAGGGCTGCTGGCAGACTAGAACTTCAAGGTTTTCCACTGCGGTAGGTTTGTAATCCACTTAGTTTCCTCTATTTGACATAAAACGTGTAAGACCGAGGAGCCTTTGGTAGTTGCCTGGCTGGAGCCTGCTGTGCGGCGTGAAGGAAGCTGAGATGGAGGCTGAAGAACATTATCTGATCCAGCAGGTCTCAGCCCTTCCCAATGCTGCAGCCTTCAACACAGTTCCCCGTGCTGTGGCGACCCCAGCCACAACTCTCGTTGCTACTTCACAACTGCAATTTTGCGACTGTTGTGAATCCTCAGCCAGAATACAAGATGGAGGCACCTCCACACTCTCTTGCCCTGTCATAATACGATTGTAGTAACGTGAGTGTGATTTCATTCCCTAATCACCTTCCAAACCATCCTCCATCGTGATAATGACAGGAAATAGAGCAACAGCCTTGGGATAAGGTGAAGGGGGGCTGGAGAGATGGCTCAGCAGTTAAGAGCACTCACTGCTCCTCCAGAGAACTGGAGTTCAATTCTCAGCACCCACATGGCAGCTCACAACTGTTTGTCACTCTTAAGACTCACACCCTCACATGGCCATTCATGCAGGTAAAACACCAATGCACATAAAATGAAAGTAAATAAACTATTTTAAAAAGAGAGAGAGAGAGCACACATGGAAGGCAGAGGCAGGCAGATTTTTGAGTTCGAGGCCAGCCTTGTCTATGGAGTGAGTTCCAGGACAGCCAGGACTACACAGAGAAAATCTGTCTTGAAAAACAAAGCAACGACAAATGTTCACAATGGAAAACTTGGGAGTCATGCGTTAGGAGTATGTGCTTTGCAGCAGGCCATAATGCAGAAGGCTTCCAATGTTGTGTCTGTTTTGAGGAAAAGTTACATGGCTACTCAGAAGACCCAGCCTAGTAGAGGCTTTTGAAAGATCAAGGCCTAGTGACACATTTCCTCCAACAAAGCCACACTTCCTAATCTTTCTTACACACTCCGCTAACTGGGAAGCAAACATGCAAGTCCATTAGCCTATGGGAACCATTCTGGTTCAACCCTCCAACCCTGCTAAGAAGCATTCGAGCTGTGAGCTTGGGTGGGAGATGGCTGGCTGCTGTGGGAGGCAAATTGCTTGGCCTCCTGAGCTGTCTCTCTGCTCTGTGTGGTCCACTGCATGGTGGGACTCAGAGCCCAGGTCCAGGGAATGGGTTACTTGGTTTACCCAGCCTACCTCCTGGGTGCTTTACAGGTGGGCCAGGTCTGAAATGGGTAAGATTTGCAGGCTGAGTGCCCCCCCCCCCTCAGTCCTCCCCTCTCAGGCACAGAGCTCAGTGTTCTGTTTTCTCTCCTGCTCTTTGGAACACTGAGGAGACAGTTTCACTTCAGCTGTTTGCTACCCTTAGATGCACAGACTGGTGTGTCTCTAATACAGTGGAGATATGCCCAGCCCACAGGCTGTAGAGCTCACTGAGGCCAAGGGCAGCTCCTGATATGCAAAGGAGGGAGGATTCTAGAGTGAACAGAGCACTGAGGCTGAGGTCCCTCCAGAGGACCAGTCTTGGCCGAACTCAACACATTTAAAAAGCTCACAGACCACGATCCGGTTGCTTCATTCCAGGAACACAAGAGTGGCTTAAAATAAGATGAAACAATAAGCGGCACACAAATAGAATCAGGGACAAAAATCACACAATCATGCCCAAGCCTTCATGAGAATAAGCCTGAACTAACAGAATTATCATAAAGGCTATAGATGACAAATGAGTGGCCATTATTATAAGAAAGGACGAAAAACAGAAAGCAATTCCTCAACATTCCGGTAACATGAAAGGCATCCATGTTTTTTTTAATGTGATCCTGGAATTCTTAACAGAAATAAAGAGGAATAAATTAAGGGGATATAAATAGGAAAGGAAGAAGTCAAGAAGTGAAATTATTCACATAGCAGATGATATGATCATGAAAACATAAAACAACAAATGCTACCCAGGATGTAGATGGGAAAAGGATACTGCTACACTGTTACTGGGAATGCAAATTTGCTCAGCTACTATGGAAATAGTGTAGATTCCTCACAGACCTAAAAACAGAACTGCCATATGATCCAGCTACACAATTCCTGGGTATATGTTTGTGCTGTTGTTTCGTTTTGTTTTGCTTTGCTTTGTTTTGTTTCGCTTCAACAGAAGGTGGAGTTATCTCGGAAGAGGAAGCCTCAATGGAGGCACTGCCTGCATCCGACTGGCCTGTGGGCAAGTTTGTGGGGGAATTTTCTTGACTGATGATTGGTTTAGGAGGGCTCAGCCCACTTCAGGCGGGTCCGCCCCTGGACCAGTGGTGAGATAGTGTGTAAGATAGCAGGCTGAGCAAGCCAGTGAGCGGCTCTGTTCAGTTCCTCCCTCCAGGTCCCTGCCTTCAGTTCCTGCTTTGGCTTCCCTTGGTGAGGAACTTGTAAGCTGTAAAATGAATAAACCCTTTCCTCCCTGAGTTGTTTTGATCATGGTAAAGAGCAATAGAAGGCAAACCAAGACAATATCCAAATAAATCAAAGTCAGTATGCAAAGTGTAGTGTGTAGGAGTGAGTTTACTTCATGTTACTGGTTATTGCTAACGGTTGTTTAAACTGTCCTCTGCCTCCATGGAAAGCACGTTTTTTGCCACATGCAGCTTGTCCTTGTGGTGGTATACAACTTGAACTCATGATTACTTTACTCATGCGACCTTCTTTAACTCTCAGAGTGTAACTTGTCTGGGGCGGTAATAAAGTCGGCTACGGCGTGAGACTGTAGTCTGCCTCACGCTTGGCTCCGTTCCCCCAGGCCACCTCTAGAGTGGTGACAGAGACTGCTGCTTCCCCATGTCAGGGATTGCACGTGCACACCTGCACATTTGGCTGGTTTTTTTACAT
Organism: Pachyuromys duprasi; assembly: GCA_028658305.1. Taxonomy (NCBI): domain Eukaryota; kingdom Metazoa; phylum Chordata; class Mammalia; order Rodentia; family Muridae; genus Pachyuromys; species Pachyuromys duprasi. The sequence continues at coordinate 5,614,325 of CM053752.1, read as the reverse complement.
TTGTTCTAGAGATTGAACTCAGGTTCTTGCTTTGTAAGCTTTTTACTGATCAAGACAGCTTGTTAACACTCTATTCTGTTTTTAAAATTGATTTTATTTGTTAACCCTTTCATACTTTCCTCTGATTTTTGTATGCATTTTCCCACCTGGGAACAGTATTTTTTTTTAGCTTTTTTTCTTTTTCTTTGTTCCCCATGTATCATCATTTACCCCTCTCTGTATTCTGTAGTATTTTAATTTTACCTTATTACCATTTTTCAAATCCTCTTATATTTTCATATTTTATTTCTCACCTTACATTCATTGAATTGTGTTTTTGAACCTTTTCACTATTAAGAAATCACATTATTTTTATTAAAAAGTATTTTTCTAGTTCTTTTCTCTTTTCCTTCTTGATATCCTTCTTCATTTCCCTTCCTGCTTCTCTCTTTCTCTGCTCAGTCCTGTTTCTCTTTTTTGTTTGTGTATTTTGTGTTTTTTTAAGATTTATGTAGTTCATGTATATGAATGCTCTATCTGCACGTACATCTATGCCAGAAGATGGCATTGGGTCCCATTATAGATGGTTGTGAGCCACCATGTGGTTGCTGGGAATTGAACTCAGGGCCTCTGGAAGAGCAGCCAGTGCTCTTAACCTCTGAGCCATCTCTCCAGCCCCTTGTTTCTCTCTTTTTTTTTTACCTCCCATATTACTGCATCTTTCTTTTATTTCATTAAACACTTAATCCTTACTTCATATAATATTTAACATTATCTCATTTACTATTTTCAGATTTACCCTAACTTTTTTTTTAATTTCACAGCATATTCTACAATAGCTGACCATTTTCAATCCTATGAACATTAATGATGTATTGATGAGAATTTCTTGTATGATTTGAGTTTCTTGTTCCTACAAACAGCTTGGTTACTCTCTATTGAATGGCATTTAGAAATAGGTATTTAGGACGTTCACAGACACTGAAATAGGTGTAACAAGGTTTTGAACCAATGAGCCAACCTCCAGCCCAAACAAATCTTCTTTTAAAAAGAATACATTCTCTAGAAATTGGAGACCTGACTTGACATTCTAAGCTACCTCAACATTAAGTACTTGGGTTAACTAGCTGGGCCTGCCTATCACTTCTCCAGAAGCCCACCATCACTGCATCCGCCTCACCCCCAGGAAGAAAGGAACAATTCTCTCTTAACTGAAGTGATATCTTCTCCTGCGAGGAAGGCTCTCTCTTGGCAAAGGCAGTTGCAGACCTTCCGCCATGTGACACGGTGTTCCTGTCCCCTTTCTGTGTGTCTCAGAAAGTGTTCCCTTGTCGTCTCTTTCTCTTGGTGATACCTGCCAAAGTGAAGGCATGCTTTCTCTGACCGTCTGGACTTTCCTCCTCCAGCCCTGCCCTCCTGCGCCTTTCGTCAGCATCTGCTTACTGCTGGGTTGGGTTTTCCTCGTTCTTGCCTCTGTCTCCCTCCTTCAGGCACCTGCTGAGCCACATAGCCTGGCAGCCCTGTTGTTTTTTCTCTCAAAACCATCCTCCAGTTTTCTTCTGAGTCTATTTTAGAGATCTGTAGTAACATCTGCTCTAGCCCACACCCCGGCTCCTGTGCGTGAGGGTTCCCCTCCCCCACCCTCCCCAACATTTTTGCTTCTTGTTTTCTTAGTGATAGCTGTTCTGACTGGAGTGAGATGGAATCCTGAGGTAGTTTTAATTTACATTTCCCTGATGGCTGAGGTTGCAAACACTGGTCTCTTGTTTCTTGTGTCCCAGTGACTGCAGAGTGATACGTATACCAGGTTTTAGGCAAATCTACCTTGAAATAAAACCTCATTTCTCAGTGAGGTTAAAAATTTGAAAGTAAGAGATCAGCAGTTGGTTTGGGGAAGGAGCTGACAGCAAATGGCCTTTCAAAAGTAGCTGTATCCGGAGAGATTGTAACCACGGAAGCCGGACAGGGCCTTGAAGTACAAGAACACTAAAACTGAACAGAGAATCCGATCAAAGACATGACCGACCCTCCAGTGGAAGGAGAGGATGGCCTTTAAAGGCTGGAGAAGAGCTTTATTAAGAAGGAGTACTGCCAGGCCAGGTGGCACATGTCCTTAATCCCAGAACTCAGGAGGCAGAGTCAGGCTGCTCTCTGTGAGTCTGAGACTACCTGGTCTACAGATCAAGTTCCAGGACAGCCCAGACTACACAGAGAAGCCCTGTCTCAAACAAACAAAACAAACAAAAGAGGGAGAGAGAGAGAGAGAGAGAATACCTTAAAGCAGTGGTTCTTAACCTTCCTAATTCTGTGACAGTTCCTCATGTTGTGCTGACCCCCCCTCCATAAAATTACTGTAATTTGGCTACTGTTATAAATCGTAATGTAGAGATCTGGTATGCAGGATATCTGATATGAGACACCTTTGAAAGGGTCATTCGATTCTCCAAGGAGGTCACAACCCTCAGGTTGAGAACCACCGCCTTAAAGTAAAAGTAAGATGTCTGCCACAGCCAACATAGAGAAGGAGGCTCCGAAGGGGGCCTTCCTAGGAGTGTCCCCATTTTCAGATCCTTCCTGGAGGTGGTGGAGAGTTTTAAACTGCATGGTGTAGTCTGGGATAGCCTATGCGACAAGGGGCATGAAGGAACAGAAACTGGATAAGATCGTAAGTTGGGGGCTGGTAAGTCATAGCACAACATGGCTTCTTAACTCTATCCCAGACAGACACAGAGAGCTAGAGAGAACCCACCCCTAGTGGCACACCTTCTCTAAGAGGGCACACCTGCTCTACCAAGGCCACATCCAACTCTGCCCAAACAGTTCTAGAAACTGGAAACCAAGCATTCAAACAACACCTAGGGTGACCAGCACCAAAAAGGTCAGGTCCAGGATCTAACATAAAACAGGTGACAAATAAACAGGGAGCAGAGAGAAGCAATCAGCTTGTTCTTTCAAATGGAGAACTGGCTGTCTTAGCAGGCCACGACCCTTGGCTTGGGGGATAACTGCCCATAAATCTCAGCCTGGATGGCTGCTGAGGTCAGAGGTGAAGGGAAAGGAAGAGGAAAATGTCCTCCCAACACCTGCTAGGGTTGGCTTTCCTTCACTATCTCAGAAGACCGTGGGGAAAAGTTTTGGAACTCAGCAAAGGGTGCACTCAGCCATGTAAACAAGATTCAGGAAATAATTGCCTCTCTGCCCTCCATAAAGGCCTTTAGAGTAGGAACACACTGACCATGAGGTTAATTACAAAACTAGCCTTGGGTCCACTGAGGTGGTCCCATGGCTTCCTGGTGTCCGGAGCATTTTACACACTCCTGGCAAGCTCTCTCTCTCTCTGTGTGTAGCAGAGATTCTTTTAGAATGTTTAAGAGGTTGTGAGGCCGTCTGTGCTCTGGGGAACTAGCAGAAGCATGGACTGCCCTGGACAGCCTTCCTTTCCCAGCGAGAGGCCCTCTCAAGTCTCACCTCTGCTTTTCTCCTTGATGCGATGAACGCCTGGTTTTGTCTAACGTGGGTGGGAAACGTAGACCCACATCCATTTGGCTGTTGAGAGTGCTCTGCACTTGATCTCATCACCCCCATCCTTAGCTGAAGTCGCCCCTCCGTGCCATCCCCGTTCAGCTACTCTCTCTCTGCCTGACTTTGGTCTCAGTGCCCGTGTGCTCGCTCCACTCCTCAGACCTGCAGCATTCCTTCTTCCCCTGAACACCTTCTCAAGAAAAACAAAACAAAAAAGCTGCAGAGAAAATGGTTAAATTTGGAAGGTTGTGTTAAACATGTGTGATGTGAATAGGCACCGCTGTCTAAAATTATCAGCTGCAGTTAGGTTTTCAAAGCAACTTCTGTGCGATGCTTCTTATTTTTGCTGAAGAGGAAATGCATACGTGGTCTAAGCCATAGATTTAGGGTACCCACTGAGAACAAAGACCACAGTGAGGGTGGGAGAACCTAGTTAGTTCTACTTACCCATCTGGAGGCAGCCCTCATGGACCAAACTGGTCAATCAGTGTGAGCCACAGGAAGAGGAAGGCCACGAGTGAGAGAATTTGACTGAACACAGATCAGAGTATGTTCTTATGTGTGCTCTGTAGGGAGGAGTAATGCAGGTCACACCTCCATACCCCCTTTATCCACCATCTGTTCTATCACCTTAGAATTCCCAAAGTGACCTCCCACCTACCTCAGAGTTCCCAGGGGTCATCCCAGACAGAAACACGTTCTGTCATTAGAAATAAAAGTCCCTGGCTTAAGAAAAGCAACATTCACTGGATATGTGAATAACAAAGCAGGCGTTCAGTAGGCTGTGATGAACACAGATGTGCTCAATGTGTTTGGCATGAGACTGACCCCTGGGAAGTGTTTGGTGTTTACCAGCTCTTTCACCTCTCCTTGCTTCCATGCCAGCAATAACAAATCAGAAATGGATATTAATATTGCAGTAATAGGGACACCTGCTCAGCTCTCCAAATGTCCTGATTTGTCTTCGGGTAAAACAGGCGGTCTCTGTAGAATCAGATTCTTAAAAATAAAATAAGGGTTTAGACTGAACAATGACTCACTTCCTTTTTCTCTGGTAGCTGAAGAGACTATGTACTTGAAGTTAATTCTTATGCCATTGTTTTGACTCCATTCGTCTAGATTAAAAATATTCTGCATCATGGATCATCCATCATAATAAATAACATCAAGCTAGCTAAGCTTGCAAGCTCAATAAGGTGCAATCCTTACAGATGCCCTCCTATTCCCTTTATTTATCTATGGTATTCATTTTGTGTGTTTTGCCTGCATGTACCTATGTATACTGCCTGGATGCCTTCTCCCATGGAGGTCAGAATGCGGTGTCAGAACCCTTGGAACTGAAGTTTAGGGTGAGTATAAGAGCTGTCACGTGAGTGCTAGGAACCAAATCAGATGTCCTCTGCAAGAGCTGTAAGTGCTCTTAGCTGCTGAGCCATCTCTCCAGCCCCTCCTTCTGACTTCTTAAAATGCTCACAAGAGTATGCAGAAAGATTAAAAAAAACTGGGCCCGATGCAGTAAGATAAAGAGAACAGGTCAAAGTTCAGATGGACACTGACTGATCACTAACAGAGAGTGATGGAGAAACAGGTTCTGGGATGATCCCTTGAACCAGACCAGCAAAAACAACTCCAAACCAAGAATGAGAGTGACTCCCCCTCTGCCCTGAACTCCAGAGCAGCTTCCTCTGAAGTCGGTCAGCACCGGAGGCAGCCAGCCTCCTAATCTCTTCTTCCCCATCAGCAGTTCTATTTCCATGCCCATTCAGAGACTGCGCACCCCAGTTAACAGTCGGCCGGAAGCTGATGGGAGTGGGGCGCGGTTTAACTGCGCTGAGGAGGGGGCTCAGAGGAGGACCTGGAAACTCTGTGCCACGTAGTGGGGACACGGGTGACAGCCTGCCGTCTTCCCTGTAATCAATTTCACACAATTTCAAGTCTCCGACTGTCAGAAGTCTCAACTCCTTTCTGGGATGCCAAGTCTGAGGTATCACGCATGGAGCCTTTAACTTTTCGTGGATAGGTCAGAGGAGAAATACGAACAGTCCCTGAGTGGCCGGTGAAGAAGCCTGTGGCCATATCAGTTGCCTCGCCTATGGGTAACTCAATTCTCCGCCTATGAAATTAGTTTATAACATTCCAGAACAAGATATTTATACTGAAGACTCAAGGGACGGTTTATTTTTCAAATCACCACTGCAAGCGCAAATAGAATAAGCCTTTATTTATGAAGCAATTGCTCCAACGTCTTTACCAAAGGAAAACTCTCGGGCTGGGTAGGCATTCTAGAGCCATTGCCTGGTTGATTGTGCTCAGGTTTTTTTGACCATGGCTCTTCACGGTAATTCTCCAATATACTAGATTAACCAGCCTAACTACAGCACCTTTGGTAGGCCCTGTCAACTGCAGAGCCTCGGAGGTAATTTGTCAACTACATGATGGAATGCATTCCTAATTTGAAAGTTAAAAACCAAGTGGAAATCCCTGCCGTGTTCCATAACGCATTAGACTGAGCACAGGCTCTGTCCTGCTCTCCTCAGTACGTCACAGAGGAAGAATGGCTGTGATTTTCCAAGCTATTATACGAAACAATCACACTAGTGCTGCAGAGGTCTGGGGTCTCGGTATTCCCTTACAAACAGCAATCTGAACAAATGGAAAGCGGTTCAGAACGTGGCAATTTTTACTTTACTACCATGGCTAAGGCGGCTCAGCTATACGTACAATTTGCACACATACACGCACACCTATATTAAACTTAAAACTTGAAGAATGTTGCAACACTATGTTAATGATTGAAGGATTCCTCCTTTGGTACTTTTAATTAGTCCCTAATAGGCATGGGTGGGTGTGAAACAGCAACAGTTCACACATGATAGGAAGGCTCCGTCCACATGTCACACACACTGCGCATGGACACTTACACCCATCTGACACAATCCTAAGGACTCTAGGAAATGGGCACAAACCTAGACTGCAGGTCAGGGAGTTGGTTAACTCAGGCATCTGGGACCTGTTCTTCCAGAAGCAGAACCTGTGAGAATGGAAGCCAAGACCGTGTCTACCCTGGGCAGTTGGTTGAATCCAGCATGCCCCTTGTGCCAACGTTTCTAGGCAAATAGGGCGACTGTGTGGTTTTCTTTCTCCAATGAGTAAGTGTACTGGCAAGCAGGAGATGGAACTTAGGAGAGTGTGACTTAAGAGGCTTGACAGTGCTCAGACAGGACCAGGGCAGTGTGGAAGGTGCAGACAGTGTTGCGGGTGGTCCCTCTGAAGACATAGTTTAGTGCAGAATTCAGAGAGGTGAGCAAGTGAGATCCCAGCCGGGTCAGGAGAAAACAGTAGTTACAAAGGCCCTGGGGGTGAAAACAAAGTTGGCTAGAGAGTTCAGGGCAGAGAAGACCAATGAGGCAGAGCCCGAGCCAGCAAGGGGAAGATGGGAGGAGCTTAGGCCCTGGACAGACAAGGAGGAGCTTTGGATTTGCTGTGTGAGGTGAGGATTCATGGCGCTGCTCTCTTTTTCCTGGGCATGTGCTGAGAAGACTGAGGACCAGCTGATGGAAGGGGACGCTGCCTGCATCTGAGCCTGGACACTAGAATCGTCCTATTCATCTCTGTGCTGTCGTTCTTTTCCTGCTCTTAGGAACAGAAACATCAGTGAAAGTCTTCCCACTAATAGGCTGAAGGTGGTACTGCAATCCTCATGGCCACACGGAAAACAGTCTGACCAAAAATTCTTGCTCACCCCCAAATTAAATTCCATTCTGTTGAACCAGAACATATTTGGTTCTAGGTATCATGACATAATCTACCATAAGATTCCTGTCTTGCTACTGTGATAGAATCTTAACATCCAGCTCAGCCTATGATTACACAGAATAAAAACAGCATTTCTAACCCTCCCTTAAAATTAGGAGTGATAATACAATTAATTTCTTCCCATTAGGATGTGGGCAGAAATGAGCTGTATATCTTCAAGAGTGGATTCTTGTGAGGAGGACTGTGTCCTCCTTCTCTTCTCGTGGTATGAAAGCAGTCAGGGTAGGCTAAGCCGCCGGGGGCTGTGTGGATGAGGGCACCATATACAGTGGAATGGTGCTCTAGGGCAGCCTGATTCCCCAACTCACGCAGGTGTTATCTGTAGTCTCTTCTTCATTAAATAGGCAGTTGCTTAAGGTTTTGATTCCAACAGTTAACTATATGCTAAATAGTAGATAGAAACAGAGTAATCTCATTGTTGGACAAAGGAACACCCACACAGAGTGAAAGTGGCTTGGCAAGACAAGCTCCTTTTTTGCAGAAAAGGCATACCAGAGCCCAAACCAGGCCAGCAGGGGACCAGAAAGTACACCCTGGTTTTTATTCTAATGCAGATAGTGACTATGTCTTTTTTCTAATGCTGGGGCTTGAAGCTTCCTCCATTGGATAGCTTTAAAGGAACTGAGGCGAAGGAAATAAAGAAAAGGGGAACAAGGTTGGTTACTCCAGGCAATCAAGCTCTGAAAATGCAGGGGAAGGGGGGGGGGGTTGTACAAATGAATTTTTACCTGGTGGGAAGGATATATATATTTGCATAATAATTTTACAAAGTGGAGAAGTTTAAAGGTACAGAGATTTATGGACTACCAGCCCTTACTGGGCAAGCTCTTTTGATAGGAAAAAAAAACATCTTTCATAAAAATAATCTAGAACCATCAGGATATTAATATGTTAGAACTCCAGTTCCTGGGTAGAGAATGAGCTGAGGCCAAAGTAGAACTGGTTAGACTGGCAAGTCCATGTAATGTTGACGGTAAATGATAGCGCAAGGAGGCAGGAACAAACTGGTAGGATCCGTAAACAAAAATTCCTGGAAAGAAGCTGTATATGTAAAAAGCTGGTGGACTGATTAGAACCCCAATGACTCCAGAGAGGTTGGAACGTCGCATTTTCAGAACCAAACTGCAATATCTCTTGGGTGATCTTTAGCTACCAAATAGCCATCCCTTGCCCACCTCTGTGCCAGATCTTGCAAGCAGCAGATAATGCTGAACCTTCCAGCCTGGCAAGCAGATAAAGACAAAAACAAAACCAACTTAACAAACAGTACTTAACAAAACCCTGATCTTCAGTCAAATGGCTAAAAACCTGTTAGAGGGGCCGGAGAGGTGGCTTAGCAGTTAAGAGCACTGGCTTCCCTTCTACCTCACTCACCATTGTCTGTGACTCCGGCTCTAGGAGTTCTGACACCTTCACATAGACACACATGCAGGCAAAATGCCAGTGCACATTAAAAACAACAACAACAAACAAAACAAAACAGCAGCACCTGAAGTCCACCTGCCTGGCTGCAAGCTGCCTCTTTGATGTGTCCACCAATGTATCTTAAAGTTGCCTTAATTTCTGCCTTTCTTCATTCTGCTACTATAAAGCATCATAAAACTACTTCCATAGTGGTTCATGGAACCTGGGTGACCTAGCTCCTCATTCCTGGACAATGGTCACTCATATCTTTGTCCCTCCAGAATAAACTGTCTCTTACTCCTGAATTGAGAGCTGGTGTTGTGTCAGCAGACCCAAGGCTCTCTCCAGAGGATGTGTGGATGTGCCAGCAACTTTAGGGAAGATGGTCACATGAGCCAAAGACCAAAGGTTTCTAGTTCCTGACTTGATCAAATGGGCAAGTGGACAGGCTGCCAACAGAGAGACTGAAGAAGAGGCCAGTCTGGAGAAAGAAAGAAAAGGCTGACTTTATCCAGTTATCCAGTAGGGATGGCAAGTGACATTCTGTGGAATTTAAGGTTGCCAGTCTAAAGTTTAGAAGTGTTGTTGGGGCTAGAAATATAAGTTTGAATAACAAATCAAACTAATAATTTCATAAGGCAGTGTGCAAGGATGATTTTATTTTTTTTTTTTAAATAAGGCCTCCAATGAGCAATCAAAGTTAGATAAGGTCATTAATTGGGCCTATCCCATCTGTTGGGAGTTGTTCTGATGCTGACCTTCTAGAAGAGGGGACCAAATTTCATTTTAGATGGTTGTGAGCCACCATGTGGTTGCTGGGAATTGAACTCATGACCTCTGGAAGAGCAGCCAGTGCTCTTAACCTCTGAGCCATCTCTCCAGCCCGCAAGGATGATTTTAGAAGGCCTTATTTATAGTAATAATTGAACTGGTTCAACATAACATTAATGTTTTCATCTCTGGCAACAAAATAGGATGTAAGTCTGATGTTTTTGTTTAATTAACTCAGTTTGTAGGACCACTCATATCCAGCTCCGCATCTTCTACATGATGACAGAATATTAAAAACCAGTGAGGAGAAAAGTGTAATTTGTGTGATGTTCAAAAAGACTGTAGTAAAGTGGCTTGTGCGAGTGGGTTTTAATCAGGTTGACTGCAGGTGCATTCCTCTCTGCCTACCGTCATCTGTCTCCCTGGAGAATGAGAAGGGCCCATCGCTGGGAGGGACACTGACAGGGAACAGAATAGAGGAACATTGTACCTGCTGAGGCAAAGGAGGGTGCCTCCTCCCATTCCTCCATTTCATGTCAACACTTCTCTTAGTGGAGGGTCCCTCTCTCTGTGTCTGTCTCTCTCTGTCTCTGTGTCTGTATGTGCTTAATATGTGTGTGTCCATGTGTGTGCGTGTCTGTGTACAGGTGACCCGTAGAAGCTAGATGTCAGTCAGGTGTCTTCCTCTCTTGCTCTCTATGGAGAAAGCAATATACACTCCAGAGGCAGGGCAGGAGGAGGGTCGTAGTAAGAGGACGTCTGGGGTAAAAACGGAAAAGCATGTTGGGAAATTCTTAGCTTAGGAGTCAGCCCAAAGTAGGAATAAGGTTATTTTGTGATTCAAATGCTGATTTCTGGATCCCACCCCTCCACCCCCATATCTGGTTGCAAGCCTTGTTCTGAGAATCGCCTGTCTTGATGGTGTATAAACGCTGCTCCCCAGTGGTTCCCTGATATGTCAATAAGGCACCTTACAGCCAATTGCTGAGTAGGAGAGAAAATAGGGCTGGACATTCTGCCAGCTGGGGAAGGAGGCATCAGGAAAGGAGTGGGCTGTTCAGAGAGGGGAGTGAGCCACCTGCACAGGTCCAGATGGATTAGAGTCGCTGCAGCAGGAAAGCTACAAAATCCAAGTGTCACTGGGATGGATGCGCACTGGAAGGAACCAGATTAGCATAGAGGGCTAAGAATAGAGTAATATAGGTTCCGTTATTGTGTTGTGAAACATATTATTAAATATAAGAGTCTCAATTTTAAGAGAGAAACAAACACAGTTTTATAAAAATACCTGTAGCAGCCAAGTTTGAGTTTGAAATTTGGAGCTTTCTTGTACTATCAGCTAAATTCTCTGAGCTTCCGTTTTCTCCTGTGTGGAATGGAAGTATTTAATGAGTGACATATGTAAACTCCTAGCACAGGCTCGATGATCCATCCAATAGACGTTCTTGGAAGAATTTAAATCTAGCAGCATATTTCTTTATTCTATACAGCTATAAGGCATTTGTCCAGAAGAACTCTGTAATTGTGTCATGATTTACCTAATTTCAATATAGAAACAGAATAATATTTTATAAATTTATAGATTAAGAAAATATTGCAAATGTAGAGGGAAGGTGACAGATATTATCACCTGCTCACTTGCTTTTTCCAACTTCCACATAGTTTCCAAAATTCAGAATTAATGAAACAATCTCTGTATGGCTGATTCAGTGGCCACAAGTAAAGCCCTGCTTGTGATGGTGAAGCCCAAACCCCCAGTGTGACTGTATTGGCCAGGAGAATACATCTAGGTGGTTAGGTTAAATGAGGTCACAGGATGGAGTCTAGTCTGATTAGGATGATGGCCTGAGGAGAAGAGGGGGAAAGAAAGGAAAGAGAAGGATGGAGGGAGGTGGATGAAGAAGAGGAGAAGAAAGAGGATGATGGTAATGGTGTTGATAATGATAATGATGATGGTGATGATGATGTTGATGATGGTGATGATGATGATGGTGATAGTGATGATGGTGATATTGTTTTCTCTTTGATATTTGAAGACCAGAAAGAAAGCATCCATGCAATCCCGTACTAAATATCAAATCTGATGCACCTCAATTTGAGCTTTCTAACCTCCAGATTATGAGAAACTGTCATCTAAGCCGATCAGTCTGTCATTTCGTTGTGACAGCCTAACAAACTAATCCAACCTCTCTCCCTTCTATCACGCACCCATTTTTAACACCATCCTAAAAGAATACGTCCTTGGCATTAAATGAATTTGCCCTTGGCCTGCTGCTTCTATTTCTGACACGTGGGCTAGCAGTGGTGAGGAGTATGTGACACCCAATTGGTATGTTTCCTAGAAATGAGTCTACAACATGCAGTTCATTAAACAAATTAGAGTCATCACTAGCATAGATTTCTTTAACAAGGCTGTTGAGAGTCATATTTTCTAAGCTCAGAATCTTTATTTTTTCCTTAGTATCACATTTCCGTATCATATTTTCTTTTCCTGTGAGTAAATTCCTTGGCCACCAAGGGAGGGCAAGAAGCTTAGGATTCATTTTAGAGGTGAAGTTTACCAGCTGTGGCATTTACCAGCTGTGGGGTTCACCAGCTGTGGGGCTCACCAGCTGTGGGACCGTAAGTGTCCAGAGCTGTGGGAAGCTTGGCAGTTTATAGCTGCACAGCTATGCCTTAGCCCCTGCTCTTTGTGTGACTTTCGCCCAGGTCTCATCTGTGCACGGATGCCCCACTGGCTGGCATTGTTCTGCCACCTCTGCAGTTCTGCATCGCATTCCCTCTGCCTCACATGCCCTCCAGCACAGCTCACACTCACTCCCTACTTCACCTCCATTCACCTCCCCTGCCTTGCAAAGGCATTGTTGGCTACTGCAGACAATGACTCAATGCATAGTAGTGATTACAAATACTCAGAGAACCTTGCAAGGGTAAATGTTTAAAAGTCCTTATTAATCTAAATATATTCCTAGAGTCAGGTGTGGCTGACTCACACATGTAACCTAGCTTTTGGGGGGCTGAGGAAGAGGTCCACATAGTGATTCCTGTCCAGCCTGGACTACCTAGAGAATTCCGTCTCAAGAAATGAATGTTTACATGGGAAAAGCAGCAGGTTCTTTATTGGGCCCTGCATTTGTCTATAGCAGTGGTTCCCAACTTTCTTAACGCTCAGTTCCTCATGTTGTGGTGGCCCTCAACCATAAAATTATTCTTGTTACTGCATAACTGTGACTTTGCTGCTTTATGAATCCTAATGTAAATGGTTTTAGAGATAAAGGCTTGCCAAAGGTGTTGTGACCTACAGGTTGAGAGCCACTTCTTAATGAAGTTACTTCTTCATTAAGTAACTCTCCAGTGGCTGGAAAGATGGCTCTGTGGTTAAGAGCCAGTTCTCTTAACCCAGAGTATCTGTGTTCACTTCCCAGCACCCACATGGAAGCCCACAACTTTTGTAACTCTTATCTGGCCTCTGCTGGCAGGCACAAGTGATACAGACATACCCACAAGCAAAACACATGTAAGTATAAAAAGTCAAATGAAGCTTTAAAAAAAAAGTCTTCATATACCTTCTGGGGATAGATCATTAGGGTTCTGTTTCCCTTTGGGTCTGTGTGCAACCGGTATTTTTATTTTCTGTCCTTGTTTTACTTTTCTCTCCCAAATGAACTCAAAAGAAAGTGTCTTGAAGACCACCCTCATGCATAAGCTACAGGCACGGAACTAAATGTAGGTCCTAAGCACTGACTAAGTCACTTGCTTCATAGGACAGTCCATTGGTAAATCCCAACCTCCCAAGATTTATGTGAAGGTTGGATGGCAGACTGGTAGCCTCCTGGTAGATTTTCAACATGGGAACTTTATTCCGAGTCTTACTACTAGGGAGTGGTACAGGGTACTTCACCTGGGGTAAATACTTTTCAATGCCAGGCTGAGATGGTGTGGCAGCTCCTCACTAGCCTGAGATGACCTGATTTTATGAATTTCCAAGCACATCAACACTGAGCAGAAGGCAGCTCTGGGCTGGACAATGATACTCTGTCAGGAGGCTAGCATGTTTCCTACACTTCTTTCATTGCTCAGAAAATGGCCTGATAAGCCCACAGAGTGACTGGGAATTCTTCCAGGCCTTATGAGCCCACTGTTTGCAGTTTTCTAATCGGCATTTTATAATCACGTTAGACCCAAAGGAGACAGCCAGAAAACATCCTGGGAATGATGGAATTTTCCGCTGCTGGAGGAGAAATCTAATAATTCAGATTTTCCAGTCTCAGATCACTTATGAATTACCTTTCTTCTCTCTCTCTCCCTTTCTTCCTCCCTCTGTCTCTCTCTCTCCCTCCCTCCCTTTCTGTCTCTCTCTTTCTTTGTGTGTCAGGGGTGGGAGGATAGGGTCTCACTATGTAGCCTTGTCTAACCGTGAGAACTCCTTATGTAGACCAAGCTGGCCTTGAACTGACAGGGATATACTCTCTTTCCCTCCCCAATGCTTGGATTAAAGGTGGGTGCCACCATGCCCAGCACTAGTTATTTTTTTTTCTTAAAGATAGTGAAAGGCAGTTGCATATAAGCTCAATTTTAATTTAGATGATGTTTACCCCAAAAATTGAGTACCCAAAAAATCTGATATGTTGATTGAAATTTCAATATGACATTGCCCACACGACGGGGGCAAATAGCTTTACAGAATAAATGTGGCATCCACATTGGATGCACAGGGAGCCTTGGAAGGTACTGGGACATTGGAAAGACCCAAATCCCCATTTCTTTCAAATATAATCTCTCCTGAGTGTGAAGCACCTACTTTTAGAATTATATTATTAGAAGGAGATGCGTTTTAAACAGATGCACATCAGAACACAATGCAGAGTAGAAAGGAAGAAAAAAGTTAAATACTGTTTGAAAAGTTCATCTGCTGTGAATCTGTGTAAAAACCCAAATTTGGGGCCTGGAGAGAGGGCTCAGTGGGTTCTGCCAGATGGTGTGAATTTGGTTCCCAGCACCCATAACTCCAGAGAATCTAACACTTGTTGGGTCCCCACAGATGCATGAAAATAAAAATAAATCTTTTTTTTAATCCTGTGTGTCACACATCCTTTTATGAAAGCTAACAAGTTCCCTGGCAGGTTTATCAACAGCTGTCATCCTCAGGTGTTACCTTCCTCTCTCCTGCTTCACTCTCTTGCTCACCGCCTTTCTTCAGTCCCCTGTCTTCTGTCAGAATACTTAGGGCCCTTTTCCCTCGAACCCTGCAGCCTGTGCTCTTCCTTCAAGGCTGAAGACAGACAACATACCCTGCCCTGTGACACCCGAGCTCCTGCTGCCGAGGAGAAACCACTGCTCAGGGTCCCTGAAGATGGACCCTGCCCACTGAATACAAGGCAGACACTTCAGGACTTTCACACAGCCCTTAGTCTCTTTTACCCTTTTCCTGCCCGACCAAAGTGTGTTTTTCCTGGCTCCACTCAGCTGACAGAGCGATAAGACCCCTGGCCTGTTCTTAGGATTCAAAGCCCGCAGTTCCTCCTGCAGCCACGCCATGCCTTAATGGCTTGTGGGGTACACATGATTGGTCAGAAACAGGAGGCAAACCGAGGCCCGGGTCTTAGCACAATGAAAGTTCATTTCTCACGTAAAATGTAAAACAAGTATTTCCAGCCGCATGGCAAGAGGGTGGATGGAGAAAGATGCTGTCATTTGAAGAGGGATTCTCCAGGATTTTCTTTATGGGGCCTCTAAAATCACCCACCCTCTAGTCTAGAGAGCATGTTCCACCAGCAAGAAGTATCCAGAGTCCCAGCGGGTTGCCAGGGAGGGTTGGGCTTAGAAACACAGGCTGGAATCTGTGTGTGCTGGTGGAAAGTCATCTGCACTAATCGAAGCACAAGGGGAGAAAGAACCTACGCCCAAGACGGCAAACAGGCTTATAAAGGAAGCTTCCTGGCAAATGAAACCATTTTGACACGCGCAAGCAGCTATTTTGTGGGAGACTCACGCCCGCTTCTTAAGATGTTTACTTCGATTTGAGATAGCTCTGTATCAGATCTTGAAGAAGTATTTGATAAACAATGGTGTTGTTTTTTTTAAACTTCAGTAGGCTGGAGCTTTAAAAAATTTTTTAAAAATTGTTCACTTAATTCTACCATAAACCTGGTTCTCATTCACAAATGCCTTCCTGATTTGGAAGCTCAAGATTTAGAAAAGGAACCATTACCTCACTAAGGGCTCTTCACAGAACCCCGGCTTCCTCTCCAGTTCCCCCAGGAGTCAGTGCGTCAGCGGGTGTCCGTCGTGGGTCGTGAGGCCGCAGAGCGCTGCGGCTGCCGTCTGCTTTACGCTGTCTGTGCAGTCCTTGACTCTCGTCCTTTCTTCTGTTTGTTTCTAAATTCCTCAGCCTTCCCTGCACCCCACCCCACCCCTCTCCCCGTGAAAGTTGGGGTTCATTACAGTGCAACATTACATTACTGCATTACAGTGCAGCTCCGTGATTTTTCAGCCACCTACTCAGTGCCATTGAAATGTCATTTATTCCTCTAGACTTGTATGACGCACCAAACATGAAATTAATCTTCACCACACAGCATTCAAGTGTGACATTTTGACGCCTTTATTAACGTGTCAAAATAAGATTTCCTTTTAAATATGTCAATATAAGAGATTTGTTGCTCTCCTCTGTGATAATTTATTATATCTCCTTCAACAGCATTCGCTATTTTTAGGGGGAGAAAAAAACTTTGACTTTATAATAGAAATCAATAGGAAAAGGAAATTTGCTTCATAGAAACTCACACCTGCAGTCAACTGCAGACACAGTTTTTTTTAAACTATTTTATTTTAGTTTCTGTTCGTTTGCCTCCTTTCTAACCCACCAACCCTAGGCAGGAGAGAAAGGAGATCAGAAGGGAAGGGGACATAGACCTCTTTAGACTTAGTTCCAGCTGGTTAGGTTTAACAACAAGCTCAGTTGGCAGGATATCCAGCTGTCCACGTATCCAGCAACCCTCTTTTTCCTCAAAGCCTTCTCTCTGTCCGTCTCCTCAAAGCGCTTGCCCCTTTGCCCTCTGTCTCTCATATTTATACCCTCACCAAGCCCTGAGAATTGAACTCTCGACAGCTAGCAAAGATCATGCACCCCTCTGAGCCCACACCAGGCTGTTACCAGCTGGCAAAGGCCACGCCCCTCATGAGGTAGCTACCAGCCGTGGACAAACTCAGGTGGTCCCATATCCCACACTTGGGATTGAAACAAAAAACATATTTATATAACATAACTGAGTTTTTAAAGAGACCAAAACTTTAATCTTTAGTCGCATTTGTTGGTTGGATGGTTGGTTTACTATGTGTGAGCGTGCCCTGGCACACGTGTGGAGTAAGAACTGGTTCCCTCCTCCCATCCTACCAGCTCCGAGCACTTACTTCAGGTTGTCAGTCTTGGAGGCCAGCACCTTTACCGTCTGAGCCATCATCTCGCAGGCCCCATAGTCAACCTTTCGGCGATTACATTTGTTCAGTAAGAAAGCTGTTGGGGCGGAGGGTCAGTCGTTTAAGGCTTTGTGGGCAAGCAGAAAGCTCTGCGTTTGGAACACACACACACTCATAAACCACATTTTAAAAATTAAGCAACAGGGAAGCACATTCGTGCTATCTACTGATTTAATTTTTTTTTTTTTTTTTTTTGTAGATTTCAAAAATGTGATTTTCCTCCCCCAATGCCGGGGAATCACTGTTGTTAGTGTGCCATCTAGTGGCCATGTCAAAGATTTTAATTAATTTTTAAATTTATTGTTGTCTTAGGTTTTGCTGGGGTAGAAGGGGCTTTCAGTGAATGACAGGGGCTGAGACCCAGTGACCTCTCTTTGGAAGGACACAGGGATCAGACTGCTATGTAATACAGACAATGACAAAATGTTGGGCCATCCAAAAATAGCCAGTAGAAATTCTTATTTAGCCAATATAATTAAAGAAGGAAGCGATCGGAACAAATCAGTGTATTTGTTAAGTGATCATACACAATGCACATATTCATGCATATGTTAAGAATTTGCCTAGAGCCAAAATATGGTAAGATGTGTTTGACACTGAGCTTTAATTACAATTCGTTTTATTCTTTCTACTAAAGGATACTTTAAGTTTCCACAGAATAAACTTTGAATAGAAATGCTCAGTTAAAAAAAAAAAGAAATGCTCGGTTTTATAGCATCGAGATGTGATTCAGAGCTTTCTGGTTGCCTAAATGTAAAATTAAAGGTGATCTTGTAGCTGCCAAGGAGCAAACCTACAGTGCCCGGTATGAATGACAATGCGTTTGTCAGTTTAGCTTTTGCACATTGACTTTTCCTACTGAATATTAAATAAAGACAGAGAGATAAATGACAGCAACCTGTGGGTTTTTTGTTGTTGTTATGAACTTGCCTTTGGAGCCTTTGTTTTTCATCTCTGCATAAAGGGTGATGGGGTTCCTTTCAGAGCTCCAAACTTTCTCACAGACGACTTCTGAGGGAAAGTAGTCACTGTGCAAAAGGACAAAACTGCAAAATCACATTCAGCAACAGATAGTGCAGAGAACAGGCAGAGTACAGAACGGATTGTTGCATGCTTGCCCCAAGACAGAGCAGACGCTGTGTTGCTCCTATTATGAAATCTGTTGCAGTTATTATTTTTAAAGGGACAGTTGTCATGAAAATTACTGTGGGGTAGACACAGGGAAACGGAGGCCAGAACCCATCATTGACTTAACGTTCTTAACACTGGGTAGTGCTCTGCTGCTTGGCTTCCTTTGATCTCCCCAGCAACCTGGCAAAGAGCCCATGACAAGGGAAACAACTGGAGTTACGTGACATCCAGTCCCAGGTGAGACCTAAGTATCTTTGATTCTGCAGGCCAAATGTACCTTTAAAAAAACACTGCACGAAATTCTCAGCAAAGCGCAGGAGCAGAGGAGCCAAGCGGGCCTTCCCGAGTGCTGTGATGGAGTCAGCAGGAGAGCAGAGCGGCAACAGAACTAAACCTGGCCTGGCTATCACTGCGGTCGGTGATGGCTGGCCTGCCATCTGTGGCAGAAGCCAGGCTGACAGTCACTGGGGGAACATGATCTTTAAATGCTGAGGTAGGTAAATTACTTTGCCGGGCTTCTAAAGGATGCGATCATGGCCACTCAGAGGCACATTTCACTCCTTCGGATTTCCTCCAAATGACCAGCATCGGGATTCCATTCAGAACATTTTATAACACACTGTTTCTATCGACAGTCCATTAGGCCAAGATGCCCAGTTAGCAAATTTACTCCACGTGAGAGCCGTGCCCTACAATGACCAAAGTGTGACAGTTAAGAGCACAAGAATAAAGTTCTATGCTGGGATCATCCACATTTTATGAAATGTATTCATGTGTACCACACGCTTTTCTAAGCCACATACTAACTCGGCACGACGCTAAGCCACCAGCTTAAAGGATTATAAATGACTCAGCGTGCATTTATACAGCACAGCCAGAGAGTAGGTGGGCAGAGGTTGTCAGAAGTATCCTAAAGATCCTCAGCTCCCTGAAGGTAGCTGCTCAGGTGTTGTCCTCCCTGGGCCAGTAGACACCTACCCTTGAGCCATGGATGGACTGTTACTGGTCTAAACCCACCTAATATTCTGGGAGTAATCATGGGGAAAATGGATGCTATCAGGTGAAGATATGCAAAAAGATAAATAAATAACCAAATGACAACAACAAGGAAATGTTGCGTGCCGCTTACTAACATTACTTTTTAAAACTATTTTATTTATGTTTCTTAAACCTCTACCTCCCTTCTCCACAATCCCTTCCAATACCCCAATACTGGGTAGGAGAGAAAGCGGTTAGTGGAGAGAAGGGGTGAAGTTTTTCTTGGCTACTTCCTCTGGTTAGGGTCATCGGGGTCCTTGGAGCAAGTCCGATCTTCATTTCAGGAGACCTGCAACTTCTTCAACGTCACGCAGCGTCAGCAGCAACCAGGAGCCGCCTTCTTCTTCCCCAGAGCCCCTTTCTCTCTCTGGGCTCTGGCGTTTATTCCCTCAGAGTCCTCAGAATTAAACTATCTGCAGCTGGCAAAGAGGCCCTCCCTGAGCCCACATGAGGCAAATAGTTTGCCGCTGTGGACCATCTGAATCAGTCCCACATCCCACACCAGGGATTAAAACAAGAACATGTTTACATGTCATAAAACAAAACTTCCACAACAGTGTGCCTGCCTGGTTAACATGGATAAAAACAAAGAACAAATCCTTTGTCTTCACCTACTCTTTGGCCTGGACCAAAGCCCCTACCTCTGGAAAGCACAGCAGACATTTGTGACCGTGACATGGAGAGCATGAGGGCAAAGGTCAGCTGCAGAAGGACAGGGCTCTCTCAGAGGACTCTGACTCTGATCTCTTCTGGAGAGGTCTATTTACAGAAACTGTTGAGTGTAGGTTTCTCTGTTGCTTGAACACTGTGCATTAGATTGGACTGTAGATATATGGTATGGCCATTTTCGTAAATCAAAAATGGTAGAGATAAGCAGTTTTATACAATTGCACCGGTTTTTTTGTATTGGTGCAACATTCAGACCCGTTTCACTTCTCCAGCAGTCAAAACCTCCTCGGTCCTATCCCATCTTCTGGAAACACTTAAAGACGACTGAACAGAAGAGCTCAGGCGATCTTGACGTTTAATCGATGGCGTGCTGGTAAGGAGAATCATTCAGGGCAATCTGACCAGTCAGTGCACGTGTCACACGTTCTCCTCCTCTCGCCCATTTCAACGCGTCCTTTTGAGGCCATTGTACAGAGTGTTAGACACGTGTCCGCTGTCGTGACCACCTCCGAGGCCAGCACGTCACTGCCTATGCCGGGGCTGCGACTTTTGGTCACCGTGTGTGGTAGTCAGAGCTACCGTTAGGGACTGCTGCATTACGCATTTAACCTTTTATCTTTGTAGGAACTGGACAAAGACACGAGGAAAGGCATATAATTAGGAGTGGGGAAAACTGACAATCCAATGATATGTCTTGTCTGTTGATCCATTTAGACCTTATAAGAAAGAGAAATCTGTGAGCAGAGTCAGGGGACACCAAACTTGAATTAAAGTGGGTCTTTGAAGCGCACTCTTCTGTCACCTAACTCCATCAGTTGTCTCTAAGAGAGAAACAAAACAAAACAAAACCAAGCAAGCGAACAAAACCCTGTATTTTCACTGTTACTGGTTTTTTAAAAAGTGACGGCGGTCCTGCTGCGGCCCAAGATGAAGTTTTTCTCTCCCGTTTGGGACCAATGACCGACATAAATCAGCCCACACAGTACTAAATAACACGAACACACACACACACACACACCCCACATGCACACTTTCATCTCATGTCACATGCCAAGACATTTTTTAAACATTTTACTAGCGTAAATTAATTGTACAGATCGCCATCTCTTTTTATTGTTTTCATTTTATTTGGCTGTAACGAGTTCATAAAGTAGCAGGTTTCCTCTTGGCAACTTCATAATACTTCATTTTGGCTGGCCGATTCTCTCTCTCTTTCTGTGTGTGTGTGTGTGTCTGTCTGTCTCTCCCTCTCTAACACACACGCACACACACACCCTGCTCCTTCCTCCCCAACCCCCACTGTATCCTTTTATCTTCTCCTTCTACTTCATCTAATTTTTAAACATTCATTCAGGCTGTGCCCTGCTGCAATTCCTCCATACTGGTAAAGCAGTAGCTCTCTTGCTGTAGCTTGCCCTGAGAGACTCCATTTTCTGAGAAGGCATCTGGCTCTATTCTGTGTGTAAACGCAGAGACAGGAAGGCTCTGCACCTCGTTGTGCACCTCCCTAGAAGCCACCCTGTGCCCAGCATTGCCCACAACGCATGGAATGATGAGTAGCACATTCCTAGCGGTAGAAAGTTATGGTACATATGACATCACAGCAGACTGGGAACATGTGAGCACATGGTGTGCTAAAAACACATCCGGACAACAGCAACAACCAGGCCCAAGATGGAACTGAAAACACCAGACAGGCAAAGGGCACAACAGATGCCACTGCTGGTCACAGTCCACTCAAGCTTCCATCCATCCATCTATCTGTCCATCCACCCAGACCTGGTCCTGCACTTTTTCTCATCCATCCTATGCTTCACTAGATCATCTCAACTCCGATGCTTCACTCAGCCCTGAGCGTGGCCTTGGCCATGAGGAACTAGGTTATTATTCTACCTGACCGTCTGCAGAGACCCTCAGCATGGCTGTCAGCTCTCCTCTGTCCCTCCTGTAAGGTCCTTTGAATGCCCTGAACTCTGCTACGGCAGCTTTCACACTTTCGTAGCTGTGTTATTTCTTTTTCTATTGCTGTAATAAAACCCCAGGACCAAGGCAACTAGCAAAATAATTTATTTGGGCTTATGCTTCTACAAGGGTAAAAATCCATTGTGCACTGGGGCGGCACATGCCTTTAATCCCAACACTGAGGAGACAGAGAAATGAGGGTCTCTATGGTATGAAGCCAATCTGGTCTTAGAGAGCAAGTTCCAGGACCACCAAGGCTACACAGAGAAACCCTGTCTTGAAAAACCACAATAAAAGAAATGAAAGAAAACCTGTTAAGGTTGGGCGGGGTGGGGTGGGGTGGGGATAGGGCTGAAAGGGGCACGGCAGCAAGCTGCTTGGGTTGGAGCTAACTCCTCATGACTCTTTCCCACACTTGGAGGAGACCTGCCTTGCCACATTTAACAGGTATACGGTGCAATTTCTTCGATGTTTTGTGTTCTTCCTTTCTCAAAAACACAAGCGCACTTTAAGACTGGAAAAGAACATGAGCTCCAGGAAGGGACCTGGGAGTGAGGTCAGCACACCAAAGGTCAGGGCAGGGCCTCACTGGTGGTGGCACCATACACTCCCTGGTAAAACTGCACAAATCGCTGAGAGCCAAGGTCAGCGCTGAGGAAACTGGGTCGGCATCTTCCCTTCTTCCTGCCTCTTCCACAGCATTCCTCAGCACAAAAGGCTCAGTTCGGGGTCAATTATACCTCAGCCAGCAGTCCCAGACCCCTGAACTGTAGCCCTCTGCTCATCTGCAACTTTATGTTCTGACATCTCTCTCTGCCATGTGAGTGTGTGTGTGTGTGTACACACATGTATACATGTTTGTGTACATGTGTGTATGCAAGTCCACATGGACACATGTGAGTGGGTGCATGTGCCCTTGTGTATTGTCAGTGCGTGAGAGGTCAGGGTCAACATGGGTTCTTTTCTTCAATTGTTTTCCACCTCATTTTGTCAAGATTTATTTTATTTTTAATTGTGTGTGACTATGTGTGTGCATGCACGTGAGGGCATGTGACTTTGGAGGCCAGAACTGTTGGGTTACCTGGGAGCTGGAGTGGACTGCCCAGCACAGGGGCTGGGAATCAGACCTGGGCTCTCCGTAAGAAAAGTATATGCTCATCGCTGCTGAGCCATCTTTCTAGCCCCTAGACACCTTGCTTTTTGAGAAAAGGTTTCTCATTGAGCCTAAAGCCCTAATTTGGCCAGACTCGCTGGCTGGCAAGTCCCGGGACCCTCCTGTCTCCATCTGTCCTGAACTATAGAAGTTTCTGAATCTGCCTTTCACACGGGTGCTGGGAATCTGAATTCAAGTCCTAATGCTTGTGTGTCAAGTGCTTCCTAGACTGGGTCATCAACCCAGCCCCCTTCTCTTCAGCTTGGGCCGTCACCAAAGCTCACCAAATAATCTATTCTACTCTTGGTGAAAATGAAGATTTGTACAATCAACACAGAAGATGCCGTGAAGGCTCTTCAAAACAAAACAACAAGAACATCAAAACTGAAAATGAACCTGCTGTGGGATGCAGTTGTCCTACTGGTCTACCTCCAAAAGAAACGAGACCAAAGAACGCCTGCGTTCCCATGGTGTTTATAGTACTGTTCACAACAACCAAGAACTGGAGTCAATGGAGTCATCTGGGGTCCATCAGCAGAGAAAGAGATAAAAAATCTGTAGTGTGTATTCAAATAGGACAGTGTTCTCCAAAGGGGAGGATGAAGTCCTGACATTTTGGCTACATGGATGCAAATGGAGGAGATTACATTAAGTGAACGAGGATGGGCACAGAAAGACAAATTCTGTGTGTTTTCATTCATATATGGAGACCTAAAGAAAAATTGATCTAACAGGATGGAAAACAGAGGGAGGTGGAGGGGAGAAAAGGGACCTCAATAACAGACATTCAAAGGCTTTCAGACAGGAACACATTCTAGTGTTCTACATCTCAGTAGACGAGGGTTTAGATTTATAGACAACTAGAAAAGATGAGTTCAAAGTTTCCCATCAAGTGACACGTGTTCAAGGAGACAGGCACACTGGCTGTCCTCATTTAGTTATTCTATCTGTGCACATGTGTCCTATGACCACACTGTCCCCATGACTGTGGACCCTTGCTACATATTGCTTTCAAACCGTGTTCATTCACTAGCATGGTTTTCACCTGACTGTCCGGACACAGCAACTCTATTTTGGTTGTGAGCCTGTAATGACTGAGCCATTTCTACCACCCCTGAGACAATGACTCTAACATATGAGGCACACAGGTAACTTCCTTTTTTTTTTTTTTTTTTTTTTTTTTGCAGTGTCAGGGATTGGACCCAGGGCCTCACCCATACTAATCAAATGCTCTGCCACTGAGCCACATGCCCAGCTTGTGAGAGTTTGTAGTGGTGTTTCCAGGTCTAACATTGACTGATGCTCTGCCGGCATCTTAACTGTGGAAGCCACTAAGGACAGAGGTGGCTGTCCTGACACTCAGCCCAGACCATAAGAGCTGTGGCCACTCCCCTGTCTGTATTAACGGGATTCCCTGATGCTATCTCGTCAGTGCTGCTTGCTTTTCCGTGCATCCTCTGTCTGGGCAAAGGGCTATAGGTGGCTCGTTCCAGGGGACTTCCCAGCAGCCCATCACTTCCAAAGACAGCATCATCCGATAGTTTGGACCTAAAATTCTAAAAATCCTGTGCCTTGATGTGTTCACCAACCTTGGTCTGCTCTCTTCTGATTCTTACCCAATCTTTAGCCTTCTTTGAAAAAAAACAGAAACAAAAACAACAAAAAACAGCTGATTCTCAATAAATTCTCAATAAACCCAGTGTTCACTTTATCCTTTGATGAGATGATACCAAAGCTTGGAAGCGAGCAAAGAACAGGTTTGTCTAGTCAGCAAGCTGTGTGGGTGACATCCAAGGACCCAGTTCAGGAGAGAAGGGCATAAGCGTAAGTGTTCCTTAGACTCATCAGAAGCCACTGACAATTGAGGGCAGCCACGGGCTGATTTCCTTCACATTGGACAGCACAGAAAGTACAAATGTTGGAGGAAAGTCTTGGGTGTCAGGGTGTCAAACCCCACTAAAGTATGGCTTTGAAACAAATTTGAAAATAAAAAGTATTTTCCCTTTTTGGATTAATGGTAACGTTTAGTATTTTATACTCAAGAAACTACAAGGAAAAAAGATGCCACTAGATGGTGCTAAAGCCCACATTTACACACACACACACACACACACACACACACACACACAATAAGCTAGCAGGGAAAAAAAACCAAAACCAAAACAAACAAAAAAACCAACCGTTTTCTAATGTGTAAAATCTAGGGGGAAAATATTTAAAGAGCCCTGCTGTGGATTACTTAACTGTTTAAAAGAAAGAACTTTAACCTTCAACCCAGAGGCACTTTCCTTCCTGGGATGGCAGAGGTCTTACCAACTTCTTTTCCACCTGAGAGGCTTTTCCTAGTGCAAATGTACAAGCGGCTTGTCAACAGTATGGACGGAATTAGGGGAACTTCCGGCTGGGCCTCTGCAATAAGGGAAGGCTTTGTAAAGGAGGTAATGGTTCTGAGCGGAGCTGCGACCCCACTCACCAGCATACGAAACAATGCCACAGGGAACCTTTCAGAACCTTGTGCCCACACAGTGGACACTGTGTCCCTGCTCCTGTGGCCCCTGACACAACACCACAGCACTGCCCACTGCTCTGTGGGGATGTGGGCTGTGGCTCTCCACTTTCATGTCCTGTCTCCATCCTACTCCAGCAAGTCACTCAAGTATACTTTACCTGAGACAGCCCAGCACAGAGTAGATACATAACACATGCTGCCCACTGAGAACATGTTCGTGGGCTGTGTGGAAGCGTTAACACGTTACTTCTATTTAGTACTGTAAACTGTCTTATTGAAAAAGAGAGATACAAGTGAAATGAAATCACGCAGGGCCTTGATCCTGTGAAGGCAATGTTGAGAAGGGCTTAGCACACAAACAGTGGGAAAGGCAGAGTCTCTTCTGCAAAAGGAAGTAGAGGCGGGGTGCCCGTCTGCGGTGTATCATGTGTCCCACCCCACGTCCACACTCCCCTCCACCTTCCTCTGCCCTCCAAGCCCCCTCCCGTCAGAGGGAAGTCTGCTGGGAATGAGAAGAACTCTTGAAGCAGGTACCAGTCTTTCCACAGCATGAGATGAGTATTACAGTCCTCTGAGGCCCAGAGACCTAAGGTTGTTGTGTAAGCATTAAGATGCTTATGCAATGCAGAAGCTGTGGAGGAGAGGGCAGCTGATGCCGATGGCAGAAAGGTTCTGGGTAATTGGCTCAGTAGCCAGCCGGGCTGAAGGAAATGGAAACTGCCACTGGCAACAGAGAAGGCAGATGAGGAAAGACAGTGCTGAGGAGCCCTCTTCCACCAGCACGCCTGTGGAACGGCCTCTCAATAGCCCCAGTACAGCCAGAAGATTGAGAGCCACATTTCTTAATCAGTCACTGCTATGGACACATTCAAATGGCAAATGTCAGGAGCATCTTGGTGTGTCCCAGGAATGAGCCTCCAGGCTAGAAGGGGAGAAAAATCATCCTACCGCCTTCCACTGTGCCCTTACTAACATTCCATTCTTTTCTGATCGAGGCTAATTCTGTGTCTCAGAAAAGCCTGCTTTGTTGTTAGCTAGACAAAAGCCTGAGCTCTTCTTTTTATTAAAAGGCTTCACTCATCATTATCACGCACACAGAAATGGAAGGACTGAGAGGAGTCGGCTTGTGAATCATGGTTTTACCTCTGCCCAGGAGCGTATCACACCATTCTCTGATTAGATCTGACATTACCAGACTGTTAGGGTCACATCCTAGACCCTGGCGGCCTTAACACACTAGGATGGGCCATCTGCCCACAGGTAATAGCGAAATGCAGAGAGGAGTATGTAGAAATAAGCAGGCTTGGCCACCGAGGTTTGCATAATTAAGCAGTTCTGATCCAGGCATAGTCTTGGCCATAACCGCTACCTAGCTCCAATCTCTCAGGCAAGAGTCTGGTGTGACAAGTTGCCAGGACTGTGAGATCTCTTCCTGAGAGACCAGCTCACCCTCTGGCTGGCACATGCATCGCTCTTTTCCTGCTCTCAGCATGAGACGCTTGGGGAATGTCCAATTGTGAGGACGCCATTCTTTCCACAACCAGCTTAGCCAAAGTGAGGCTCCTTGGGTGTCTTCGTTCCTGGCAAGACTGTTATGCCAGCATCTGGAGTCTTTCCACAGCCCCAGTGACAATCTCACCAGTCACAGTATATCTCAGATGAAATGGATAGTCACTCATCAAACATCTGTGGGATGCCTACTGTATGCCAATGCTATAGAAATGAGCATAGCAGAGCCCCAGAGCCAGAGCCCTGCCTACAAGGAACACAGACCCAGCAGGGCAGAAAGAGAACTACCGTTCATGAGGCAGTGTGGTGTGAAGCTTTGGGCTGTGTGCAAGTTCCTTACTCAGGGGTCCATGCCAAGGCTCAGAAACTCAAAGAACAGGCGCCTCAACGGAAAAGAGTCTATTGATCTCTCCAACCACAAAGAGCAGGTTGGCAGCCCAAGACAGCTGTGTCTGTTTTGTGCTGACATCCAGCCTGGGCTTTTCTCTTCTGGCTCATCTTCCCCAGCTTGGAAACATTTGCTATCATACCCATTTCCTTATGATTGTAAGAAGCTGTCATGCAAAATGGCAGGAAGAAGAGGGGGAAAGAGTCACGCCAGCCATGCACTCCCTCCCGCCCTCTCTCCCTTTCTTCCTCCTTTCCTCCCCCTACCTTATTGCTACTACTCCCTTCCTCCTTCCCTCTCTCCTTTTTAAAATCAGCAAAGCAAAACTTTTCCAGAGACCACAGCATATGATTGTTATCGTATATCTCGCCCGTCAGTTTTGTCATGGGGCCACCTTGGCTGGTAGGTGGCTAGTAAAAGGAATCTCGGGATAGGCATCAAGCTCGTCACCCCCATAGTGTGGGCCTTCTTCATCTCCAGTGCTCTCTTCTATCAACTCAGGGAACCTTGGCAGGCCTAGGTCTTGTGAGGCTTGGCAGGGAAGGCTTGGGCGGGGCTACTGGTACATATGTGTCTAGTGCTCTTTCAGTGTAGTTGGCCAGAGCAAGATGAAGAGTGAGAGGGAGTTCATCTCTCAAAAGACATCTCTGTTCCCTCGAGTCTGTGTTGGGCCAGAAATTCAAAGAGGAATCACCGTGTCTTTTTAAACGCATCCACTCTTCCGCTCTCCGGGCCTTGGAGTCTCCTTTAGGCTGTTGAGAACCCAGTGACCTGATTTGAGACCAGTGACTAGAACCTCACCCCTTCAGCTGGTATTCTCAGCACCAGGTCACAGGGAGACCGAACGGCCCCTCACCAAAGCCATCTGCCACAGGAGCAAGTATTCTCTAACTTATTAGCCATGATCCAGGCACTGTAGTAAACGCCTCAGAGCCTCAACAGTGACCAGATGACAAGTACTTGGGCTATCAAGACATAAAAGTCACGTCACCCATCCCAGCCCACACAGTTAGCAACAGGGCGGGCTTTAAGCCCAGACTGTCCGCTCTGTGCTGGGAACTGAGCTGAGCTTCCTTCCTAGTCCTAAATCATCCCTCCCCACGGCAGAGAAGACTACATTTCCCTGCAGCTCTTGGGGATCCGGGGACCCTGTGGCTGGTGCACAGGCTGGAGCTGCTGCTGATGAAGAATTTAAGGTTTAACTGTTTACTCATTCACTCGCTGTCTGTGGAGCCCTGCGGCATGCTAGGCACTGCCCCAGGGCCTTGGGACTCACCAGAGAGCAAGACCCCCCGGGTTCCTCCCCAAGCACTCCAAGGAAGACAATTGCATAACATCTGAGACACATTCAAAGTATTGCAAAAGTGCATCAC
>CM053752.1:5472152-5585122 GCA_028658305.1 Pachyuromys duprasi | reverse complement strand
TGCTGGTGCTGCTGCTGCTGCTGCTGCTGCTGCTGGTGCTGCTGCTGCTGCTGCTGCTGCTGCTGCTGCTGCTGGTGCTGCTGCTGCTGCTGCTGCTGCTGCTGGTGCTGGTGCTGCTGCTGGTGCTGCTGCTGCTGCTGCTGCTGGTGCTGGTGCTGCTGGTGCTGCTGCTGCTGCTGCTGGTGGTGCTGCTGCTGCTGGTGCTGCTGCTGCTGCTGCTGGTGCTGCTGCTGCTGCTGCTGCTGGTGCTGCTGCTGCTATCTTGAGGATGAAGATCAAACTCACCTCAAGGAACTCAGCTCCCCTAATCAGCACCAAGTAATACAAAAACATTGGTGCCCATCCTTCCCTCTGCAACCTTCTTCCTCTCCTCCCTAGTGTTGGGGAGTTAGAGGGGATAGGGGTGGTGTAGGGAGGGAGGAAAAAGAACCTAATAAGGTTGGCAGAAGTTCGGCCTCAGGACTAGGATCCAGTGGCCTTTCTGGTCTCCACCCACATGGTATACAGACACATAGGCAGGAGAAACAGCCATGAACATTGTCAGCTTATACTTCTAGGTAATAGTCCGCCATTGAAGGAAGTCAGGGCAAGAACTCACACACAGCAGGAACCTGGAAGCAGGAACTGAGGCAGAGGCCATGGAGTGCTGCTCAGTGATGCCCTTGGCTTGCTCAGCCTACTTTCTTAGACATCTCAGGACCACCTGCACAGGGCTGGCACCAACCAGCAGAGGCTGAGCCCACCCACATCAATTAAGAAAATGGGTTGTAGACTTGTCTTCAGGGCACTGTTGTAGAGATTTTTTTTTAATTAAGATTGCCTCTTCTCAAATGTGTCTCTAACATGTGTCAAGTTGACAAAAAACTAGCTAGCACATACATAAAATAATAATTTTTTAAAAATCTATACAAATATGCAAGAGTGCTATGTAGAAAATAGGAAAAATGATCATAAATACAATCAGGCCTAAAAACTGATGAGAAATATATAATATATTCATGGATTTAAGATATCAAAACAGTAAGAAAAAAATAACTCTTTCCAAATGTATCTAAATGTTCAATAAAGGAAACATTGATTTTTTTGTTTGCTTTTTTGTAAATATAACTGTACTATTTCGAAATACACTTGGAAAATTTAAGGACTAGGAAGATGCAGGCAGTGTTTTAAAGCTGGACTTCCGGTGACCAAAGCCATGGAGTTGCAGGAAGATATCGGCACAAGGAATTAGAAGGATATGGGACAGGCAAAGAGAAAAGGAGCCAAACAGACGTTAGTTCATGAAAAAGGGAGCGTTACAGAGCCATGAAAGAAAAGAGGGGTTCTTCAATAAATAATAC
Source organism: Pachyuromys duprasi (assembly GCA_028658305.1). Classification (NCBI taxonomy): domain Eukaryota; kingdom Metazoa; phylum Chordata; class Mammalia; order Rodentia; family Muridae; genus Pachyuromys; species Pachyuromys duprasi. The sequence goes on along the minus strand of CM053752.1, from coordinate 5,583,782 downwards.
TGGGGTAATTTGACATAATTGTTATAAAAATACACTTTACCCAGCCCTGATGACCCAAGAAGACCTTAATTCCACTTTTTAAAATGGGGCAGGAAAGTGGAGCGATAAGTCAGCGGTCAAGAAAGCCGGCGAGCCTTCCAGAGGACCTGGGTTCAATTCCCTGTGTGTGCATGGCAGCTCGCAGCTGTGTATAATTCCAGTTCCAGGGGACCTGATGTTCCCTTCTGATCCATGCCGGCACCAAGCATTCACAGGAGCCCATACACATACAGGCAAAACACTCACACAGATAAAATAAATCTAATAAAAAGAAATCATTAAGAACACAGAAAATCTTAAAGCATAAATGTGAAAATGGAAATTAAATAACTTTAAGAAAACATGACAGGAAAATATCTCCATGATTTTAAATGTTTAAAAAAGGCTTTAAATAGAATATAGGAGACACCAACTCTAAAGCAACCTGAAAGCACAACTTACATAATCAGCTTCAGGGAAGAGAGTCAAGTTTGCTTGGCAACACTCATCCTCCCGAATGAAAGGAGAAGCCCAGAGTGCAAGACAGCGTGTGTGTAAAGCGAACAGTGGAAGGCTCTTCCTCGCCGCGTGAGGATCTACCATCGTCCTACACGGCATTCAAAAAGGCATCTGCTTCCTCCTTCGCTGAAGCCCTTCCACCCTAAGGAGGCCTTTTCACTCCTTCATAAATCATGTCCACTCTGCTCAGGGAGAAGGAGCAAAAGAAGACGAAAACAAAAAAGAAGAAGGAGGGGGGAAGAAGAAGAGAAAGAAGAAAGAAATTAAAGAAAGTCGAAGGGGAGAGAAAAGGACCCACTCTAGTGCCTCATAGAGAAAACAATTGAAAGGTAAACGCAGAGTAGCGGCTTTGGTGAGAAACAGGAAGGAAGCTTGAGAGTGGGTTATGAGACTATGCCAGCTCAAGAAAAAAAGAAGTAAAAAAAAAAAGTTCCACTACCTTTATTTTTACGTTTCTGTTTTGTTTTCCCATTTTTTGAGACAGAGTGTCATTGTACAACACCAGCTGGCTTTGAACTCTGGAACCCCTTGCTTCCTCCTGAATGCTTAGGGTTACAGATGTGTCAGACTTAAAGCAAAGACTGTGTTAGTAAGTTTTTATTTTATATTTTAAATTATCTATATTTGTAAGAAACGTAGATAGTTGCAGGAGTCTGTGGGTATCAGAAGAAAGCATAGGCTCTCCGGTGCTCTTCCAGGTGACTGTGAGCCACTAAAAGGGGGTGCTGGGAACTGAACTTGGGTCCCCTGGAAAAGCAGCAAACATGCTTAACCCCTGAGCCATCTGCCCCAAGCTTATCCCCAAGTCCAACCCTTGCTAATAGGATGTGCTTCGCTTCCCAGTGGTCTTTGGATTTCAGTGGACTTCTGATTATCAAAACTATAGGGCTACGGTCATGACGCATCAACACAAGTAACAGGAGAGGCGTAAGGGTATGTGTCAAAAGAATTTGTGTCAGCACAGTTCCTCTCCTTACACCAGCTCCGTCCTGCAGCCAGTAGCCAGGTCCTCCGTAGGCAGCCAAGTCAGATCAGCGGTGGAAACTTAAGGAAGCTTTTCTCCCTGTCGCCCCCACCCAAGTGCTGTTGGTAGCTGAGCAGAGATCTGCAGCTGAGTTACCAGCACGTGGGACAGCACTGCGAAAAATATAAATTACAAATTGACTTTTTCTGGAGGGGACAGCTATTGACCCGCATTTTCAGGAAATCTGTTGAGATGCTGTCAAATAAAATCACCCACAGTAAAGTGCATCTAAAAGTTGCTTGGCTGGGCCCCGTGGCACAGGCCTGGAATCCCAGGCAGAGGCAGGAGGCTCACAAGGTTAGGGCCTGCTGTGCTGCGGCTGAGCTGGTTCAAGGCCAGCCTGAGTGGCTTAGCAAGGCCCTGCCTCAGAATTAACATAAAAAGGAGGGTTCAGGGCATAGCTCAGTAAACCCTCACCAAGTATTACAAAACTCATGCATTTAATCTCCAATACAGACAGACAATAAAACTCCTTCAGCTACTGGGTATAGCTCCATGTACAGGATCTTCAGTGAGAAATCATGCAAAAAATATTCCATCTGAAACCTTCTATGACATTTCCTCTGCTTTAAAAAAAAGTAATTATAGTTTATAGTCATTCATACAATCAGTCATTCATAGAATGATGTCTCTGAGGGTAGTCTGCATGTGAATTCTCTGGAGTGAATCAGTCTACCTGGAAATTTTACTGTGCAATGGACTTTATTCCAAGTAACCTCAGAGATGCTGCATGTTTAAGTAATTCCCACACACCTTCATCGAGTGGAACTTGAACTCTGAGTGCAAATGGAAAGCCTTCTTAAGTAGAATCACTGAGCATGTCATGATATTAAATAACAGGCATCCAGTTATTCTTTCAAAACTCCAAGCTAATGTTGTAGAAGCTTGTGTTCATTTACCTGTTCCAAAAGATCTTTCCTAAGGTAGAGAAGGTTTTTTATATATATAAAAATTCATGAGAACCGATTCTGAGTGTGGTTCTGTTGAACACCATTATAGAAAATCAATTTCATGCATTTTATCAAATATTCACATTAATATACCATAGTAACCTTAACTTTGAACATTGATTTATTCATTATATTTGAAAGACTAAAGAAAAACACCAAGGCAAACTAAAATAAAATCAGCATTGCCTTGTAAAGGGTTTTATTAATCTCCCAGTTTGGTGAGTGAATGCCGTATGAAAGCAGCAAACTATGGTGCTGGTCTTTCTTAACATGAAGGCTAAACTGTGACTTACTCACACTTTATATCCCCATTTCTAAGATGTTAAAGAAAATGCTTTGACCATTGCCAAGTATGTAAGAGGCAAGCATTACTTTTATTTAACAGAAGACCCAAACAGCCGTGTGAAAGATGACACGGGTGCTCCATAAACATTTGAAAAGCACTTCAGCCCCACTGTAATCAGCAGGCTACAAGTCAGACCACCTTGGGATGCCATTTCTCAACTATCAGAATGGAGTTGATTAAAGTACCAAATGTTAGAGATCAGGAAGTAACCCAACACTCCGACATCCATTAGCATTAGAAAAGGGCCACAGAATAATGGTTTATTCTCATAATGAAATGTGCTTGGAAGCAGAGGCCGGAAAGGAACTATTAACACCTTCATCCACAAAAGAGAACCTCAAAATACATTGATGTGAGCAGTGAAGGACAATCCGTGTGATTTTCTTTAAGTTGAGTTGACAGGAGCCAAATTAAACGATATAGTATTTGGTCACAAAGATATTATAGAAAGAAATAAAGGAAACTAAAGAAATCATTAATAAAGGGGTGGGAGTGGGGAATCAAACTTTCGATTGTTCCTGGAGAGAGACGGCAGTCCCAGTGAGCGAAGATACCCAGCTAGAGTCTGTTCACAGTGTCTGATGTCTCAGCATGGATGCTGACTTACAAATGTTCATTACTGCGTTTGTTGTTATGTTAAAGACTTATTGACTTATTTTATTTTTCAAGACAGGGTTTCTCTAGGAAGCCCTGGCTGTCCTGAAACTCACTCTGTAGACCAGGCTGGCCTCAAACTCAGAAAGCTGCCTGCCTCTGCCTCCCAAGTGCTGAGAGGTGTGTGCCACCATGCAAGGCTGAGTTATTGACTTTTATTTTATGAATATGGGTGCTTCGCCTCATGTACCTGATGCACCATGAGCACACCTGATGGGCACCAACACCAGAAGAGGGCTCCAGAGCCCCCAGAACTGATAGTTGACAAGCTCCCACTGAGTGCTGGGAACCAAACCGGATCCTTTGCAAGAGCAGCCGATGGCATCTTGCCAGTCTCCTACTCTGGATATATATTCGGACATCTTTCACAAATGTATTTTAATTCGAAAGAAGTACTATTGCCCATTTCTAAAGGTTGAAGATTCATTTTTTTCTATTTCCACTCTTTGTGTTTGCGGTGTGTCTATGTGTATACGCATGTGTGGTGGGCTCATGTTTACAGGCATGTACATGTGTGTGCAGACATTTGATGTTGGGGGTCATCTTTGATTGCTCTTCCACCTTCTTCATCAAAGCAGGGTCTGTCCATCAAACCCAGAGCTCACCAATATGTCTAGTCTGGCTAGCCAGCTTCAGAGCCAAGGGTTTCCATCAATTACCTTTCTCCTTTGGATAGCGTTTCTTTAGCATTGTCCATTGTCAATATATAGATAAGTCTATTCCTCCTCTCTCTGTTATGTTTCATTGATAAATCCATGTTTGGTCTCCGGTGTGTGTATTTATATGGGGTGTATATGTGTTCACATGTGTGCAAAAAAAAAACATGTGCATCCATATGACTGCATGCAGAGGGCTGAAGTCAATGACAGGCTTCTTCCTGTCATGCTCCGTTTCATTTTTTGAACTCTCCAATTCCAGATAGTTTCCCCAGCTTGCTCCAGGGATTCCCTGTCTCCAACCTGAACTCTGACCTCACAGGAGGCCTTACTGCTTGCCCGGCTTTTTCATGGGTTCTGGGGATCTGGACTCTGCTCCACATTCTTGTCCTCCAAGCACTTCATCCACTGACAAAGACCCAGCCCAGACTGACTGTTGTGACTAGAGTTTTGTAATAAGTCTTGATAGAAAATCTCAGTTTTCCCATAGGAAAAACCCATGTGATTACTGATGTTTTGCCCTTTGATATAAGCTTCAAAATCTGTTTGTGATGCTGAGGTTCTACACATGGCACCCAATTCATGAGAATGACATCAGCTGGCTCTCAGCAGCTTTTCCCTGGGGCTCTAACTTGACACAGATTTCCCCATATTTGCCCAGTAGCCATCAGCCTGCAGGCCCTGCTGTTGGCTTTCCTTTTACTTACCCCCTTCACAAGGAGACACCAGGGGGGGGGGGGCTCAGTCCTCTGAGCGTCTTGGGCAGGGCATCAGAACTGCCCTGATTTGAAGACTGTGCGTGTTTGTACTCAGGGGGGAGTGTTCGGATAACCGCAGAGCTATTCTCCTTTCCAGCAGTAATGGATGTGTGCATTCATGGTTTAAAGGAAAGCGGTCCACTCAGGACCACTTTCACTTCTGAGAGTGCAAGCTGAGGGTCTTCCCACACCCCACTGGGGTTTAGTGGTTTGTGAGAAGAACTCATGGAAGTCACTGTGAGTTGTGAAGCGCATTTAGAGGTTCTTGCACAGAAAGACAGAGTCAGATCAAGGACTCCAGGCCGTCTAGGAGGGACCCAAGGACCCTCACACTGACTTTTAGTCTCTGTCTCTGGGTATAAGTACCTCTCACCTTAAACCATGTTTTAAAGGCAGGTCTCCCAGGGAGATAGAACCTCCAAGGGTGAGATCGCTTCCAGGAGCCAACAACAAAGGGCCAAATGTCAGTCTGCTCTATATTCAATGGATAAATTATGCATTATATAATTTGTCTCTTTGGGTCAGGACACCAGGCTCAAGGGCGCCCATTAGTGGCAGCCTGTGTTGGTACTCACATGAGGATTCTGAGACCTTAGCTAGTCTCTTTGTATCTATGCCCATGAGTGGAACTGGTGTGAACTTTCTATTTTCCATTATTTTGTCTCATTCTGCTATCAGTATGTGAGCTCAAGTTTTTGAGTAGACTGGGGAATGTTCCCTTTTTTTTTCTATGATCTAAGAGTTTTCATAAAATTGCCATCACTTATTAAATATTTATTAGAACTCTTTCTTTAATCATTTTATATCTTTTCTTAACTCACCAGTGCAGAAGTTAATGATTTCTTTTCTTGCATATGCGTAAGATTAACACATAAATTTTCTCCTTACAACCCTGTTAGGAATTTTACATCGATGCATTTCTGGTGCTGAACCATTTACTAGGTTTTGTTTTGTTTTGTTCTGTTTTGTTTTATTTTGTTTTATTGCCCAATTTGATTACCTAATATTTGTGGGCATGCACACTTGTGTGTGTGTATGTGCACATGTGTGTATGATGCATGCTGCGGTCAGGCCTCCTCAATTGCTCTCCATCTTTATTTCTGCATGTGTGTGTGGCGTGCATGAGTGTGTGTCTGTGGGTTCACATGCACAGGTGTGCAAATGCATGTGGAGGCCTGAGGTTGACCCCGGGTTTTTTTTTTCCTTCATCACTTTTCACTGTCTATACTGAGATGGGGTTGCTTACTGAGCCCAGAGTGGCTGGCTCAGCTAGTCTTAGCTTGACAGCTTTCTCCAGGATTCCTGGTCTTCATTCCCACCCCAACGAGCATGCACACACCACACACACACACACACACACACACACACCACACGAGGGCTGCCACACCCACCCAGCTTTACTTTGGTCTGCACACTTGCACAGCAAGTACTTTACCTGGTGAGTCATGCACCCAGCCCTTCACCTTGGTTTCCAAGATGAAGCCTCTTACTGGCCCTGGAGATGGGCTCCTCAGAGCTGGGACTCTAGTGTACCACCACCATGTCCAGTTTTAAACACAGGTGCCGGGAATCAAACTCAGGTCCTCACAGTCACACAACTAGCACTGTACTGAGAGCCATCACCCCAACCCTTCAGTTTGTGCACATTTTATAATCTCCTGCTATTTGATCTCATTTGGCTATCAAAATCATACAAGATGTAAAAACAAATAGAACCTCCCCTTCTTTTATACAACAGTTTATGAAAAAAAATAAGGTTGATCTTTTATTCACTAACAAAAATTTCTGAAATTGATGCCTGTGTGGGAGGGAAAGCTTTTAGTCCTGTCTATCAATAACAGATATTGGTATTTTCACATTTAAAAAATATCTTTCTTGATCCAGTATTGGTTACTTATATTTTTCTTAAAATATCTGTTTCACTGATGTTTTAAAAAGTTGTCGTTATCATTGTTTTATTTCTGTTGTTCTATAGTTTTTACAACCCTTAATAACGGAATAACTGTACCCCTTTATGTGCCGCTGTCTGCTGATACCTTTGTCTTTTCTTTTGGACAAAATTGCTAGAATCTTTCATCCCTTCAAATAACCACTTTTAGCTCAGTGTGGTCTGTAATCCAGTTTCTGGGAGGTAGAGGAAGCAGGAGAAGGAGTTCAAGACCAACCTCTGCTACATAGTGAGGTCAAGGGCAGCCTCAGCTACATGAGATCTTATTATAAAGCACGGCAGGCGGTGGCGGCACACATCTTTAATCCCAGCACTCAGGAGGCAGAGGCAGGCAGACCTCTGTGAGTTCAAGACTAAAACAAAACAAAATGAAAAGAAAATACTGACAACTAGGAAAACAGAAAAAAATCCCTTTGTAGAAATCATTTCTATAGGTTATCAAATTCATTAACCTAAAATATATTATTATTTCCTCTATTTTACTGTTTTAAATATGACTTTGCATTTTTTTCTTCCACTAGTAGAATTTTAACCAAAACATCAGTGATTTTATTTTGTTTGTTTATTACTATTATGTTCTGTTTTTGAGACATCACTTGGATATCCCTTGGATATTCCTGGTTGGCCTAGAATACACTATGTAGCTCAGCCTGGTCTTGACCTTGGGACAATCCTGTTTCTGTCTTCTGTGGGTCAGGTTAGTGAGTTCAAGAGCAGTTGAGCTGCATGAAACCCTATTTAAAAAAAAGCAAAACACTAACAACTAGAAAAAGAGGGAAAAAAGTGATCACACTTTCTTCAGGTCATCAAATTTATTAACCTAAAATATATTGTTGCTTTCTTTATTTTATTGTTGTTAGTATGACTTTGTGGAATTTTTTTCCTTCTGAGGTATCACGTAGACCATTGCAGAGATTGTTGGTTTTTCTTTCAACAAAACGGAAAGAACAAAAGGGTTTGAACAAAGAAGAGAAAGATATAACACGATCTGATAGGTTAACTCCAGATGCATTAATACATGTATAGAATTCATGGTTTAAAAAACCAGTAAGCAAAAAAGAGTAATTTGAGTCATATAATAGACCCAGAACAGTGGGACAGTCTTTTCCGTTTTCCATATCCCTTATACATTCCACCTCTCCCCAGTGGATGATAAAACATATAGTAGGATTTTTCCTAAAGATATATTTATAATAAAGCCTAATTTGATAACTGGGCATCGTATAAAGTTACCAACAATAATAAGTAAAAGAATGATAACAATATATAGTGATAAAAGCGAATTTTCTCTCAAAGTGTCTCATGGTACTATATCCAACCTTCACAATGCAACTGTACAACTTAAAACTTATCAATTGTCACTTCTGGAATTTTCCTAGTATATTTTCAAAGTGTAACCGACTGCAGCAATTGAAGCCAAGAGAGGGAGACTCTCCTTACAGTGGAAGCGGAAGTTGGGGTTAAAAGGAATGTTAGAGAGAAAACACAAAGATAGAGCACTTAGGCTGGGAAACAAAAGGGTTTCCTGCTGGGTCTGAGCGAGCTACGCTGGCCAGGTAAGACGGAGGACAGAACCCCACTTCCCCAAGGAAGGCCACACAGCACCATGGCCTTTCACTGATTCTTGCTTCTAATGCAGCTGATTGTAACAGACCATTGCAGAACATTGTGCATAAGGATCCCTTCTAGGCAGAGGTTCCCACCTTCTCCAGAAAGGAGACCTCCCCTGATTGCCCTGAAGACAAGCCAGACATGAGGTAATCAAGGAAAACAGCAGCTGTGTATCTTAGTAGCTGTGATAGCGCCCATCAAGGTGAAGCTGCGAGCACGCATGTCAATACTAGAGCAGAGAAAGCACAGAATAAGAAATTGGCAGAGAACGCCACCAGGGTCCAAGACCAGCATCCCCTACAAGGTCCAGTGCAGCAACAGCAGCCAGGGCGAGCTGCCAACAGCCAGTCAAGGTCAACGGGGAACAAACTAAAAATGAGCAGGGGGCTTCAAGCGCGATTATGGCCCTACTTGACCGAGCATCAGGTGATCAGGCTATGATCTCCCTGCCAGGACCTAGGCATGCTCACGGAGGGCGGGGCTTCCCAATGGGCTTGGCTTGCTCCACGTCAGAGAATTAGCCAATCTCAGCAGAAAGGACCTCAGCCTTGGTCCGGTTTCTGCCACAGGTCTTGGACAAAACCCTACCACTTTGGGTCCCCCTCCTCCTGAGCCCTCCCTCCTTTGGGTGCCCTCTGGAGCTCAGCTTTCTATAACAAAACTCTCTATAATAAAACTCTCTCAAATTGACCTTCCTTGTGGCCTGTGAATTCCATTCTTTCACTGTCTCAGTGGAAGTTTTGTGTGACTCTGGTCACCTGGCACCCTAATTCCTGAGCAGAGGAAATCCTCTTCTCTCTCAGACACAGCCCTTTCCCACAGCCCGGCTTCACGTCTCCTTCACATATGCGGGAAACCTCTGTCAATGTAACGACAATGCAGATGACACTGTTGTTAATTAGATCAGGAAATCAGAGCAGCCTTCTGCAGCCTTGGGCACAGCCACTCTGTTGATTAACTACAGCGACTGACCACATGCCAGTCACTGGGCTGGAACACAGAGAATTCTTCTAAGACATATATGTATTTTTTACACATATGAGTGTTTTGTCTACATGTATGTTGGTGTACCATGTGCATGTCTGGTACCCAGGGAGGTCAGAAGGGCAGCATCGGATCTTTAGGAACTGGAGTTATAGGCAGTTATGAGCCACAGTTGAGGGCTCGAATCAAACCTAGGTTATCTGAAAGAGCAGCTGGTGCATTAACTGCTGAGCCATCTCCCCTGCCTCATGGAACACAGAGCCTTGACTGAGGTCAAGACTGAGTGCCAAGAGGTCCTCGACACTCAGTGAGATCAACAGCTCATGCTATGGAGTCTGAATTATGGAGGACAATGAAGGCAACAGGACAAGCAGCCACTCTGCCTTCACAGGCTTTGAACAAGGAAAATCCCTTTTGAGTTAAAGTGATCCTAGCAGCAGCCCATTTTCAAATCTAGTAACATCTACGAGGCAAGCTTTTCTACTCTTCTCAACTTACCTTGTTTAATCACCATACCACTTATTGCTAAACATGACTCTTTCTCTTAGATTGCTTTCATATTGCCTTTTTTTTTAGTTTCCCAAGACTGTCAGAACAATTTACTTCAAACATGGTAATTAAAAATAACAGGATGGGCCACTGAGGCTGCTCAGTGGATAGAAGGTGCTGGCCCCTGAGCCTGGCCGCTTGAGTTCCAAGTAAAAAGAGAAGGAGAGAACAGACTCCACTCCACAGTGCTGTCTTCTCACCTCTGCATGCATGCATGGAGCATGTGCTATGTGCACACACACACACACACAGAGACAGACAGCAGACAGACAGACAGACAGACAGAGGGAGAGAGACAGAGCAGGGGTGGGGGAGAGAGAGAGACAAAGAGAGTTAGAGAGACAGAGAGGGAGAGACAGAGAGAGAATAAGCTAAATAAGAGAGAGTAAGAGAGAGAATAAGCTAAAACATGTGTGTTCTCTAGAAGTTCTGGAACTAAAAATCCAAACCCAAGGTGCCAGTGTGGTCACTTCCTTCTGGGAGATCTAAAGAAAGCTCATTCGATGCTTCTTTTCTACCCTTTGCTGGCCGAGGCACGTCTGTGCATTCACTGCCTTATGTCTACACAATTGCAATTTCTGCCTCCATCTTATACCACCTTCTTTCTCGTGTGGTGCCCTTCACCCCTCTTCAAATGAGGATGCTAGTTACCGGATGTAGGACCTTCCAAAATCATGACTATTTTATTATCAAGATGTGACTCTCTGGCAATGCTGTTTGATCCACTCCAATGATCTGAACTTCCAAAAGTGTACCAGTTAAAATACTAAAGTGTAAAAGAAAAAAAAAAGTAAAACAAATAAACAAAGACAACCTAGATTTCCTAAGGGAGTCTTTTGAATTGCTTGGCACTTTTCTCTGAATCAGAGATAATTAAGTACTTAAAAATACTGAAATTAAAAAAAAAAGTGAGACAGGCAAGGATAGGGAATGCCTTAGCAATCTTGATCTCCTCTTGGTTTATAGGCTATCTGCATATTCCTTTTCTGGCATTAGTGCATTTGGCAGCCTGAAATTCTTACCCGAGATTGTTGTCGACACATACTCTGCTCCGAACATTGACCCTAGCAACTTAACAGCACAGGATTCAAATTTGCATCACAAGGCATGCACACTCCTCCTTAAACAATGGAATATGTTTCTCCTCCCCTTAACAACAACTAGACTTAGATTCCATTCAATCACACTCTCCATATCTGGATTTTATTAAGAAATCCTTTCTAGCCTAAACTGGTTTAGGATACTTGTACAATAAAAGAAAACTCTCCTCAAGTGAACTTTTAGTAAGAATCCCCTATTTACCATCAAATGTCAATGCAAAACTGGGGGCGCATATGATTAAAATCAGATGCATTGTGGGAAGGGAGCATTCGCAGTGGAAACATGATATGCTGGCTAGTTTTATGTAGACAAAAGCTGGAGTCACCTGAGAGGAGATGGCTTCAACTGAGAAAATGCCCCTGTAAGAGAGGGCAGTAGGCAAGCCTGTAGGACATTTTCTTAATTGATTGATGTGGGAGAGCCCAGCCCATTGTGGGTGGTACCATCCTTGGGTTGGTGGTCCTGTTTTCATTATTTCAAAAAAAGCAGGCTGGGCAAGCTGTGAGGAGTAAGCCAGTAAGCAGCACCCCTCCATGGCCTCTGCATCAGCTCCTGCCTCCAGATTTCTGCCCCGTTTGAGTTCCTCTCCTGACTTCTTCCTTTAGTAATGAACAGTGATATAGAAACACGTACTGAATAAACCCTTTCCACCACAAGTTGCTTTGGTTATGGTATTTCAACACAGCAATAGTCACTCTGACAAAGACCTGCGATATTGCCCAATCACCAATCAAGATAGAGAAACCACCCACACTATGTCCACAATAACCAAACCCTTCCTTCTCTTGAGCCTCTGAAAAGGAAGCCCTGAATAGTAACCATTGTGTGAGTGTGTATGTGTGTGTGTTCACCTGTTCGTCCCCTGCTGCTCTCTTGTTGTGTATTCTGACTCTATCACTTTACATAAGTCTTTCTTGCTTTTTTGCAGTCTGTATGGGCTTTTGTATTTTATTCTTCAATCAAAGACCAAGAACCTGGAAATTCTCAGCTCAGGCTCCAACCACCAGTAACAAAAGTAGATGGATCAAAGGAAAGAGAATATTGACAGCATAGATGGTGGCTTTAAGGAAGGAAAATTACATACCGGGACTACTATCATGACTGCCGAACACAGTGTTCAAATATAAATAACCCTGGTAACATCGCCATTGAGTATTTTATTTCTTGTTTTTGTGTTTTCAAAGCAGGGTCTCACTGTGTGATCCTGGCTGTCCGGAAACTAGCTCTGTAAAACAGGCTAGCCTTGAACTCAAAGATCCACCTGCTTCTATCTCCTGCGTGCTGGGATTTAAAAACACAAGGCTCTCCATAGAATATTTTAAATGTTTACCCAACAGTTGCTCACTATTAGACCTGTTAGTATACTGTACACCAATACTAGAAACCAATTAATCAAAAATAAACCAAAACAAAACATTAATCCGCTGGAGATGGGATCCTAGGAGGTATGAGGCCCTAAGTTTGATTCCTAGCATAAAAAACAAAATAAAACAGACAGATCAGCAATTTGTCTCTCATGCTCTAGAAATTAAGTCCAAGATGAAGATGAGGGCAGTCTTAAGTGGGGTGAGGGACTCATCTCTGCTTCTGAGGGGGTGGGGTGGCTTGAAGTGAGCATGTTCTGGGGGCGAGGGGCACTGTTATTCAAAGGACAAAAGACCAAACAGGGCATATAGATTCTTTCTCTAAAGCCACTAACCTGCTCATGAAGCCCTCCAGACCCTAACAGCAACTATCAGGCCATACATCCCAGGACCATCACACAGGAAATTAAGTATCTAACAGGGGAAGCTGAGGTGGACACACTCAAACTCCAGAATGAGACTTCTGCTATGGCTATTAGCTTTGATATCTTTCAAAGCATTTCAGTCTGTCAGCTTCAAATCAGTTAGTGTTTCATAGCATGATTTTACTTAATTGGAACTTGAGATAGGAGTATTCTAATTTTAGTAATATTTAAAAGTATAAAAGATAACCTCATAGATTACGGTCCTTTGTTCAGTGTGAGTCTTTGAAGACACTTTTCCCCCAGGTAGATTTCATGAGTTGAAGAGGAAAAATATGAGAAAACAGACTTAGGACAATGTGTGCACAATGCAATAAGACACAGAGAGAAGCATTTCCCAGCCTTCTTCTTCCAGCAGTGTGGCGACCTGAATGACAGCAGTCCTCGTGGGCTCAGTGGGAGTGGTATTATTAGGAGCTGTGGCCTTGTTGGAGGAAGTGTGTCACGCAGGGGGAGGGTGGGGGATGAGCATTGAGTCCACAGATGTTCAAGCCAGGCCTAGCTTCATTCTTTCTTCATGCTGCCTGCTGATCCAGATGTAGAACCCTCAATCCTGCCTGCCACCATGCTTCCAGCCATGAAAATAATGAACTAAACTTCTGAACTGTAAGCCAACCCCAATTAAATATTTTCCTTTATAAGAGTTCCTGAGGCCACAGTGTCTTTTCACAGCAATAGAACCTAAGACAAGGGGTTTTCCACATCGGAAGCGCTGAATCAGGAAACAAGAAGAGCATCTGCCAGAGTTGCTGCAGGACAGAGGCTGTTGTTCATCTCTATTAGAAGCAGGTGGATCTTTGAGTCCTGGCAGCTCTGACTGTAACCGTCCCTCTCTATTCATTCACGTGCTCTGCAAAATTCAAATGCGATGATACACACAAAGCGCCTAGCGGCTGCTTTTCTCATCACTGTGGCCAAACACCTGACAAGAAACAATTTGGGGGAGGAGGGATTTATTCTTCTGGTACAAGAGGGTTCATCCCATCATGGTGGTAGCCCCAAGGCAGTGGGAGCATGTTGCAGATGCTTGTTCACATCTCTGCATCCCGGGAAGCAGAGAGAGACTGGCACTCAAAGTTGGGATGGATAGAACTCTCAGAGCCTGCTCCTTTGTGAAGCGCTTCTTCCAGCTAGCCAGCTCCCCCAGCACCCAACTCAACTCCTTAACCTTCCAACAGGACTCTGCCAGCTGAGACCAGGCGTTTAAAGAGACTGTTGAGGACATTTTAGCTCAAGCCATGACAGTACCTGAACATGGGGCACGTGACAAGTTATAGCTGATACTATTGATGCCTGCTGGGAGAAACTGCTACACGCATGGCAAAACATTCTTGCCATTAAACACGTTTCCAGAGGATGCACACAGTTTGAAGAGTCCTAATAATTTCTAATAATCTCATTGTGTTAGCAATTTGTATATCTACATGGAAGCTTACCCCAGAGTCTTCTGCATGTACACACACACACATACACACACTGAAAAGTTAGGCATCATCACCAACCCCTTGCATTTCACCTCCTGTGTCGGTTAGAATAGGGGTGACCCCCATAGATAAATGCATTTGAATGTCTGGCCATAGGGAATGGCACTATTAGTAGGTGTGGCCTTTTAGAGGAAGTATGTCACTGTGGGGCGGGCTTTGAAGTCTCCTATGCTCAAGCTCCGCCCAGTGTGGGATCTAGTTCCATTCTGTTGCCTGGTGATCCAGACGTAGAACTCTCGGCTTCTCGAGCGCCAGGTCTGCCTGCACTCTGCCATGCTTCCCGCCATGATGATATGGACCGGACCTCTGAAACTGTAAACCAGCCGCAGGTAAAGGTTTCCTTTGTAAGAGTTGCTGTGGTCGTGGTGTCTCCTCACAGCAATGAAACCCTTACTTAGACACCTCCCAAACAAGAAAATAGTGCACATGCATTTGTACATTTAAGAAAACATCTTCCTTTCCAGAAGAATGTTAGAAAATGCCTATTTCTGTTTTTCGAAATTCACTGTTCTCTTCAGTTTTAAGTTACTCTTGCTGGAATGGATAAAAACATCAGCTTTCTTGTTGGAAGGCCTACTAAAACAGTTTGAAATTGGTTTCTGAATCTTCAGGTAGTTCATTTACCTTAAGTACTCTGAAAATATAAAAATAGTCCATCATTAGTGACTTGGAGAGGGCTGGTTTTCGTAGAATCATGCTGTTGGGAGAGGATTTTCCATGAGTCTCTCACTATTTGGGTTATTTGCAGAAGCGCTGATTGCCTGTTATAAGCCGTCTTTTCAAGGATGTTTTTGTGTGCAGAACAGCTATAGTAAACAGAGACAATGATCACCTCTGGAGCAAAGAACATCCATGTCTGCTGTCACGTACAGTGTCATGACACAAATTCTGCACTTTCTCTCAGAGCAAAGAGCGGATGTGATCACAGCCTGCCACGGGATATTAAGATCAAATTTTCTCCCAAGCCACCCTCCTGCATGTACAAATATCATCTCTTAACTTTCCCATCATGTCTGTTGGATAGTGAGGCTTGAAAAACAGAAAAATGATATTTCGATTATTATTACGGCACAGTAAAAGACCCTTCATCCCTTTGCAAGAGACTTACATCTTTCACAGCATCCAGGGGGCCTGGTGGACTTGCAAGTTAGTTTGAAGATAAAATAAAATGTCAGAATCCACAGTTGTTTTTGAACTTTTGTTTGTTCACCAACAAATGGGACTAAAGCAAGACACTGTCCTAACAGAGCAAGTGGGTACCTTGGGATGCCTTAGTCCATCTTGCTAAGTTCCCAGGAGGGCAATGTCAGGAGGATTTCTACCTCTACCATGTAAGACCCTTGTAAAGGACCAGGAAGGATGAAACTTGCAGGGTGTGGGGGCGGGGAAATGGGGGGGCGACTATAAAGATCTGTGTTCTAGGAACTGGGAATTTCAGTCCCTAGGATGCAAATTCTGCTTCTGCTACTGAAGTCTTGGATGGGTCATTTAGTCTCCTAGAAGCTGAGTGCTGGAACTTTGATAGTGGCTTGCAAGTTTAACAGCGTGCAGGGATCTACAGTCCTTCCTCTGTGTCCTGAGGGGACTGTCTCATCTCTAACCACGCGCCTCCCCTGTCTGCAGCTCTGGTAAGCCCTCGCCACTGAGTGCTCGTTTCTTATCGCCTCTCCCAACCAGGTGGTGAGGTCTGGAAAGAGAAACCAAGGCATGCCTTAAACCTCTCATGAACGTCCCCTGCATTGGGGGGGAGGGGAGCTGTAGGCTCAGAAATCCCTCACACTCACAATGAGCATTTTTTTAACAGAATGTCAATGAGATTTATCTGGTTGTTGCTTGTTGAAGCGTACGGCCAGCTTTTCTGAATCGGTGATATATGGATGTTTGGATGGAGCTGCGGAATGCCGAGCAAAGTAAATGTTTCCATTCCATCCAGCTCGCCAGGCCCACATAGGCATAACCTTTTTCTTTCCCTCCTAAAGTAAACACAATTGGGTCACGCTGTATATTTTTTTTCTTTTTATTACCGCTGGCATTTTATTTAAATGTTTGCGTCCATATGCCTGAGTTGGTATTTTTCTTTCGCTAAGTCTTTGTTTCAAGGTAATCTCAGAAACAAACAAGGCAGTAGGAGTCACGAAAAGAAGAAGCCTCAAATTCCGAGTGTGTTTGAGTGTCTTCCTGGAACCCAGCCGCCAACACAAGTTGGACAGTGACATGGATGGGAAAAGAATGTATCTGAGAGCCAGCCATTTTATTGGGGATTTTTGTGACAGCTTTTCCTGACTCGTACACATGCGTGGTTGTGAAGTCGTACCATGATCCTAAGAACCTTCTACGTCCAAGTGGATGACACTTCCAATGCCCAGGCCCCGCATCTCCTTCCGAGGTCACTAAGCTCCTAGCCACTTAGCCTAATCGCAGCTTGCCCGTCCCTAGAACTTCCCAGCCGGACTCACTTCTCCAGCCTGATTATATTTTCTTACTTCTCTCATCCTTTCTGGCCTTGGCGCCCTTTCTCTGGTCCAGGAGCTCTTGGGAGTACCCTACAGCGGGTCCTTCCATCACACCACTCTGGTCTGGGACCTATTTTATTTTTCTGCTCTCATACCCGTCAGTGAGGTTGAAGGATTCCAAGCCCGGCACACGTTTTTACTCTCTTTCCTTTGTTTCCCCTTCCTCTAGAGCGGCGGCTCTCAACCCCCCAACACTGTGGCCCTTTAATACAGTTCTTCCTGCGGTCGTGACCGCGACCATAAAATTATTTTCATTCCTACTTCATGACTGTAGTTTTGCTGCTGTTATAAATCATAATGTATTTTTTTGATGGGTTTTGGGGTTGTGACCCACAGGTCGAGAACCAGTGCTCTAGGCCTCTCTCAGTTTGTCACTCTTACCCAGACTTCTAGTAAATGACCCCCCTCTGCAGGTTGGCAACGAAGTTGCAATTTTTTTCTTCCAGGCAGATCCTTCAGATGCTGCTCTGTCCTTCCGAATCCCGCTGTGTCCAGACCCACGCGCCTCCCAGGCGCCTGGCTTCTCTCCCGGTCACTCCTGTGCTCCACTGTGCTCTTCTTTTAGGTAGGTCCCCGTTCCCTCCTCTGCGGCTTCTCCTCTCTGGGTGCCGATTCGCCATGTCATCCCCTCCCCCAAGGCCCCTTCCGCTAATCCTCTGTCAGGTAAACTTGTCCCACCAGGTGTGGGATTCCTGAAATGTTTAAACACCTAGGTGTAGCCAGTTCTGCGTTCTGTCTGGATTCTCTCTCTCTTTCATCACTTTCTAAGTCCAGTCTGGAATGAACTGAGCTGAACCCTCCAGGCGAGGAGGTCAGCCCCTGCTTGTATTACGGATAAAAGACGGGGGGGGGGGGCATATTGCCACTCATGCTTCTGCCTGTAGACGGAGATAGAGCTTTTTTTTTCCTTTTTTTTACAGAAAAAGATTGCTTTGGGGGTTACTTTACTCTTTGGTTGTGGGTTTCTTTTCTGACACCAAGAATACTAATTTCCAACAACCCTAATATGCCTGACCTCTTAAATACGCCCAAGGCTCTTAAAAGTCAGTGGACCTCCCACATTCTGCCTCTTCAGAGTTGGGGCTCAGTCTCTGTTTTTGCTTTTCTTCCCTCTCACTGCAAATAAGAAAGACGTGCCCGGCCTTCCTTCTTTCTGGAGTTCCTCAGCACGTTGTCATCCTGCTTCTTCCTCCACGTAATGACTTTGCCAGGGTCACCTGCTCCTAAACCTAAGGAACATCCCAGGCGCCCTACCTTGAGTCCCACCTTCCTCTCCTCCTATCGTCAAGGGCTCTCTGTGCCAGCTCTGTTTTGTTCTTTACCTATTTACCCCCCATTCCCCACCCCACCCCTTTCCAGCTTTCCAGCTGCTTAAATATGAATGGCTCTACTGTTCTCCTGTCTGTGCTGGTTCCCTTTGCTCTGATTTATTATACCCACCACTAGCGATTGGGCCTAACTACATGGCCGTGGCAGAAATCTACATCTCTGGGTCAGCCTTTCTTCAGGGCTCCAGGCATCTTCATCTGTCTTGGCGCTGGACGGTTTCTTGCTGAAACCTCACAGGCTGTGCAAGTGCAACACAGCTAACATAAAACTCACTTCCTTCTCTCCTCTCAAACACATTCTCGTTTGGGGAAAATAACACCATCCTTTACTCACGCCAGCCCGTCTGGTTCTCTCCCTGCTCCAGTCTGGCCAACCCCTCGAATCTCAAGGCTTCTCTGACATGTGTCTGGTTATGATCTCCGTTACCACACCCAATTCAAGCCTTCGCCGTTTCTTCTGAGACGACTCAGAATTTCCTGAATATCGTTTCTTTTACTGCAGCCCGAAACCTCTTTCTAGAATGCTGCCTTCTTTGTCCATCACTCCAGCTGCTGACACCCTGCCCAGGACCCCGTGGCTTTCGGAGTAAGTCTAAAATGATGTTCCATGTTGTGCTCGCCAGTTTTATGCCAACTTGACACAAGATAGAGTCATTTGGTGAGGGGGAACTTTCATTGAAAAAAAAATGCCCCCTAGCACACTGTCCTGTAAACGAGCCTATGGGGGCATTTTCTTGGTTGGTGAATTATATGGGAAGGGCCAGCTCACGGTGGGCAGAGCCATCCTTAAGCTGGTAGTCCTGGGTGCGTTAGAGAGCAGGATGATCAACAAGCCATAAGGAGCACGTCAGTGTCACCATGCTCCCTGACTTCAGCATCCGCCTCTGACACATCAGCCTGGTCAGTTCCTGCCCTGCCTTCTCCGGAAGATGGACTACAAGCTGTAAGATGAAATAAATCCTCTCCTTTCCACATTGCTTTTGTTTGGGGTGTTCTATCACAACAATAGAAACCCCAACTGACATAGGTATTATTTGGTGCCCTTCGTAATCTGACTTCACCCACTCTTCCAGATTCCCCTCTATGGGTGAAGATGTGTCCAGCTGTGTTTAGCTGTGGTTCCAGCAAACACAAGCTACTTACAAGTCAGCAGACCGCCGTGTTCTCTCCAGCTTCCCACTTGTAACCATGCTGCCCAGTCTGGCTGGACCCCAACCCTCCCTTGCCACCTTACTTTGCTTCTAAGCGTATCCCTCAAGCTCCTCTTGGGTGCCATATCCTTATAGAACCTTTTCTGGAGACCAGCATTCATTTTGAGACCCCCCTTCTTCATCTGCCTAGAGTGTCTTGTGCCTCTATTTGTGATTTTCTTCTATGTGAGTCTGAATGATCTGCCTGATTGAGCTATTAAATACTAAAGACTAAGCACTGTTCCCAAGCTCAGCTCTTGTGCTGATCGGCCACCTAATCGGTTCTCTTGGTTTTCTTCCTGCATTCTCCCATCCCAGCCAAAGTCAGCACTACCACCAGGCCATCCTGGGACTCACTAGAGCTAAGCTAATCTGCAACTCCCCATCTCCCTACCTCCACCTGAGCACCCACCATCCTCCTCTTAAGATTATTCACACCGTAGAGAACCTCCTTCAAGGGCCTCTAGGTAAGATTGGAAGGGGCTTTTAAGTAAGGAATTGTTGCAGTCAGTACTGGAGAAGTAGTCTGCACATTAGTACAAAGGATTTTCTGTATCGCTCAGTGTGGTTTTTGCAGGATGAAATCTGGCTCTGCATCTAATTCCCTCCTTGAGTCTAACACATTGGAGAGAGTTAAGCAGGAACGAAATGTCTCTGAAGTGGCAGGTCACACACAGAGTCTCAGAGGACAGCAATGCCAATGCATCCAGGAGGAAGACTGGGGGAAAGCAGCAAAACATTCTCTTAAGACCTATCTTTTTGCTCTTTTGTTTATTTTGGGGATTATTATTTAACTACAGCATCTCTCCCTTCCGTTTCCTCCCTCCATACCCCCTGGTGTGCCCCTCCCCATTCTCCTTCAAATCCACAGCCTCTTTCCATCAATTGTTGCTGTGTGCACATATGTACTTGTTTATACTTCTATAGTCCTACATATAACCTAACTATTTCTACATATATTCCTAAATATGTACTGTTACTTGTATGTATGTTTTCAGGGCTGACCATTTGGCACTCGACAGCCAGCTGCTGTGCTCTTCCTGGCTCCTGCTCACGGCACCTATAGTTTTGTGTAGTGTTGAGGTCTTACGGGCTTTTCCTCTCCAGTTTGGCATGTTCACTGGTGTCTTCCTTGTTCAGCTCTCATGTTTGTGTGGGAGGTCATGTTGGTGAGAGTTTATGAGTGTAGCTTTGATATTACCAGGAGACAATCCCACAGCAAAGACTCACCATGTTAACATTAGAGTATGGGAATAACTGGGGTATAGATTGACCTAGAGATTATTAGTTACTGTAGCATCAAAACAAAAGTACTTTGTACTTTAAGCGGGTGCTCATGCTATTTAACAAAAAAAGAAGAGTTTCAGACAAAATAAATTGAACAGTTTGAGCAAAGAATGATTCACAAACCAGGCAGCCCCGGAGACCAGGGAAACACTGGAAGATTACCACAGACAGAAAACGTTAAAAAGGCAGTAAGAAGGGAAAAAAGCAGGTGGGTGGTCCCGAAGTTCTTTCCCTCTAAGGTTAAAGGGGAAGGTCTTCCTTACTGTAGGCCTATTGGTGAATTTAACATTCTCTCTCTCTCCTCCCCTTCTTTCCTCTCCCCCTTCTCTATCCTGCCCCCCTCCATATTTCTCAGGAAGTTAAGCAATTTTACCTTCATGGAACTTTAGTATTACTGACTCTATTTTGGTTTGGTCTGTTAGGGTCTAACGAAGGAACTCAGTCCAAATTTTACACATATATACTTTACAAGGCATGAAAGTTTTACATATATATACTATAAGGGTTGAAAATTGTACGGATACATACTATGTAAGAGATGAAAACCTCCTATAAACGAGAAGGAGAATGTCACCATAACAGCGGACAGACAGACTAACATCAGAAGGGCAGGCCATGACTATAGGCTGTGGGCGGGACAGTGCGCATCTGGCTGGAGCAGGCTGTGGTACGGCCCTTAGCGAAAGTGGTTGAGGGGACAGCTCAGTGGTTAGACACCGGCTGTTCCTCCCGAGGGCCCGGCCTTAATTCCTAGCACCCACGGTGGCTCACAACCATTTGGAACTCCAGTGGCATGGTGTGTAGCCAGTGCAGACACATAGATGAACCCGTGTGCATGTGCGTGTGTGTGCACACCTGTGCTTGCACATGAGTGTGTGTGTGTGTGTGCACACCTGTGCTTGCACATGAGTGTGTGTGCGTGTGTGTGCACACCTGTGCTTGCACATGAGTGTGTGTGTATGTGTGTGCACACCTGTGCTTGCACCTGAGTGTGTGTGTGTGTGTGCACACCTGTGCTTGCACATGAGTGTGTGTGTATGTGTGTGCACACCTGTGCTTGCACATGAGTGTGTGTGTGTGTGTGTGTGTGCAATAAGCTTAATTTTAAAAAATGAAATGGAAACCAAATGCTACAAGGTACTTGTAACGTGGCAGGCTGTTTAAAATATGGCGTGATGTGTGGAGGCTCGGTGTGGAATTCAAATGCTGCAGGAAAGGAGTTTTTCTTCTTGCTTACCACAAACCAAACAGCTCTGCATCAGAAAACTTTCTGTAGGAAAAGAGGTCACAGGTGGTATGCATCACTCTGATTGACTAAGAACTAAAACACGGATTTTTATCTCTCTATTCTTGGAAACTGGGAAAGGGCTAATTAATACCAGTTTTGCTATTATTTTAAAAGACGTTTTTAGAGTCATGGATAGAAAATGGAAACACCTGGGTTAAATTCCCAGGCCTACATACATACATACACATACATACGTACATATATTTTTATTGAAAATACTCATCGTGGTACAGAGAAAAAGTGACGGTTTAGTGCTCAGTCTCAGACGGAACACCCACATCTCTCCCTCCAAGGTTCAAGGACGCTGCAGGAGAGGGGACAAAAAGAATGCAAGCACTGGATGGCCACTGTCTGGTGGGCATTGCATGCTCACAACACACACGAACTCACATCAGCCATGCTTGGTTACGTGCATGGGGCTCATGCTTGACTCACTCTGTCAGCCTTCAGTCATTGATGGAACAGATGCTCTTGAGGGTAAGCCCTGACCTAGATAGCTGCAGGCCGTCAAAGGCTGCAGGAGGAGAGCAGTTACTGTTTGCAGCCATGCAGCCCCTGACATGTTCCAGCGAGTAGCTCCGATTGCAGTGTCCACTCGGGCTGCCCGGTTAAACCCCGAGAGTCAGCAGCGAAAACAAAAGCAAAACAGAGCAACACTAAAAGTGGGTCTCGAACTTGCTGGGAAGGATGGAGCAGCTGGTGGCGGCAGGGTGTGAAATGGAGCGTGTGTATGTATGAAAATGTCAAAAGAAAAATAAACTTAAGAGAAAAGGATTTCTGAGGCCTCTCTCCAATGTTTTAAAAATGGTAAGCGGTTAATAGCAGGTAGGAGACACTCTCCGGGAACAGTGGAGCTGCATACACATTGGAAAGGGAGCTCCAGGAATGAAGTTCTATGTGTCAGCACCCGTACTAGGGTGGGCCTCTCCACCATCATGGCCATGCTAGGGTGGTCTCCTTCATCATCACCATGCTAGAGTGGACTCTCCACCATGCATCCGCCTTGCAGGTCGTCCACCTTCTTTTAAATAACCTCACCCATAGTACTGTCAGTGGTTCCAATAAATTGGTTCTCTAAGCTCTGCTTGGGTGGAGTCATGCATTTAGTCTGTCCTCAGTACTCTCTCTGGGGTAAACAGCCATTTGTTCACATCCCTTGGGAAGTCGTGAAACACACAGCCTTACACATGCTAGACCAACACTCGACTGCTAAGCTCCAGACCCAATCTTCAGTTTCTTAAATAACACTAAGTTATAGGATCTTCAACCCCTGTGGGCCATAGCATGATGCCTACTTCCCACAATATTTTTGGGAATTCCAAACGTAGACTATTAATAATAAATCAATAAAAGTGTATCTTAAAGAGCACGCACAGCCTAGGTTTTGAAGCCAAACAAATTTGGATTCTGATCTTAACTTCCTTCTTATCACCCACAGGCTTTGGGCCATTAATTTCTTTCATCTTCTTGTTGTAAACGGGACGATAGTATTTACATGAACGTGTTGATGGAATTAAATGAAGCATCCTTGGCCTCGGTCGTGTGACCCTGGGCATGATGCTCCCTCTCTCTGCACTTGGAGTTTCTATCATCTGTTTGTAGTGAGTTTAACTCCAGGTCGCTGTGAGAATTACGGTTAGCTCACAGAGCACAGGGGTTGGCGTGTGGAAAGCGCCCAATCGATGCTCCTTGCTTCTTTTATTTTTTTAAAAGTTGTCTTCTTTGGTTTAGTTGTAGCCGGAAACTGGGCTAATGACAATGACACAAGTATGAAAAACTGCCTACCTAATCTTCCAAGAAGACCGACCTAGTAAAAGTTATATGTTGCCTCATGCCCTCTTGAGTTTTGGCAACACACAGCAAAGAGGCATAGGTTGGAAGAGGAAACAGCAGGGGCCCTGGAGAACATTGTGTGTGGTCTGATAGACTTCCCGCCCCAGTAGCCATCCTTGAAGGTCAGCCATGCCTGGCACTTCACAGTCCCCACAGTGCTGGCCATCCACCATCACACCCCATTCTCCCCAGACTCGCTGTGGAGGGGCAGATATTCTGAGGGCTCAGTCCTATGCTATATAACTACATCCTACTCGGTCCCTTTGGCTTAATTTTTTTTTTCTGTGATAATGCAAGTTTCTCCTCATATCAGGAACTAATTCAGAAAATCTGTTGCCATGGAAGTTACTGGAAGTTTCCACATATTGACAGGAGAACAGTTAATTGGCCTGTCAGACCTCACACCCCTACGGAGGTCATCCCTGACAGCTGGCCTTCTGTGACTAAGTAAACACGCCGGTCGGTGTACTCAAGCAGTCAGCATTCCTCCTGACAGGACTGGATGCTAAAAACAACCTTCTGGAAAGGTAGGAGACAGCTTATTAACTGTGTGTCAGGACTACTGCCTGATGCCTTTCCAACCCAGTCTGATTCCTTTTTGGGCCCTTGACACATGCTAATTGGCATTACTCCGTTAGCAGATGTTGAGAGGAGACAGAGCCAGCTTCCTGCCTCTCCTGTACTCGGCACGACATCTTCTCAATAAACACCAAATGGGACTCCTTAAACAAGCGGGGTATGCTAACTGGGTACTTAGATGTATTTAGACAGCTTATTCATCCATGAATATGGCAAAACTCATTGTGTGCTCCTTTGAGGGGCACGGGAAAGAAATGTCACAAACTGTGGGGCACAGCAGAAAATGAGTCAAGTGTTGTGAACAGTATGTGCCTATGTGGCCTGGCCATCCCTCAGAGTTCACATCAGTAGTCACATAGCTCCTGCTGGAAGTTCATGCATTCACTCATTTACTAATAAATATTTACAGTTTGCTGGGTCAGACTCTGTTCTTGGCACAGGGAACACAGTTATAAACAAAACAGAAAAACAAGCTGACTTTTGCAGAACTTCCATGGTGGCCATTAAAAAGGCCCATAGGGAGCGGCACTATTAGGAGGTGTGGCCTTGTTGGAGTGGGTGTGGCCTTGTTGGAGGAGGTGTGTCACTAGGAGGTGGACTCGGAGTTCTTAGAAGTGCAAGCCTGACCAGTGTTGTCACAGTCTTTTCCTGCTGCTTGCTGATCAAGATGTAGAGCTCTCAGTTCCTTCTCCAGCACCACGTCTGCTTGCGTGCTGCTATGCTTCCTGCTATGGCAATGGTGGACTGTGCCTCTGAACTGTAAGCCAGCCCCAACTAAATGTTTTCCTTGTAAGAGTAGCCGTGGTCATGGCATTGTGTCACAGCAAAACAACCCTAACTAAGGTACGTGGTAAGTAAAATGTGTGGCGAGTGTGCAGGTGATTGTGATGAATTCGGGAAAGGTGAAATAAAGTGACCTAGTCAGTGTGGTTCCTGGGAGGACCACAGGAAGCCAAGCCCATCAGGGAGTCAGGGGACAGGGCTTAGGAAGAGCGGCAAGAAGCAGAAAGGAGCACACAAAGCCGGGGGATGACTGCAGATGAATCTGATTCTCAGAGAGCAGGCCCGGGCTGTGGGGATGGGGGAGAGAGGGCCAGTGGGCCTTGGGAAGGACTTGAGCTTGGCTGCACTTTACAATTTACAGCAGGGTTTTCAGCCATGTGAGTCTTCAGTATGGACCCCAGCCCTAGGAATGCTTCTGGAATCTCGGTGTGTGTGTTTTCCAGTGCAAAGCCAGCAAGCAAGAGACACAGGGATCCAAGCTGAGGATGAACCAAGCTGCCTCCGACTTCAGAGCCCTGTGGTGTCTGCTATTAAGGACTGACCCTGGAAGGGCAACGATGGAAGCAGCCGGGTCCCTGTCAAGGAACTGACGCCGGAATGAAGGATGAGATGGAGGAAGCAAACAGTGGTCAGATGCCAAGTAATTGGCAGGTGGAGCCTAGGGAATGTCCCCAGAGGTCAGATATAGGATAAAAGAGTTAATGCAAGATTGGGGCCTGAGCAACTGAACCAATGGAGTTGCCATTTGACTGACATGAGAGAGAGCCAGGGAAGAAGTGAGAAGACATTTCCAGGTCAACATTAACCCTTGCATGGGGATGCACCTGGACAGGAGTGTTGCTAAATGCTGCTGAGATAAGGAGGAGCCAGAGGCCATGTGCAGTGGACTATCTTTAAGGTGGTCTGACAGCAACTAAGTACTTAATTCTTAAGTTTCAAACAGTTTCTAGAATGAGGAGAGATGAAGATGTCAGCCAGGAAACCTAGAAATGCCTCTGCGCACATCTCCGAATCCTTACGTCCTGTGGGAAGAGGCTTCACTGCCTGGCAGGAATCCCACCATTATCTCAAAACTCAAGAGAAGGATAGTACGCCTCATCCTGCCAGCAACACTCCTATCTCCCCCAGTGTGAGGTACTTAAAACTGAACAGGCTGAGTGACAAACAGCAGGGGGCTAGCCAGCCACCCCGGTTCAGTTTGCAAAAATCCCCGTGAAGCAATGACTGACTCGATTCTTTGTGAAAACTCAAGACCCCGTATGTGGCTATTGTGATTTCATCTTCAAAAATCCCTGCCAGATTCTTCAACTGCTTATCGTTGACCATCTACGTTAGAAGAAAAGCAAAGCAAAACAGAAAACCCGGCAACACATTGCCCCTCCAATCACTATCTGTCGTGATCCCTGCTAGGAACTGTGTGTAACAATCAGTGCTTTGCTTTTCCAGTGGGATCCTAGGATGACTGAGATTTACAGCACAAATGGCTTCCCAACAGACGTGGCCCAGGATCAAGCAGTGTATTTCCTCTGGGTTTTGGGAAAAAGTCAAAGTTACTACAAACGGTTGCTAAGGGGAGATGTTTGCTATTTTCTGCACTGATTTGAAGTAGGTCAGATTGAAAGCTGGTGTCGTCCCTAAGGTTGTAATTAAGAATGAATATTTAAAAATTGAGAACAAATTAAAAAAAAATCAACTTCTTTTAAACTCTCACACATCATAGATATTTCATTGTATTCTCCCCCCCCCACACACACACACACCCGGCAAGATACGTCCTTTGGAAAAAGAAATAACAAGTGAAAGAAACGGATTCTTTTTCAGTGTACAGCAGCTCAGTAAGACAAGACTCTTGTGGCAGCGTGGCTCAAGCAGGAAGCTGTGGAGAGGTTCTTAAGCGGCTGGAGCTGGGGTACAGCGTAGCCCCAGACCACTGCGAGTTAATTCTCCTCATCAGTCTGACGTTACCCTCCCCTTAAAAGCAGGATTTTTCTGTCTCTTTCCACCCAAGCCATGCACTCTTAGAAAACTGGCTTAATCAAGTCAATATGTAGACTAGCAATGTAAATTTAATTACAACGAGGCTTGGGTGAACACTGGCTCTGAGGCATTTCTTGGTCTGTAGAGTGATAACTGAATGGAGTGGAATTACTTCCTCAAGATCCGGTTAAGCCTGCACAGTTACACACGAGAAGCTAACACTTCTTTTTAGCTTAGCGAAAGCAGGCGAGGCTAAGTGAGCCACTCTGAAGAGCTACGAGGCAGCCAGTGGGCCTGCAGCTGCAGACCGTAGGGACAGAGGACCGTGAAGTGAGGGTCTGGACACTGCACCCCATCCAAAGGGCCTATTGACCCCTCTACCGACGGAGCCCATTGCTAGTCTGGCCCACGCTTCCAGCCTTTTCATTGGGCTGGCTGCCCGTGGAAGGTGCTGTGGCAAACACGCAGGACCTCTCTAAACACAGCCTCCACCCAGGCATTATTGCTTCCAGGAATTCTTTGACCTCCCTGTCAGAGCATTTCAACATTAAGAGACATTTACTTCCCAGCAAAATTCTACATTTCTTCAAAACCTGGGGGCAGTTTGATTGTTGTTGCCTTTCAGGTTGAGGACAAAGACAGGCACTTATTAGGTATTTGATAGAATGTTTATTGGATGGGTAGGTGAGTGAAACTGAAATGGAAACGCCTCCTATGTGCTAAGCTTTTGGCTAAAGAGACAGACCATGTTTGATACAGGATAAGGACCCTAGTCATGAAGATGGAAACGTAAAGAAGAAAGGCCGGGGACTGATGGAAGGCCCACTCGGCTGGGGCTGTGGGCAGGGGGCAGCCTCTGCAAAGATGGAAAACAGCCAGACCACTCACTCCTTGAATGCAAGGCAGCCTCCAGACAGAAGGGCAGCGAGAGCAGAGCCCTCTTGTGGAGATGCAACATACTGCAGTCTAATGTTCTCCGCCTGTGGGTCAGGACCTCTTGGGGCTCCAGGGGTTGCATATCAGATATTTACCTTACAATTAATAACAGTAGTAAAATTACGGTTATGAAGCAGCAACGAAAACAATTTTATGTATTAAAGTACAGCATTGGGAAGGTTGAGAACCGCCGTACCATAATATCTACGGCAGATCACCGGCTGGGTCCAGGTCAAGTGGCTCAGATCCTCAGACTCTTTGGGATACTGCCAAAAAACTACCTAGAGCGTCCTCTTAAAAAAAAAAAAAAAGGTACGTCCAAAACAGTAACTCCACTGCCATGAGACGGAATGGAAAGCCATTAGCAGGAAATAATGATTGCTCTTCTCTTTCTCACCACACAGGTTTAGAAAGCTTTCTTCTGCTGTGAGTGGTGGTGAGGCGTGGTACTGTGAGGGTAGACTTGGGGCTAGCCTGGCCTCTAGACTGGATCAAGTGACTCTCTGACACCCACTTCAGGACACTGTTAACTAGCTTGTCCTACCTCTGTAAGGCACCAGCAGGCGAGGATCCTGGAGGAGCTGGTACTCACGGCAACTAGATAGTGGTACTCAGCCTTCATAACCCTGTGACCCTTCAGTACAGTTCTTCATGTTGTGGTGACATCCCAACTATAAAATTATTCTATAGCTACTTCATAGCTGTAATTTTGCTACTGTTATGAATCGTAATACAAATAGATGATACTTGACCCCCTTCCAAGGGGGTTGCGACCCACAGGTTGAGAACCACTGATCTAGGGGCCAAGTCTTCCCCACATTAACCCAGGTGGCTAGAGCAAGGTGTCTGCCAATCATCTTCAGCGTTACCTCCTACTGGCTCTTATAGTCAGTCACTAGTAGGCAAACCCTGATTGCTCTTGAATTGCTTCAGGTTTATTTGGTTACCCCCTGGGCTGGTTTGGTTTTGCCAACTTGACACAAACCTTGACATAGCTGGGAAGAGGGAAATTCAACTGAGAATGTCTCCATCAGATTGCCTGTAGGCAGGGCTCCACGTCTGGGCAGGTGTTCCTAGGTGCTGTAAGAAAGTGTGCTGAGTAAGCCGTAAGAGGCATACTTTCTGCTCCAGCTCCTGCCTTGGCTTCCCTCAATGGATAATGACTTGAGACGTTTAAGCCAAATAAGCCTTTTCCTCCCCGAGTT
Organism: Pachyuromys duprasi; assembly: GCA_028658305.1. NCBI lineage: Eukaryota > Metazoa > Chordata > Mammalia > Rodentia > Muridae > Pachyuromys > Pachyuromys duprasi. The sequence goes on along the minus strand of CM053752.1, from coordinate 5,554,475 downwards.
GTTTTAAGTCAAGGGTTTATCACGGCAACTGAAGCCCAGCTAAGAGACCCTCTCTGTACTGAAATGTCTTTGAGGAGGACAGTAAAGTTACTATGCGTTCCTCGTGGTCGACCCTACAGCACTGGCAATGCTTAGTGACCTTGGCTGTTTGTTACTAATGTGGTGACCCTGCATCCTGTCCTCCTGGGATACAAAGATCCCATGATGCTAAAAAATTTCCTGGAAATACATTTGGTGCTCAGCGAGAATATTACCTAGTAGACACTTTAAATAAAGTAAGCTAGCAGTGGTACTTTGTAAAATAAATTATAAATCATTTGAGAAACAATTTTAAAATTAGTTTGGGAAATACCCAAAAAGGTCTTCATTGTCCAAACTATTTTTTCTGGAAATTTCAAACAAAATTTCTGCTCTCCTTCAAAACTTCTACTCTAGAAATCATGAATAAGCTGGGTGTGGTGGCGCATACCTGTACTCCCAGCACTCGGGGAGGCAGAGGCAGGAGGAGCACTGTGAGTTTGAGGCCAGCCTGGTCTACAAAGCGAGTCCAGGGCAGCCAAGTCTATACAGAGAAACCCTGACTCAAAACAAACAAACAAATCATGAATAATTTAAAATTTTCAGAATACCAAAATTAATTATGCATTTAAGTGTGTTGATATATAATTTATAGTGATAAAATGGGAATTTATTTTGCCTACTACTTGATCGCATGGGAGAAGTAGAAATAGTTTAATGAGCCAGTAGACTGGGCAAGCCTGGGCTACCATGGTGGTTTAAAAAAGAATGGTCCTTATAGGTTCATAGTTGACTGTTTGATCCCCAGTTGGTCGGAGTGCTTGGGGAACATTAGAGGGTGTAGTCTTGATGGAGAAGTGTCAGTGGAGGTTTCAAAAGCTCAGGCCATTCCCAGTTAGTGTCTCTGCATCCTCTCTCCCTGCCTCTTTGTCTGTGTGTGTCTCTCTGTTTCTCTCTCTCTGCCTCTCTCACTCTGTCTGCCTGGAGCTTGTGGGTCAGACGTAAGCTCTCACTACCACAGCACCAGCCTTTTGCCATGCTCTGCACCATGATGGCCGCGGGCTCCAGAACTGTGAGGCCCCAATTTAAAGGCTTTCTTTTATACAGCGCCTGGGTCATGGTTTTTGTCAGGGCAACAAAGATGTAATTAAGACAGTCACCTAATCTACATCTTCCCGGGTGGACTCCCAAGTTTGCTATTTGTACATTTGTTTTCAAAATTGTGTCTGCATTCATTATAACTCATTTTCTTTGATTCACCTTCTCCACACATTTTCCCTGAACACTAATTGCTCCATATTCTTCATGTGTGCCTCTGAATGTATGTGTATGTGATTGTGTACATGCATGTAGAAGCTAGAGGTCCATGCTGGGTCTTCCTCGGTAGCTCTTCAACTTCTTGTCTGAGATCATCCTCACTAAGCCTGGAACTCTCCAACTGATCAGACTGGCTGTGCAGGCAGCTCCTGCAGAAAGCACCCTTCTACCATCTTCCCAGGCTGCCACCTTCGGTCTTCACTGTCCCTGAAAGCCTACCTAGGTCTCATGCCCTAAAAAGTCACTTTACAGTAAAACGTCCGAGTGAGAATAAGGAGAATCTGTTTTAGAGATTACGTGATTTAAAACAAGTTATTAGCTGGGTCTCCTGGGAAAGTTACTTTTTCTGTTTTGAGCTTCTTTCTCCATTTGCCAGACTTCCCTTCCTTCCAGACTCTGTGATGAGGAGTGGCCGCTAATCAACCCTCCTTCTCATCCTGTGCTTGGTATGTAGTAGCTGCCTAATACAGGAATCCACTAGAAGCGCCATCTTTGCATTTTAAAGTGTCTGTTTAATCATTTTTTTTTACCCTTGTCCTTACTAAAATCTATCTGCAAGTCTTGATGACCCATAGACAATATTCTCAGTTATTCAGAAAGTATATAAGGGGTTGCTGGTTAGTTTTTAATCAATTTGACACACCTGAGAAGAGTTCATTTCAAAGAAGGAATTGCCTCAATCAGACTGGCCTGTGGGCATGATTGGTGATTGATGTAGGAGGGCCCAGGTCGCTGTCAGCGGTGCCAGGCCTTGTATACCTTGGGATATATAAGCAGGCTGAGCAAGCGATGGTGAGCAAGCCAGTAGGCTGCACTCCTCCATGGTTCCTGCCCTGACTGCCATCAGTGATGCACTGCATCAGGATGTGTAGGGCAAATAAAGATATCCTTCCCTCCCCAAGTTGCTTTTGGTCACGTGTTATCAAAGCAACTGAAAGCAAACTGGAACCCAGAGAAACCCTGTCCACGCCCCATGCCTTACAAAGCCATTTCAGGAAAACGAAGGTATGAGTATTTAAAGAGAAATGTTTTCATGAGTATTGTGATAAAAACAACTTGATTACCTGATGCAGCAAACCAATAACCTCTCCACATGCACTACTATAATGAGAAATAAGAATCACGGACCTGGAGCTGCCCTTGGGAAGAGGAGGAAGGGAAAAGATCTAGTGGGTCTTTTTAAAAGAATATTCTAGTGTATTGGAGAACAATGACATTTCAGTTCTCTGTAAATGGAACTTGGGATCTATGCTAACAGTGCTATAAGCTAATCAAATTAGAAGGCTCAGTGCTCATTGTCACAAACCCGATCTGTTGTAGCTGCTTTCAGACTAAAAATAGCTTTAAAATGAAAGAATCAGGATGTTGCCATATCAAAGTAATTTTAGATTTCATAATTTAAAAAAAAAAACACAAGCCATAAGTTCCAGCCAGTGCTTTCCTCATAGGTCCATTTAGAGTCAGCATACCAAAATCTTGATTTAAAAAAAAAAAAGTCTATTTTAGGGCACTAAGATTTTTCTTTTTATAAGAAGTACTGTATTTTGACAGGGCACATGAAACATGCTATGGTCGCACTTAGCATGTCTCCCATCAAATCAGGTAGAAGAATTACATGGTAACAAAATATTTTTCAGTATGATTGGCAGGCGCCATCCTAAACTTCCGGAGTTAGACCCTGGTTGGGAGGGTGGGAAACCCTTGTTTATCTTACTTTCCTCTAAGAGTCTATGGAGAAGCCTGGCCCTGGACTCACCACCTAGCCTCTTGGTAAGTCCCGTGACACTGGAGGGTGTCAGGGATCGACAGCTGTGATCTCAGCAGCGCGTAGTGGGACTCGCCAAACACACGTCCTCTCTGGTCTCACACTGGGAGCCTCGCTGCCTAGTCCTCATTCCTACCCTCACAAATTTCACCCATTTTTCTAATTAATGATTTGGGAGAAAAGCTTATTTGGAAAATAAAATTCATTTTTTTCTATGCTTAATCAAGCAAAACTAAAAATTAAATATTGAACTGTGTCTGGGGCGGCAGTGAGGTGCAGAAACCTTGCCTACATGTAAAGATTTCTTAGGCCATCCTTCCAGGATGTTAGTCTTGTGTGTGTGTGTTGGGGCGGGGGAGATGGCGCATGCATCCCACCGTGGGTGTGTAGAAGGCCGAGGAAAGCCCCTCCCGCTGGCGTCTGCCTGCCCTTCACCTTGTTTGCCAGGCTTGCTGCCTACCAGCTTCTGGAACCTCTTCTCTCCCTCTCATCCTTCCATAGGGAGGTTCTGGGATTCCTGGTGCTTGGCTGCGGTTTGCACTTCTTTACCCGGGTTCTGGAGATCCCAACTCAGGTCATCAGACTCATCTTCTACCTCCCAAACCCCCACAATTATTTTATACACACAGAGAAAAGAGTGTGGCTGGAATCTCTCTTTCAGTGAAAATACTCTAAACCCGAGGAAGTTCCCATCAGCGCTGGAGAGATGGCTCGGTGGGAAAAGCGTGCCCTGCTTCAACAGAGCATAAGAGTTCCGGTTTCTCACACCTAAGTGAGGCAGCTTACAGCTCCCGCAACTCCAACCCAAGGGGACTGGGGCCCTCCGGTTTGCACAGGTACCTGCCCTCACACACATGCTTGCATGCTTACTCTCACACACACATGTTCACACACACACGCACGTGTGCACACACATGATATAATAAAAGTAAATCTTTGAAAACGGAAAGAAAGGTCACACTTGAGACTGGTAGCATTCTCCTTGAGTCTCCATCTCTCCGCACTGGCTTAAAAGAGTAACCCAGTTGCGTAAGCCCAGGTTATTGCTTAGAAGGAAAATTATATAAAAGTATCCAGTGAGGTAAACTTATAAAGCACACATTAATTTTGTTCCTATGTTTAAAATGCATGGAAGCAGACTCCTACTTAAAGATTGATATGCCCAGGCACTTAGAACTCCACACTACCTTATTCAGCTCCAGGGTTTTATCACCATCATTTTGGTCCCTGTGTTTGCTTGAAAACAAGAGTTTTGAATACTCAGCATTTTTTGTTGTTTTGTTCTGTTTAAAAGTTACCTTGGTTTCTACCTAAGTCTACCCTGCCCTAACCTGGCATGTGGGCAGTAGAAGCAGCTGTGGCTGAACACCATCACCACCTCACTCCCAGCACTGCCCCATTTCTCTGTCAAGACAAATACTTAGTTCCTAGGGATCAGCAGCGGGAAGGCCTTAGGGGTCGCATCCGGACAAGCTGTGATTTAGGAACCCTCTTCAGTTGCATTGCCCGAATGTCACCAGTCCCAGCACAGCCCAGGGGCAGCACAGCCATGCCCTTACCTTCGGGGCCCCATGATCTTAATTAATCATAGCATCCCCTGAGTTTGGGTTTCTCTAAATAAGAAGAAAAGCTGGCCCTCTGGCTCATGCCGGCTCCATGCACCTTCTAATACTTAAACGGCTGCAACTGTAAAATGTTGGTTGGTAATGTGGCTCTGAAGGACTCTGTCTACAGGGTCAGGGATTTAAGAAGCTGTGAGGTCATTTTAACTGCTGTGTGATAATGGTCACGGTCCTCTACTGAGCTCTGTTCTGTGTCCTATTCCCTGGGGAAGGGCCTTGTGACCACTTGCTCCTTAACCCCCTGCTGACCAGTCTGCTGCAGAGAATCCCAGACAGCACCAGGACAGCCAAAAGGTTTCCACTATTGCCAACTGTGTTCCCAGTGACTACTGTCACCGTCCACCTTCCCTCCTCATCTGCATCTGTAAGGTGCCACCGTTGACCATGCCCACCTTTTTGTAGGAAGATGCCTATCCACTTCTCCTCTGCCTTCGGTTACTCTTGTCTGATTTTATCCCTTCTCCATGCCCATGGGTGTCTAAAGGTGGTCCTCCGGATCCCACATGTTCTCCAGGGAGCACACTGAGCCTGGGATTTCCTTTGCTCCTGTCATTTGCTCACTGTTTGGTCGTATGCGAGCCATGATTCTCTCTGAGCCTCCTTCATTCAGGCACCTGTAAGCTGTAGTGCTGTGCAAGCTCATCTTAACCCTGCTATTTCCCCTCCTACATGGTAGGACAAGGTTAGCGGGAAACCAGACGCTAATATGGGAAGGAACTTGAAGCATCAATTGGTCTGAGCCCTCCATTTTAGTGCCAAGAGAGGCACATGATTACCTCTTGGCAGATATGAAAATAATCAGGTCTCCCGGGCACTCACTTGACCTAAAGCTAGAATTTAAGTGTCTTCCAAACCTGGCTGGAATGCATGATATCAGAGTCCTACACCATGATGCAGACTGACAATCTGATCAGAACATATTAAAGCTGGGTTCCCCCCCCCACTAAAAGATAAAGTCCCTATTGTAATAACAATAATTTTGAAGAAGCATTTGCTGTACCATCTAGTCACATAAAACATCTTGGATCGGATTTGTAAATAGGCAACTAAGACGTCAAGTCACAAGTACATGTATTTACACTGATTTAAAGGTCTAAAGTACAGTACATTGGGGTCTATTTAGCAGTTCATATAACTTAGGGTTTTACATATACACAAGCAGAAGGTCTAGGGGGTTACTTGAACATTTTGGTACTGACACATGTTCGTGACAACAAATAATGACACCTTTAATTTTTCAGTGAGATCGTTTGTACCTGGATACAGCAGAGAGAACACGGAGAAGGAAGACAGCTAAACACCTACACCTTTCTGGGAAACCTGTTTTATACTACATAGGATGTGGATGTTATTAGATGTTATTAGAGTTTGTCCATTCTGGTCTGAAATGATGATTTTGGCTGAAAAGCCTTTATGCCAACTTTATGCTTTACATATAATCATTTCTTCTCTTCTGCCTCTTTTAAAAATAAAAGAAGCCACTAGTGGTTTTCTTAAAAAAATATTTTTTAAAAGCTCAACTTTGGTTCTAGTTAGGTAACAGAATCTATTTTTAAAGAGTACTAGCACATAGCTTTGTTTTTCCTTTAAGATAACTGAATAAAGAGATATTGGCCAGTCGTGCCGCCTTCAGGCCAGCCTTGGCATCATCAACGATGCTGAAAGCTAAGCTGAAGCTGCTATCCAGAACTTGAACTCTCAAAATCAACCACATCTTTCCCCAGCACAGTGAGCAACCAGTGTGCTCTGCTTCACTTCCTAGCAACCATCTTAAGATACCATTTGGTTTTCTCTCAAAAGACAAAACAGTTTCTGTCCTGCTGTTGATTTTGTGGGACCACACAAAGTTAAACAGGGAGAGATTAAACCACGACACCAGACAAACACAGGCACACGGTTAGGTGGAGGCCACAAAGGGTGTGTCTGAGAACACAGAATTGACTGAGTCTGAGTCCGATTTTGCCCTCGGGGACTTCAGGATGCCCTCAGCTATCACGGTCTCACTGGGGAAAAGCTTGACTTTCCCGTTCTGTCCTGCTGCAGTATCCTTCAGGGGCTCCAAAAACACCACTCTTTTACCTGCCTTCCGGTCATCAGCAGAGGCATCGCCAATGGGGCCCGGGCTGAGGATGGAGGAGTGGGCATTGCTTTGGTTCAGCATGTTTTTCTGTCTCTTGGCTTTACATTTGCACGGGCACGGCGTCAGGTACAGATACAGTAGTACCAGGACTATACTGGCCACGCAGGCAGCAAGGGTGGTAAAGGCCGTGTTAAATGCCTCGTGAGCATGGGATCTGCTGATGGTGAAATTGCTCACATTTATCATGATATCCACAGTTTCATTCAACAGGCGCTGCCTATTCATTGCAATACAAGAATAAATTCCAGCATCCTCAAAACCAGGGTTCTCTATGACCAGACTTCCATTGTAAAACACACGAAAGTTTCCCATGTCTTTATCTGGCTCCAGCAGCCTGTTATCCGGACCAACCCAGATGAAATCAGTATTTCCATTACCAGTCTTGCTGTCACAGTGGACAATCGCTCTCTCCCCAACCTGAGCCTCATGAATAAAGCCAAGTGCGTGGAAGGACCCATTGATGACACTGTAGGAACAGTTCAGAAAGCTATCCTGGAGCAGGGACAACTGACGGGAGTGCCTGGAGTCTGACCACAGGCGACAGGTGTAGTCATTCTTAAAATCCATCACAGAGCTAAAGTGCCTACGGTACCAAAAGATCAGCAAGGAGTAGAGGGCACAGTCACAGACGAACGGGTTTCCGTGGAGGTAGATGCCTCTCAGCTGTGTCCCTGGCACTAAATTTATATGATGCATTGGTATGGAAGGGATTCGGTTATAAGAAACATCTAAAAACGTCAGATCGGGCAGCTTGAACCTCCCCACGTACAGATCCATAGGAAAGTGTGTGAGGAAGTTCCCACTCAGGTAGAGCTTCTGCAAGTGGGAGACGCCCCCGAACGCTGCCGGGTCCAGGGAGGAGATGTGGTTGTTGTAAAGGAGGAGCACTTCCAGCAGCCTCAGCTCCTGGAACATGGCACTTCTCACCGACCTCAGCCTGTTGGACGATAAGTCAAGACACTTTAAATTTGGAGTTGTGGAGAAACTGCCCACGGAAATGCTGCTGATGTTGTTGTGCCGCACGATCAGGGTGCTGAGCTTGACCAAGGACACCGGAATCCAGTCGGCCTCTAGAAGTCCAATCCTGTTATAGCTCAGATCCAGTCTTTTAACCAGTCTGAAGAGGTTCCCGGGCACCTTAGACAGGTTTCTGTTGGTGCAGCTGACAATGTCCGTGGCGCAGATGCAGGCGGCGGGGCACAGCCCTGAGGCACCGGGGCTCACCATCGTGGCGACCAGCAGCAGACACAGCAGCTCTCTGCAACCCGCTTTGACAGCTCCAGTCAGGGTGGGCAGTTTGTGGAACCTTAACCACATTCTGGTCGCCTCTGAGTCTCTCTCCCAGTCGCTTCTCACCAGCTCGGCCTCCCACCAATCTGGTAACAATATTTAAAAAGGGAGGAAAGTACAAGTTAACTGCCACTAGTAAACCCTTCTGTGTTTACTTTCGTTCCATTTAACTTTTGAAATGGGTTTCTTTTCATTGCCAACAGGGCAACCTTTAAAAAAAAACCTGTTAAATGCATTTTTTAATCCTAGGTTCCTCCATCCTCCAACTCAGTAAGATTTCCAGGTACCTTGTCTCAATGCAACCGTCTCACTATCAGGAGCTCAGGTTTTTGCTTGTTTGTTTAAAGGATGCATTCTGCCTTAACTTCCTCCACCGACACACACACACACAAATACACAATTGCATCCCATAAACAATTGAACGGAAATACTTAGCCAGCCGTCGGTCTAGCGGACCACTCACAGCGCTGGGGAGCCGCGGCGGCTCGGAAGGGCTGCGCGTCCGTCTGTCGGTCCGCGCCCCGCGCCCTCGCACCTTCCCTCCTGCTCCCGGAGGGCGGCAGCCTCTCAACTTTGGCGAGTTTGGAGGCGGCGGCGCGGCGTTCCCGGCTGTGCTGCGCTCGGCGACTGCAGGTATCACCGGAGCTCGGCCGCGCCGGGAGCGGGGTGGGCGGCGGGTGCACCCGGCCCGCCGGTGGCGCTCGCAGGCTGCAGGGCCCGGGCTCCCGCGCCCGCCGCCCGCCTTTTATCCCGCGCGCCCGGGGTCGGGAGCGGGCGGGAGGCGGGTCCCCGCGTCCTCGCTCCTCGGGCGCCGCGGCGGGCGGAGCAGGGGGGGCGCAGCCAATCGCAGAGGCGGCCCCGTGCGGGCTCCGCGCCGCCTCTCGGCCGGGTGGGACCGCAGCGAGGCCTGCGACTCTGCACCCCCAGGCCCCGCGCCCCTCGCCCCGCACCCGCGGGGGAGCCGCCCAGCCCGGTAGGGAGCCGCCCAGTCTGCCGGGGAGCCCCGCGCGTGGTGGCCCGCAGGTGGCACCCCACCCCGACCTCGGAGCCTGGCTTAGGGGCTGGGGCGAGGGGCCTGGCGGGCGCTGTACACCGGGTGCTTGCTGGGGTCCCCGCCCGGGTTTGGAGGAGGAGGAGGATAGGAGCTAAGGCCGCGGCGCGTTCCCTCCGGCACCACCGGGGCTTTGCGGGGGGTGGGGGTGCGAAGGCGCCGCGGGGACGCCCCTCGGTTCCCTGGGAAAGTTCGAGCCCTTTTCCTAACTCAGAGAAGGCGGCCCGAGGCACCGGGCCCAATTCTAGAAGCAAAGGGGCAGGAAAGAAGGCTGAGCAGACCTTCCGGCTGGAGTGCAAAGATAAGGGCATTAGCCTTAAATAAAATAAAATAAAACAAAATAAACAAACAAAAATCCAGAGTCGTGCTGGAGGCTCCTGGACTAGGATTAATCGGAAAGGGTGGCTACGTAGAAGGACTTGGCCCCTAGAGGCCATGCAGCCACCAGGCTCGGTAGTCTGAGCTAGCATGCTGGACAAGGCCATGGGAAAATGAGGGAGAGAGCTTGAGGCTGCTGAGCTGTGCGATTAAAAATCCATTTTTGTTTAAGGCTTCAACGACGGGATTTGATTGAGCCAACTGATCCATTTGGCCGGCGTATACGGATTAAAAGAAATAAATTACTGTCCCTACAAAACATGTTAACTATGGTAGAAGGGATGGGGAAGCAATCAAAAAGGAGACAAAATTGGGGAGGCAGCTGGAGCAGGGCACGTGACTGGTTAAACTACTTAAAAACTGAAATGATTACCCCTCCCCCTAGGCACCCTTAAATGTGGTGAAATGTAGTTTTTGGCCTGGGTGTGATGGGCCCGTGTGTTGTGGTAACCTGTTTGTGGACTGGTTCCGGAATAGCTCTGCGCGGCAGTGTTTTCAAGAGACAGCAACGTGATTCATGTTAGTTTCACTTTCATTCAAGATTGACTTTTACCATAAGCATCCACCCTAGTGTGTTCTAAGGGTTAATCCTTCACTTCCCCAGGGAAATAGGTTAAGACTTTCTGTCAGACCACACCCCCTGACTCCTCAAAAGACTTGGTCTCAAAGCCTTCATGGTCACCAAGTTGAATGATAACCTAGAAATGGACATCAAAGGAGTACTGTTTAACTGACCAATAAGTGTCCGGGTTTGCGGTATTTTACTAACATCCTAGTGGGAGGAGATCAGGAAGGCTGTTCAAACCATTGCAAAATGACTTAAAATGGGTGTTTTGTTTTGTTTTAAGAAATGGAGAGTGGAAGATACGCTGTTGCTGAAGGCAAGTTGCAGAAGCCATCACTCCACAGCACAATATGGCTGCACCCAGACTCACAGGCAGGTCTATTTGAGACCTGATCTGCGGGCTCCCCACATAGGTCAGAGGCGAGAGAGGGGTGAAAGTTGCGTGCTTACCAGCACGGAGAGGAGAAAGCTGGCTTTAATAATGGCAAAAAGGGTGGCGTTATTTTGTGGAAGATAATATATATATTTTTAAATTTCAGGCATTTTTAAACCTTTATCTTCTAACTGATCCCTGCATTAGTTCTGTAACAAAATACCCCCAGAGGGTGCTTTTTTTTTCCTAAAGAAATGTAATTGTGCTCACAGTTACAGAGGCTGCAGCTTCCAGGTCACGCCACTCCCTCAGCTGTACCTCTAGAGAAGACGCCCATGCTCCTAACAGCATGGTAGATAGAGTCGTAGCAGGGTGACGGAGGAAGTGATCCCACAGCAGGCCAGACAGGTCCAGGAGCGCACCCGAGGTCCCTTGAGCCCTGTGTCAGCCCCTTTCAAGGGTGAACCTCCATGAATTAATTACTTAACATTAGGCCTCACCACCCTAACACAGTCACACAGGGTCAGGCTCCTATGGCATGAATTTGGGGTAGGGAAGGACAAACACTCAAATCAGAATCAAACCACAGCATCTCCTCTCCACTAAATTCTGGGAAGGTAGTGTTTTCCTCCGTCATGGTCACTGTGGTGCAGGGAGCCAGTTCTAGATGGTGATGGCCTCGGTCTGCTGTTTGTTATACTTCACATGTCATAAAGCTTGTCTGAAAGTGGAGGGGCCTGACGAACGGTAGAGCCCGGATCCAGCCACACCTGACAGCCTCCAGATGCTCTCTTTTCTAACTATATTCTCTATTACTCACTGTTCCCCGAAACCCCGTGGTGTGATACTGTCCTATAACCCAGATGATAAACAACTGTACTCCAAACTGTTTGGAAGTGGAATGTGTTGAAAATGGTCTTGAGGCTCCACTTGAAGAGTTTAAGTTGAACAGAACGGAGAAGTTTCTTCCTCCAACTTGGAATGAGCACTAAGACAGATGGCCGGGTGCCGTCTCAGGCGCTAAAATAGGACAGATGGGTGTTCCTCTGGTCTCGTCCGTGTGGTATTTTCTACTGGTATTTTTGACCATTTGATCATGACTCCAGTGGATAGTAGGAAGTGGCTTCGACACATGACTTGATTTTTTGCTGAGAAGGGTGTGATCATGGAGCGCCTTCCTGGCCTCAGAAGCCACTCCTGGCTGGAGGCAGTGGTTGAGATGCAGTCTTGGGTTCTTCTCGATCTGGTTTATATGACTGTCTTGGTAGTTGGTCTTTAGCTGTCTTCACCCTGGGGAGGCTAGGAACCTGGTAGCTGTAGTCTGTGAGGTTGGATGCCTCGGCAGCCCCAGCCCGGTACTGACAGCTCAGAGGTTTCCCTGTTCCATGCTGGAAGCCTGAGTAAGCCGGGTTTTGGTATTAGCGAAGGAACCCAACAGCAGGGCTGGCAGCAGTGGGGTGGAGGACCTTGCCATTGGAAGCAAGGGTCGGCAGGCAAAGAGTAAAAGCTTTTTTGGTGTCCAGACTGCCTTCATCAGTGCTGCTATCAGGCTGGGTCTTCTCTCTCACAAATCCCTCCCAGGCGTGCCTAGCACGTCTGCCTCCTACTTGATCTAGTTAATTTGACAAGCAAGATTAACGAAAACAAAGTCATTTTTACTAATACTGTAGGGTTTTCTATCCTGTGTGTGGTTTTCACGTTAGTTCCTTTGATACTGACAAGTTTTCTGTGATCCAGTGAAATCTCCGCACATCTCTCGGTGTCCGTGTGTCTGTGTGTGTGCACGCACGTGCATGCCTATGACACTCTCTTCTCTAGAAATTACGCTCAGGGAGCCCTCATTGCCAGGCAGCACTCATAATAATGGACCAGGAAAGGGAGTCTCCCTGAGAGCAAGCGTTCTCAGGTGTACATAATTCAGGAGTTAGAGCGCCGAACGCAAAGGGTCACCCAGAACTTCAGATGAGTCAGTGGCTCCACCTTGGGCCCTTGTCTCATGAACTCAAAAGAAATTCACAGACAGGGGTGTGTTTAGAAGGGAGATGCAGCTTAAAGGAGAAGATTAAAGCTCTGTTGCAGAAAGCAAGAGCTCGAGAGAGGATCCAAGGGGCTTTTTATAGGATGGTAAAAACTAAAGAAAGACAGGAGAGATTTCTATTCTGATTGGCGCAGTCTTTGGGCATATCGAAACGCTTCTGCGCACGTCCAACCGGGGAGATGCTCACGCGCCGCCCACCTGATGCTCTCTCTCTCTCAGGGAGCTTTGAGTGGCCCTGCTGTCTTTGGTTTGTTCGCTGTCGACTTGACGGTCTGTTGGCAGTTGGTCCTGGCTGCATTGGGCCGTGCAGGTGTTGTGGTCTTGGACCCTGGTGGGGTCTGTTATAGCCATTATGCAGTCTGTTCTCTGTTCTCGTAACTACTCTCTTAGCTGCAAAGACATTAAACTGCTGATTTTCTTGGTTATTTTATATCTAGCTCATGGTCTATGGGGTGGGCCGCTTTCTGGAACAAGTGGAGGCTGTTTAGAAACCGTTTTTTTACCCTCAATGAAGCCTGTTATAATTGGCTGCATTAGAAATAAGAATACGGAAAGGCAGCAGTGCCTTGCGGTACTTGCCGGAGCCAGCTCGCCTGCCAGAACTGGCTTAGCGCCCTCTCCTTCCTCCCATCTGGTCATCGTGTTTATCTAACTCCCCTAATAACCCCCTTACCCCAACCTCCATTTTACTGCTACAGTAGGGGTTTTACTCAAGTGTTGACCCACAGGAAACGCGTGGCTTTGCCACCCAACTTTAGCAGCCTTTCCTGGTGTTGGCAGGCCCCTGCTGCTCTGTGGACATTGTCCAGTGACTGCTATGGTCACAGCACTCTGTCCCAGGACTCTCACTAGTGGAGATGAATTTCCAGGGACAACTCAGACTCCACCTCCGATGCTGTTTAGCAGGAGGAAGTGGCTCGCTGGAGGTGTGCCCTGTACCTTCTCAGCTGGGCCCTCTGCCTGCCCACAGCCTGCTTCCTGTCTGTGGATAGAGTGTGACCAGCCACATGCTCATGCTCCTGCCGTGGTGGCCCCCCAGCACCTTGGGCTGTACAGCCTTGAACTGTAAGCCCAGGAGCCCCTCCTTAAGTTACTTCCTGTCCGAGGTTTCTTCACAACTGTAAGAAAAGTAGCTACCCCCGCCCTCCCCCCCCCCCCCCCGCAGCCTTTTCTTTTCTTTTTCCATCTCTGGGGATTTGGCTTTTCTAGTCCAGAGCATAGCTCGGATCCTCCGGCACAGAGCCTTCGGCGCTGGATCCAGCCCGTTAAAATCCCTGCAGAGTTGGGTTCGCTGTACATGAACCTCTCCAACTGTGGATTGTGACCAAGGGTGAGCAACAATGTCAGGGTTGGTTTCTGAACATTCACCACCAACAACCAAATTAATTCAGAAATAATATAATACAGTAAATATGTAATAATATATAAACATATAATGTGTTTATATATTATATAGATTTAATATACATTTATATATTATTGTTTATAGATAATAATATATAAATAATGCAGTAAATACATAGTGAGCCCAAGGGCTGCCTGGCAGCGCCCGCTTGTGTGGCGTTGTGTGACACCACCGCAGCCTTGGTTCCCACCCCACAGGCACACTTGATGCTGTCATGCAGTGCAGCACCAACAGATGCTGCCGAAACACCCAGCTCGTCTTCGGCAAGTGTGTGCTATGAATTGTGGTGTTTTTGTTGCATGCACAAGGTTTTCTGCTCCTATAGAAACATAATGGTCTAATTATGAAAAACGAAAATATTTAATATTCTCCAACGTGGTTCTTCAGCATGCAGGTACTGAATTACTGTTTGGATTATGTTGTGGTGGTTTGTTTTCAAATGTTGTTGTTAGAATTGCCAATTAGCGTTTCATAAAAAAAATAATGAAGCAAAAATTGACTTAGGATTAGGATAGAATTTCTGAAATAGCCTAAAGATACTTCTGCCATTTTGTGTTATGTGCTCATGCAAAGTAGTTATCATCACTGGTGATGATACATCAAAACATCAATCAACTCAGAAAAAAAAAAACTGACTGATCTGTGACAGTGTCTTTCAGCATCAAATACTTGCCATGATTTGAAGATTTAATTATTTTTTTAAATAGTGTGTGAGAGAGAGCAAGAGGGCGAGCAAGCAAGAGAGAGAGAGAAAGTACCCTCAGAGGCCAGAATGGGGCATTGGCTCCCCTGGAGATGGAGTTACAGGAAGTTGTGAGCCATCCAAGCTGAGTGCTGGGAACGGATCTCTGAACTCTGGTTCTCTGCAAGAGCATCACATAGTCTCTACCAATGAGCTGTCCCTCCAGGTCCCAGATCTAATCTTTTTTTGTAAAAGGAAGCAATCACCTTCATCTCAATACAATGCAAGCTTGCTGTCATCTCCAATAAATATTAAAATTACATACAAAAACTTGTTTTAATAGAAAAATTTTATCCCAGCATGTTTTCAGTTTGTATACTAGCATATATACATATATGTGTATATATATATATATACACACATACATACATACATACATACATACATCAGTTGTCTTGTAAAAATGTATAAGGCAATAATGGGTCACGAGTGGAAAAGTTTAAGAAGCCCTGCTATATTGCTATCTAAAATAATATGGAAGGGTACTATTTGGTGACATCAAAATTCCAAAATGGTAAATTCTGATTCTTGTAAAAGTAAGTAAGGTAAAGTAAGTAAATACATGAATTATATATTATGTATAGTTTCTATGAACAAATTATATTCCTATGTCACCAGTGGTTTTTTAAAGTATTTCTTTTCTTTCCTTATCTGTCTGCTCTATTATTCTACAATACTTTTCTGATGAGAAAAATGCTATGGCAAGTTCTAGCTGGTAGAGTTTCTTGTTGGCGGCAGTTCTAGAGAGCCAGACCCTCCTGTGCTTCTCAAGCAGGAGGTGAAGTAGCTTCTGTGGGTGCGGAAGGTGCTGGCAACTGCCGCCCATGTTGGTACTGCAGTGGTTCATTTGGCAAACATTTACTAAGCACCTACAGTGTGCCAGGCAGTTAATGTGAGATTACAGTGATCTGACAGCCACACCAGTGTGATGGAAATGAGGCACACAATGGAAATGGATTCTTCACTGGTCATTAGTCTGCATTCCCAGGCTCAGGTCAGGACTTGACATCCTTTGTTGAATTTTACTGGGAAACACTGGGAGTCCTCCCAAGGCCAGCCTTTGAGAAGGTCTCATGATGTCCTGCCCCTCACCACCATTTGCTTTTCAATGAGAAATGAAAACAATAATAATTAAGGCCCTTTTCCCTAATTGTGAAAATGCTAGGTGCTTGCTGCAGAAAGATTGGAAGGCAGAGAAGTAGAATCAGAATGCCATTCATAATCTCACTGCTAAATTAAAAAAAAAATTCGCTCAAAGAATAAATCCACAGGAGTGAGAAACCTGAAGTCTGTAATAAGGTTTTCTTCTTTGTCACAATGATACATTGATAAAATCAGACCTCCTGCCCCTTCATGCTCCTCCTTCCCTTTTCCTTCTCCTGTTCCTCCTCTTCCTTCTCTTTCTCCTTTTGTTGCTGTGTAACCCAGGCTGGCCTCAAACTGGCCATTTCCCTGTCTCTGCCGTCCAAATGCTGAGTTTATAGGATTGCATCACTCTGCCCCTTTACTTTCGTATTCCAGACTCGGCCTTAGGGATGAAATACACAGGTTAGAATTTGCTTCTAAAAACCTGTGAGGCTGAGATGGCTCAGCGGGTAAAGAGTTTACTGCTCGGGCATGAGGACATGAGTTCCAAGTGTGCACAACCCACATACAAAACTAGACCCACATGCCTGTGACCCCAGTACTTCCCAGAGATGGGCAGATCCCAAAGGGCTCACTGGCTAGCCAGTCTACGTGAAACTGAAAGCTCCCAGCTCAGGTAGAGAGCTATTGAAGACATTTTGTATTAACCTCTGGTCCCCATGGATGCAAATATAGCATGCACACAAACACACACCAAAAAAATGCATTTTTGAAAACTCTGTGTGCTGAAATGATGCTCATAATTATCATGATAACCTCTTAGTGCCTGGAGCATAAATGGTAGGGGTCTAATTTTCATTTTGCGAATTGCTAGCCTGAAGGGATCATGTAATTGAATTCCTGAATGTCATCAGATCCTCGAAACAGGTCATCGCTGTCCTTCTTATCCATACTGATAGCATTTCAAACTCCCAGTTTTGAGGATTTCCTGTGGCATTAATTACCATCTTACAAAGTCAGATGTGATTGCTGAAAGTAACATCTGATTGGAAGCAAATGTCACTCACCAGCTAACACTAGCACAAATGAAGTAAGAGCACCGAGAGAGGAAAAGAGAAACATTACACAGCCAGCGTGACCACGATGCTCCATCAGCTGCTTTCAGCAAACACAGGCTCCTGTGGTCGGTGCTCCCAGGGTAATTCACTGTGGAACTCTGACCTTTCCATGTGTAGCAGTGAAATGTAGCGTCACGTTCCCCAAGAGAGGAACCTCTGGAAAGACCATGGGAAGCATGGTCGTAGCAAGCGAACATGATCCAGACAACACCTCGTTCGCACTCTGTACTGTGCTCACTGAATTGCTTGCTACAAGGACCGTCGGGCACGACTATTAAAATCCCCCATTTTCTAACAAGAGCTGCTACGGGGCTTAGTTGGTGACCTGACCCAAGATCAGAGGTAGAGCCCGCTCTCTTACCCTGGTCTTTCTTACTCCGGTTTCAAGCTTAACCATTAGTGCTAATGCTTCCCATTTAGGGAGTAGCAGGGCCAACCATGATTCAAATTCCATTCAGCAAATATTGTTAATCTTGGCCACACTCCCAGAACTATAATGTGGTCGCTCTCTTCTAGGAATCTTTATGTGATTAGAAATAAATTTGGGCAGTGACGCAGTATAGAGAATGCAACTTAGAGCTGGAGGTGGCCGAGAGCCCAGATG
Organism: Pachyuromys duprasi; assembly: GCA_028658305.1. Classification (NCBI taxonomy): domain Eukaryota; kingdom Metazoa; phylum Chordata; class Mammalia; order Rodentia; family Muridae; genus Pachyuromys; species Pachyuromys duprasi. The sequence continues at coordinate 5,536,963 of CM053752.1, read as the reverse complement.
CTTGCCCCAGAAAGATGCAAAACTTTAGCTCTTACTCATTTTGTTGACAAAACTATCTGATTCAACGAAGTGAAGTGTGTGTAAGTAAAAACATTATTTGGGAGAAACAAGTAACCAGAAGTAAAAATGATTTCAGAATTAAGCAACGGTGCAGGGCATAGGACACAGGCTTTTGGTCCCAGTTCTTAGGGGGTGGAAACGAGATCAGCTGTTGAAGACTAGCCTAGGCTCTGTAGCAAGTTTGAAGTTAGCCTGGGCTTTGAGAGGTATTGTCTCAGAAACAAATGACATAAACAAATGAATGAAGTAACCTTAAGAGTCCTCCTCTTCATGACATCAACAGTAAAGATTTATATAAGCAAAGGAAGATGTATCTCATGATGTGGACCAAGGGGAAACCACCCTCTAATTAAATGCCAGGTAGCAGTGTATAAAAATAGGGTGATATGGTAAAACGGACCGTTGAATAAAGAATCAAATCCCCAGATTTTGGTCCCGAATGCTCTGTTTCTTGGTTGTGTGACCTTTAGTAAGTAACTCAGCCTTGCAGATTCCAACTTTCCGGCTGTGATGTAATGGAGATAACAGTTTGATTTTGCAAGGTTGCCACGGGTGAGACAGGTGAACAGGGCTCTGGGAATTAGGAAGCTGTAAAGAGAGCATTTTGTCTTGCTGCCCTTGGCCTCAGCCATGCTTTGATAGAGCACAGATGTCTGGTAAGTGTTTGTGGGACCTAACGGCCAGGTTTATGTGCAAAATAAACGGGGCTGGAGAGGTGGCTCACCACGGTATGTTTATGCCAATTACTTGGTTCCGGAGCCCTGCTCTGCCAGAGTACGGCGGGCCCCGTCTGCTCAGCCCACCAGAGGGGTCAGCTGCTGTACCCACCTAGGCTTCCCCGAGGCCCTGGGTACCAATGAGGGTGACTTCTTTGGTGGAGGCCTTTAGGAGTGAAAACAGGCTGGCTCAGTGTTCAGTGGAAAATACCCAAAGGGAACTACAGAAAATGCAAACATAAAAGAACCGCTTCGCAGAACAGTTACGACACACTGCCCCTTGCCTCCTCCTCTGTGACAGACAGTCGTGGCAGAAGGTGTGGGTTTTCTTGGCAGCTGCTGTGCAGGAGCAAACAGGCTGCCAGAGTGTGCTCACGGACATTCCCTGCTGTATGGAAACAACAGGGTGATAAAAGCACACTTCCTGTGGCAGTGTCCACATTTGCCTCAAAAGAAAATTCTCCATGTAGTCAATTCCATGTATTACAGTGGATGGATGGCTCTTTGCTGGGGGAGTCACGGAGAACCTGGCTTCTCCGCTGTTGAATCAGTGAGTGTTAAAATGTTTGTTGGTTGTGCAGGGTGGTCCAGGCGGGGCCAGATCAGGAGCATCGGCATAGCTCTCACCTGCAAAGCTCAAAGCTTGATGTTTTGGACATCTTTCATACATAGGGAATGATGTAAAATAGGGACAGAAAAATCCGTAGCAAGAGTTCAGTGGATCAGAACTCCCTCTGGCTGTACTTCATGACTGAAAGACACCAAAGCTATAGACATGAGTTTGGTGAGTGTGAAATAATAGTACACAATAATATTTGATGAGCTGAATATTTAGTGGTATCAAGCCAACAGGTAATCATTGAAATCTCTCTGTTTATTGAGACAGAGTCTGGCTTTAAATTTGTGGTCCTCTTTCCATGTGCTAGGGATTACAAACACACACCAACTTCAATTTTCAGTGAACTCAGTTTTTTGTTTATTATTGTTCTTATTGTTGTTTGCTTGTTTGAAGCAGGGGCTTGCATACCCCAGTCCGACCTCGAACTCAGTACATAGGCAAAGGTGATGCTAAGTTCTGCGTCTCGCACTTCTCAAGTGCTGAGGTTTCTGGAGTAAGCCTCCATGGCCTGTTTAGGCAGGGGCTGCATGCATGCTAGGCCCAGGACTCGACCAACATTCTCAGCCCCAGCGAACTTTATTACACAAGAAACACAACGGCCTCCCATTGTGCCCTAGTGGGAAAACTTGCTGTTGCTCATTGGACTGATCTTTCCTCTTTTCCTTTATCAGAACATTAGCAGAGGAGAAAGAGGTATGACCTCACTGTAAGTAAGCTAGAAAGGGGAGAGGAGAGAGGCACGAGGATCAGGAATGTAGAGTGTCAGAAAAACTGTCCGAAGGCTGAGGGGCTTTCTAGGGAGATAAAGGCCCAGAAATAAGTGAGCAGAAGCAGGCGTTTTGCAGAGCCTCAATAAAATAAACTATAATTGGAAATATTCGTAGTGAAAGGACTATGAACAACCAAATAGGCAGAAATTACATTCTCTCCACTAACTTGACAGCGAGGGTAGGAAGGAGGCAAGTAGGAGAGCAGACTCACAGAATGGGGTGAGCAGAAGAGCTGTGCGCCCTGAAGGCAGCCAGTACACAGTGCCTCTCCCAGCTCAACCGTGTGCACGAGCCTCCCAGTGGCCGTGTCCTGACTTGTAACAATGTAGATATCTTTTTATGCTCTATGTTAATGGAATCGGTGCACTTTTTCTCTGCTTTGGTGCTAAACTTAGAGACAGTCTTGTGTACTGGAGGCTTTGTGGTTAGCGTGTAGATCTACTTGATATTCCATTGGGTGGCATTATCACAATTTCTCTAGCCATTTTATTAACATTTCAGTAGCTTCTAATGTGTGTGTGTGTGTGTGTGTGTGTGTAAATGTACATGTATGTGGAGCCCAAAGGGAAAGGCCAGGTGTCTTTCTCAGTTCCTCTCCCCTCTAGCTTTGGGGACAGAATTGCATGCTGAACCTGGAGCTCACTGATTAAGCAGCCGGTCTGCCAGCCCCGGGGATACCCTGTCTCCAGCTCCCTAGTGCTGGGGTGATAATGCACACCCAGCTTTTTCGTAGGCCCTGAGGACGGAACTCGGGTCTTCGTGCTTACATAGCAAGCCCTTTGCCAAGTGAACCATATCCCAAGCCAAGCTTCAGCTCTCAGTCCATGGCAAGCACTGATTGTGTGTAGACTGTAACCCTTGCATTTGGTAAACAGGCACGTTTCATTTGTTCTTGTTTGGTGGGGTGTGTGTTTGTTTGTTTGAGACGGTCTCTTATACCCAAGGCTGGACTTACAGTCACAATGCAGCAGGGGATGACCTTGAAGTCATGGGACTAAAGAGATGCACCCTAACACTTAACCTCGTAGTTTCTTCTGAGTGTGTGCCTGGGATGGGTTTGCCGGGTGAGGCAGTAGTCATGTTCAGGACTAGTAGTAACTACCAGCTTCCCAAAGCGGTTCTGTCCCGTTATCCTCCAACAAGGAATATGTGGAAACCCGTGTTCTTAACAGTCTCTGCCAACACTTAGCAACATTTTTCATCCTTTTATCTTAGTGTGGCTCTGCTGTGGCTGTAATAGGCTCATCTTACAGAATAATGACTCCCTGGGCTTCACTCACTTTTGGGGAAAAGAAGTTCTTTGCTTTAATAGAGTTGAATTTATACCATTGTTTCTTTTGTGGTTGGTTTGTTTTTCTGTTTTGTATTTAAGAACAGTTTTATCCAGGGTCCTGGAGGGGTTTGCCTCTCAAGGCTCCATTATTTCACCTCTTGGTTTATTCTGCAAGCCACCAGGAGCTGGCTTTTGTGTGTGGCATCAAAAAATACTTGTTCCCATTCCCCTTTCCTACTGAGTTCCAGGCTCACTCTCCTGTAAGTCGTGTAAATGGTAGGTGAGCAGGGCTATTCTGGGACCGCTCCGTCTTCCCCTGGACACACACTGTTCCAGGACCCACAGACTCGTGTTTGATTATCAGTAGCTTTAGAATAACAGCCTGGCCCCTGGTCCTGTAAGCCCCGGGCCTGTCCTTCTAGAACACTTGGCTTCCCTGGCCCTTCATAGTTACATGTTAATTTTAGAAAGTTTTGTCAATTTCTGAAAACAACAGCCATCTTGGGTTTGGATTAGGGGGCTACCTGGGAGTGGGCGCTCATTTGGAAGTGCTAACAATACACTTCTCACAGAACAACGTGCGTGCTTCTATCTGTTTAACTCTGTCGTGTTTTCTCGGTAATACCATATACTTTCCTAATCTCTAATAAATTTCTAAGTATTTGAGTTTTAATTCCATTGTATGTTTTATTTTCTATGTATTTCTTGCTGGTTCATACAAATATGCTTAACTTGTGGAAATTTTGCTGAAGGATAACCTTATTATGTCCAAATGATAATTTTATTTCTTTCCATTCACCACTTTCTTCTCCCCTCTGCTCTCTCTCTTGTAGACCTCAAGGTGAAGTGTTATGTAAGAGTGATCACAGGACCACATAGGCTCTGGAGGGGCATTTCCAGCGTGTGCTCTTGACATTGTGTGCTTTTTAGTTATTTGCCAAGCGTCTGGTCCAGGAGCTAACTGGAAGGTGTTCTCTCAGTATTATATGCTTTTCTAGTAAATCAGGAGCCAAAGTTGTATTCCTCGGGTGCCTGTCAGCACTGGGAATGCCTGCAGGACTTCCTCCCCTGTTGGTTTTAGAGTGAGCTGATTTTGAATTGGAGACCGTCCTTACACACACAGGCTGAACGTCACTCACGTTAGTTTCCTAATACATTGTTAAGATATTTTAGAAATGTTTCTGATAGAAGAAGAAAGTGGAATTCTTTTTCTCCTAATGCTGATCCCAGTTTTTAAATCGCATTGTGTTATTTTAATATTTTGAATGTGTCTAAGAGGCTTTAATCTTCTTGAAGAATGCTGGAACACAGGTACTAATTCTTTTCAAAATGCTTGGAAGAACTCACTGGTAAGCTATCTGGGCCAGGGTTTTCATTAGGGAAAAATCATCTTCAATTATAGGCTACATCTATATATTTTTAACATGTTTATTATCACTGGTGGTACACATGTGTGTGCATAGCACGTACATAGCGTCTGAGGACAGCTTGGAAGAGTCGGCATTCTCCTTCTACCATGTGAGTCCCAGCAATTGAACTCAAGATTGGCTCCAAGTGCCTTCATCCACTGAGCCATCTCACTGGCCCTGGGGCTGATTTATAATACATTACTGAAATAGTCATATTTTCTGTGTGCTTCTGTCTGCTTTGGTAAATTTTAGTTTTCGAATTTCCACATTATCAAATTCCTCAGCATCAAGTTATTTTTATCCTCATTAACCTTTTTGTATTCGTGTGATCCACAGTGAGACTGTCTTCTTCACTGTTCCTTACCTGTGTTAGGGTTCTCTAGGGGAACAGGGTTGATAGGATGAACATATATATATATGAATATATGTATATATGAATATATGGAAGTTACTGGAGCACCTTACAGGGTGTGGTCTGCAGAGTCCAACAATTGCTGTTTGCCAACAAAAATGCCAAGAGTGTGGTAGTTGTTCATTCTGAGTCTCTCAACAGTTCCAATCTGGTGCTGGAGTCCCAGAGAATTCCTAGGGAGCTGCTGCTCTTTGGGCTACATGAAGAACTAGGCTCTAATACCAGCAAAGGATAAGTGACCTTGCCAGCAAGAACGAGGGCAAGCACCCTAAAAGCAAAAGTTCTCTTCCTCCATGTCCTTTTATGTGAGCTGCCACTAGGAAGTGTGGGGCCCAGATTTAGGGTGGGGCTTCCCACCTCAAATGATCCAGTCAAGAAAATCGTTCACAGACATGTCTAGCTGCTTGGGCGTTAGTCTATTTTAGACGTAGTCAAGGTGATGGCCAAGGGTAGTCATCACAAGTACACCCTTTGTCACCCGGACACTCGATTGAGTGTCCTTAACAATGGGCTTGATTTCCAAAGGAAAACAATAACCGGGCCACAACTCTACCTAATGTAACTACCCCACTAACCGCAAACTCCTATGTTTCAAAATAGGTGGCTGCCTGCTGAGTCCTTGACAGGGCTTCCACGTACTTGGCCTGTCAGATATTCTCAAATTTATTTTCATATTTTGAAATTGTTGAGACTTTATTGAAGGATATTGATGTTAATATGTTTATACGTGTGTGAAATGAACGTGGATTGGTCACTAGTGTCTACAAACTTTACATACGTAATAGTACCAGATGTTAATTGTGCTGTTCCTCTCTTCTGTATACTTGCTGGGGTTTTTTTGTTTTGTTTTGTTTTTTGTTTTTGTCTTGCCTTTGTCTACCAGTTTCTGACGATGTGTTCGTTCTTGTCAATATGATTGTTGTTTTATACACTTTAAAGATTCATCCCCCTCTGCTACTAGGTGATCAGATACTTAGATCTGTAATATCCTCCTGCTTACGGTTCACACTGATAAGAGTGCAGTTCTTGCTTTCATACCTTCTTTGTGTTTAGTTTTGGGAGGGTATGTTTCTCTTTCCTTTTACGTCAAACATTTATTATATTTATAGCATATAATCGGTTTTAAAGGACGGTCTGACAATCTTCATCGCTCATTTCAAATTGGATCTTTATTTTAGGTGTAATAAATGATAGGTTGGGTTTGGAGCAATTCTCTTTTCATTTCCTTCCCTATTATTTTCTGCCTTTCATTTGTGGTTTCTTTTGTCATTTTTTTCTTGCCTCTTTTGGAATACTAAAACTATTATTCAGTGCTTTTATTCTGCATGTTATATATTACTTTGTTAATTTGAATTAATTATTCTAGAAGCTGTCGTAGTCATCCCTGAGTTGCCACAGATTGTCTTAGTGTGAGGGTGCTATAACAAAATGTCCTAGACTGCATAGCTTACAATGAGTAGAAATTGTTCCTAACAGTTAAGCTGAGGAGTCCCCGGCCACAGCGCAGGAGATCCAGCCCCTTCCTGCCTGTGGTGCCTTCCAGCTGTTTCCTTATCCAGCAAAGGACCGTCTCTGGCCGCTTTTACAAGGACCCTAGTGCCTCCGTGAGAGGTCTAGTCTCTTGACATAACATCCTAGTTTTGTTCCCTGTTGCTGTAGTAAAATAGCCTGACGAAAGCTTAGCTCTCAACTCCAGGTTACCGCGTTAGCGGGAAGTCACGCGTGGCAGGGGCTTATTTCCAGTCACAAGCAGAGAGCACGGCGCATGCTCGCCAGTGCTCAGCGCTCTCGCCTCTCTTCATCCAGTCCAGGTCCCAGCGCACGGTGCCACCTGCGTTCAAGAACCGTCCTCCACCTCAGCTAACCAAACTAAGAAACTCTCTCACAGCTTGTCTGCAGGCCAGGCCTAATCTAGGTTGAGTCCCTCTTCCCGGATGATTCTAGATTTTGTCTCATGGACCACGAAAACCATCACACCAGCTCTCATCACCATCATCCCAGGGGCCAGAATTTCTGCGGGTCACTTTGGGGAGTGTATAAAGATTCAGATCACTACACAGAATTGCACGATTCATTTGTTCCACTGATCTAATATTAGACCTTTTAAACCACTTACCCTCATGAGTACTGTGTTGTTGGAATTGCTGCTTGCTTCTACATATGCTATATACTGAGTCCATTACAGTTACCATTCTGTTTAGACAGCAGTAAGGTAGAAATATTTATTTATTTATCTGTGTGCTTTCCAGTGCTTTTCTATTCTCTCTTGCACTTCTTCTCTGAGATTCTTTTCCTTTGGCTTTAAAGAACATCTTTCAGTTTCTCCAAAAAATATTTTTATTCCTCTTTTGTTTATGAAAGATGGTTTTGCAAGATACAATGTCTGTTGGCAAGTACTTTCTTTGAGCCATTAAATTTGACAACATTTTCTTCTGGAATCCATTATCTCTGTTCATAACTGTAAATCTTAATGTTGCTCCTTTGAAGATAATGTCCCATTTTTATCCTTTTGGCTAACTTTAGGACTTTTACAAATCTTTGGTTTGCGTTCTTCTGACTATGATGTAGCTGCTTACATTTTTCTGAGTGTTTCTTATTTTTCCAATGTATGCGTCGATGTCTTGTCTTGTGTGCTATCTTTGCTGTTTGGAACTGCAGTCACATATGAATGTGAAATGGATCGTCCTTGGCTGGTGTTTCTGGTCTTTTGTTCCTTTCTGCTTCTACTTGCTGTCTGCTGACAGAATCCCAGCTCTCCAGCGCAGCCTGTTAGTCACTACTTGTCCTGTGTCCCACCTGCTGTAGAACACGGCCATTTCTTCTCTTCAGATCTTTTAGATGCTTAGAGCCCTTGGAGGAACATTTCAGTTTTCAAAACATTCTCTCTGAAGAAAGTCCCTCTTTTGTTAACTGTTTATATTGCTTATCATTTTTTAGATTATTTTTTAAGGTTTATCCACTTTTGTATATGAATGCTCTTATTAGCATGTGTGCTTGCATGACAGAAGGCATCAGATTCTATTATAGATGGCTGTGAGCCACCATGTGGTTGCTGGGAATTGAACTCAGGCCCTCTGGAAGTGCTCTTAACCACTGAGCCAGCTCTCCTGCCCATTCTTTATCGTAAGTATTTTACCTTCCTTTTCTGGAAATTAACTTTTGGCTCATCTGTGAGTTGGACAACTAGGAAGCTTAGTTGTTTTTTTTTAAAGTATAACTTATTTAGTGTGTCTGTGTATGTGAGTGCAGGCATGCGTGAACCATGGCAGCCCTGTGGAGGTCAGAGGGTAGCTTCATGGAGTCAGTTCTCCATCTTCATGTGAGTTCCAGAGATCACACTGAAGTGCTTTACCCGATAAGCTTTCATCAGGTTCCTTCCTCCCTCCATCCTTCCCTTCCTTTCTTCCTTCTTTCCTTCCTTGCAGAGAGGCCATTTTAATTTTTTCATTTATTTTATTTATGTGTATCTGTTTTTACCTGCTTGTCTATACGTGCATGGTGGGTGCAGGTGCCTGAGGAGGCCAGAAGGAGTTGGATCCCCTGGAGCTAGAGTTTTGGGTAGTTACGAACCAGCTGCTGTGGATGCTGGGAAATGAACCCATGTCTTCTGTAGGAGCAGCCAGTGCTCTTCTCTGCTGAGCCATCTCTGCAGCCCTCAAAGCTTAGTTCCTTGATGTGCCCTACAGTCTTACACCTGACCATCGAATCCCTACCAGGGATGACTGTGCACTGCACTGTCTCACAGTGGCTTCCTCACTGTGAGAAGATGGTCACAGAAGCTGTGCCAGATGTTATTTCAGCAAGACCGGATCTCACATGGGAGAAGAGAAGCCAAGAGAGTCAGTGCAGAGGCATCCCCGAGTCTTAGCACAGGACCTGAGCTCACACCAGCCTCGGGAAAACCTCTTTCTGTGTGGCTTCATATCCCATCACTCGTAGCGTTTTAGGACTACCTCACTGCTGATAGAGACTTCGTCCTATTAGCATGACTTGGAAATATAAACAAGCCTTACTTTAGTTTATTAGGCTAGTTCATCTCAATAACCTACTTATCTTTAAAGCTGCTGTTGTTTTATCTTTATAACTGAGGGATTATCTTCTGTTAGTATATGTCTATAGTACTATAACACAGTATGTATATTAATTAATTCATTCACCTGTATTTACTTAATCATCCCTTTATCTTGTTTGCTTTCAATCATTAAAAATAGAGCCAGTCTTCTTGCATCTCACCATTCTCTTAAGCTCTCTGCACTACACCTGACATACTCTGAGCTTAGTCTGTGGGTCAAGTTGAATTGCAAAATCTGTTCTTGCTTTAAGAAAAATGAATCATTTACATCATTTACTTTCTGGACTGCTGTTATAACTTAGGTGTAGAAGACCACTTGCCTGTCATGCATAAGGACATAGATTTAATTCCCAGAATTGCAAACAAACAAACAAAAACACTTTTTCTAAATATCTTATATTTCTGGTTTAATTGACTAGTCATCCACTTTGGATGTATTTGCTTCTCAGTGACTGCTTTAAACCCACCTTGTTGTGTATTTTAGAGAATACAGCTGTGCTCCACCTGTTGTGTAATTGGACTTTGTTTACAGTTTACCTGAGATGGGGCTGGAGAGGAGGCTGAGTTCCACGTCTGTGGTGTACTTGCACTAGACCTAAGCTCTGTTCCCAGCATCCACATTGTAGGGCCCATAACCACCTGGAACGCAAGATCCCGGCCCTACCATCTCCAGCCTCTGAGGGTACCTCAACCGGTGCTGCACACCCATACCCAGAACTTTAAAAGTTTAATTGAGGTAGAATTTGGTTAAATACTACTAAAAATACATGTGTACATTTGTGCAAAAATAGTTTTCGTAGTAAGGATAGGCAACAATCTCCATCCTTTTATAAAGCAGCGGGCTTGCTCATCAAGCACAGTGCTTGCTAAGAAGCTGCCTTGGTCTCCTTTCTGTTGCTGTAATAAAGGAACCATGAAATGGCGAGCAAAGAGTATGTTTGGCTTACACGTCCCAATCACAGTCCTCCACTGAGGGGAGCCAAGGCGGGAGCTGAAGTAGAGGCTGAGGAGGAGTGCTGCTTGCTGGCTTGCTCAGCCTGCTTTCTCATACCTTGAAAACTGCCTGCGCAGGGAGGGGGCCTTCCTGTGCCAATCATTAGTCAAGATAATGGCGCACAGGCCATTCTGATGGTGTTTTCTCACTTGAGGTTCCCTAGCCAGTGTCAACTTGACAAAGGAAAAAGAAAAAAAAGGAATGAAAAAGTCTAACCAGGACAGTGGTATTTGGTAGTTTCTGAGATGTGTTGATATTTATTCTCTTGGTTAATTCCCTTAATAACTTGATAGACTGGTAAAAAAAAGTGCAGAGCATGGAGGATCCCGAGAGTCAAGGCACTGGCTCACATTTGCACACCTTTGATTGTCAAAGTCAAAACTTGAGCTCAAGTCCTGGGCTGCCTGGTTCAGTGGCCTCCTTGTATCCACTGAAAATACCTAAGATAACTTGCATGTTGCTCAGGATGTATGTAAATATGGAAAACACATCCTTCAAACCATGGAGCTTAATTACAGTCTCCTAACTAACTACCCTCATCCTTTTCCTGTCCAAGTTCAGATCTCTAGATCTTAAAGGACCGTGCAGGTCAGCATCTGCCATGGGCAAACAGTGAACTTCCTGCAAGCTGGCCGGGAAGCCACCCAGTGTGGGAGAGGACAGGAGGCCGGCGCGTGATGTTTGCTTTAAGCTCTCCTTTGTAGTTTTTGTTTCTAGGTGCTGAACTGAACCAGGAGTTATCATTTGTCTAAATTTATTAAGACCTGCTTTTGACATTTTAGGTATACTCAATTTCAGGGACATTTGGGCAAGTTCTAGGTATTGAGAAATGTGATTCAGTAGAAAGCTCCCAAACACAGTATCAGACAGCGGTCAGTAGGGGAGACTTTTGTTGGGTAGGTACAGCACTCTTCTTGCACAAAGTTGTGACCTAGGTGGTGGAAAAGTGCCCATAGCTTCTCCTAACCTCATCTGTAGAGGGGGCTGCTGCCCCTGTGATAGCAGCAACAGTGTGTGTGTGACAAACAGAGAGAGAGAGGTATAGTAGAAGGAAAGGGTAGAGAAAGAGATATCAAATATTTGCATGTTCCAAGTGTTACACATTATAGTGTAGCTCTCTTCATGACCAGTCTTGTGCCACACAGTGAGGAGGGGGCACTTGGTCTGGGGTAGTAGTTGACGTGGACATTTATGCCACCTTCTCAACTTTCTGCTATGAGAAGTTCTGTCTCATAGTCTCACCTAGAAAGGATAGACTTGGCAGGTGTGGCCCACCCAGACCTTTCACACCAAGGCTAGGTCTATGGACACCGGCCCACGGATTCTCTCAGGTTGTACTGGCCAGGTCAGGCTGTAGACTGTATCGGTGTCCCCGTGCTCAGGGAGGGTAAGGCTGGCATCAGAACAAGCCAGAGTCAGGGACAACCAGTGCTACCATGTAGCATTTCTTAGTTATAAGTAGTGGAAGTCAAAGTTTAGGGAGAGAAGACATTAGGCCTGGTTTTAAAAAACAAAACTGGTCTGTTAAAAAAAAAAGATAAAAATGAATGATTAGGAATGCAGTTTGGCTGTGAAAGACCTTTCTTCCCCAACTCTGGTGGCCGTGGAGCCCAGCTGGACTTTGCTTCCTGGGCAGCTGGACTTTGCTTCCTGCAGGTGGAGGCCTGTGAACTCACTGGCTTTATCTCTACATTGTTTTGATTTCACTTACTTAGAGCTAGATTTGATTCTGCTCTGCTGAGGGACAGTCCCTTCTCCTGGCCACCCAGTGCTTTTGGCTCAGCACTGCTCTCTCCTGTCAGGAGAGAGACACCGTGCTCTCACCAGCAGCGCAAGGGACTGACATGCAGGCTAAGAGGCTCACCTCCGTATGTCTCAGCAGCCAACTCAGCACAGTGCCTGAAAAGGCTGCTTCGGGCCCCCACTTGAACCTTCCGGTTCTCCACCCTACACACTGGGCATGCCATACATACCCCGCTAGTGTTGCAAGTGCCAGGGAACACAAGTGAGGGCCAGTGTCTGCCATGGACTTGACACCTTAATATGGTGCCCACAAGTCCCAGCATTCTTGTGTTGATGCCTGCCATCCATTCGATGTGATCTGAGTGCTTGTGGGCACCTCTGAGCCTAATGGTCAGAAGCGTGCCTTGCCCCTTTGCCATGCTCTCTGGCCTTTCATCTGCCCATGACAGTTGAGTCCTGCTAGAATTGTTTGAAGTGCAGGACAGGAAGTCATTATTAGTTATTCCCTGGAAGGAAGGAAGGAAGGAAGGAAGGAAGGAAGGAAGGAAGGAAGGAAGGAAGGAAGGAAAAAAGGAAAGAAGGAAAGAAGGAAAGAAGGAAAAAAAACCTGAAAAAAACTGAAGTTGGCTCAATCTCACTCACAGAGCTAGTACAGGCAGTTGGAAAGGGCTTCCTGAGCCAGCGTGACCTGCCATCTGGCTACTCCTAACTGCAGCACTTCAGGCCAGAGTCCATCCCACACCAGTCTCACAGAGGCTCTCCAGTGGAAACCCAGCAGCACACAGCACCCTGGCATTGGTGCAGATTCAAGCACATAAAGGGTGGTCCTGAAGGCCCGTCCTTGCAGGGTATAACATTTTACCGGGAAAGGGCCATTCCCACAAATCCCACCTAAGACCAACAGGGGGAGGTAAAATTTAAAAGGCCCATGCAGAGAACATCAATAGAAACTGAGGGCTATCTAGTCACACTGTTTTAAGGGCAAAATGGCTCAATGGATGGAGTGGCTTGCCTGCGAGCTGGACAACCTGAGTGCTAACCCCTCTACAGGGTGCTAACTCCTCTACATATGGAGAACTGGCCTCCATATGTGCGCTGTGACACACACGTGTGCCCCTGCACATGAATAAATACATCACAAATGTTTAAACCACTGTGTAGAAATACTTTCATTCAGAAAGAACTGCTTCTCCTGACAGACTATTTTCTTTCTCTTTTCTGTATCATTAGAGGCAAGAGTAATATTCCACAGACTGGGAAGTCACGCAGAAGTAAAAGAAAATGGTGTTTTTGGTATGCTTTGTTCTGTACTATATTTTGTCCTTGTCTTTTCTGGTACAATAGCAGGATTTATTTTCTAAACATTCTAGCTTTGCAGAATGACTCAGGGTGGATGTTGGGAACCAGATGAATCATCCCATCCATCCATCCATCCATCCATCCATCCATGCATTCATCTTTCCTTCCTTCAATCATTGTCTATGTTTTCACTTTTCTTTCCTATACCCATCATATTAAAGAGGACACCAGGCGTTCTTCTATTTAAAGCAGCTTCTCATCAGTTATGTTCGGGGTTCTAAAGTAATAAAGCACAGTTCCTGTTAACCTTGTCATGGCTCGTATCTTGTGAAAAATAGTGATTTGCAGACTTGAGTCACGTGCAATCAGTCGGGAGCCTTCCAAATGGGAAGAGAGCGCTCAGGAAGGGAGGGTAGGAAAGTATACACATGGGTTGTACTGATGAATCTGTTTCCTCCTTGTTGGGTATTTAAGTAAACTTTGGCTTAAAAAGTTATTTGACCATTTTGTTTTAGGTCAGGGGCTCTTAAATATAGCTATCCAAGATATTTTATTATTATATTAATCTGAGGGCAAAATTGTTTATCATGCATATTCTTTTTAAGGGAAATAAACATAGGTAGTAGAGGGAAAAATGCCACTTGGACCTGGACTATGGTTGGGCTGGGATTTAGCACCTAGGGAATGGCACTGGCCCCTAGGTTCAGGAACTGGTGCTGGTCACTGCTGGTGCCAGTCACAGATGAGGAGAACTTGTGATCCAGCTTCCCTTTCAGTGCAAGACTCCTCCAGGGCCTCTTTAATTCTCGTTGACTGACCCTGTGACTTATTTGATGCAAGACATGCAACACAAAACATCCCAATCATTCTGCCTTTAACAGCCCATTGCTTTAAAGCTGTCATATGTCCAATGCAGTCGTCACAAACCCCCTCAATTTCTCCCACCCTGACTGTGTCAATAGAGGAGCCTTTGGGTTGAATGGAAATTTGCATTCATTACTCATTATTCCCCAAAGTAGAACTTACGGAAAATATTTGTCTCTTCCATCTAAAGTACTCTAGTATTGACTCCCACGTAGCTTCTGTGGAGTTATATCTGTCCTTCCAAGACATCATTTGACTGCACGTCTGCTCATCCACCACAGCTCAGTGGCCTACCAGATCATAGTTTTGCATTAGTAGCTTTGAATACTTGAAATCAGTTCAGTGCTTGGGAAACTCTAACAGGCATGATGCCCTGTGGAGGTTTTCAGGTAGAAGGTATCAGAAAGAGTTGTTGACATACTTTGCCATTGGGGGGGCAGAGTCTGTAGATTTCATTACGCCTCCACTCCACCCCCACCCGAATACAGTATCAGATGCTCTCCAACCGGCACGCTGCCAGTTTGGAAAGACTCCAGGATGTCAGGAGATTTCCTTTTAAGGTCAACATATTACAGTATTAGGTCGAACTATAAAATTGTTGGTTTGGGTAAGAAATAATTGCCTCCTGGCAGTTTCCCATGGCTCAGGCTGAAGAGTATTGGGGCTGAATTCCAGCCTGAATTCCACAACATGGATTGTGAAGTGTCAAGCCAATCCCTTAATAGCCGAGCCTTGGTTTGTGAAATCAGAATTACACAGGCCATGTGGGACTGATGCGATGGTGAGCAATGACATAGGGAAATGCTGGGTCTGGAAGTATTAGAGAGTCAAGAAATAGTTAGTCATAGAATACTGTTACCAACCTAAAATAAGGTAGAGTTTCTTTGCTTTTCCTCTGGCAATTTCTGCATATATGGCAAAGATGATGGTGGCTATGGCAGAGAGAAATGAGAAATGTTCGTCTGGCAAGCACAATTTTAAAAAAACCCAAAGCTCTGAAGGCTTGCCCTTCCTGTATCTGCTGGTATGCCCTAGTAAGGTCACAGATAAAGTTTGACATACTCAGTAGGGGATCTAAATAAGAAATGTACTGAAGCAAACCAAGAACAGAGTTTTAAAAAAAGAATCAAAGCCCAGAGCAAACATTCTGAACTTTTGGCAGAGGAATCGGACTGACTGGATCCCATGATCCTTTGCGTTATTAGTTGTGATTCATCTTGCCATGTTTTGGGTAGACATATGTTTTGTATGCTGCCACACAGTATTGGTGTGTGGAGACTTTCAAGGCTTGATGGTCTTTGGAAAAACCCATCATCCTGGGAGAGAGAGGGTGAGGAGGGCGCCTTTCAGATGTCGTGTATGGCACGCCTACCAGGGTGCACTTAGTAAGTGCTCCCAGGAAGGCAGGGACCGATGCTGTGCCGGGAACATGGCTCCATCTGCTTGGCCAGAAGCCATGACAAAGGCAAGGGTTGCGCAACAGTAGTAATTCGAAGCTCTTCATGACCACTGTAACAGTGAAGGTGTGTCTTGGAAGGCTGCGTCTACATGCCGTGAATGTTCATGAATCATTCCCTCAGTCAAGCTCAGTCAGACTCTGTCCCCAGAGTCAGGGAAATCCAAGCTGGTGGCAGTGCTGTGATTAGTGAGCTCTGCGTTGCTGGGGTTCTTCCCCTTCTGAGAGCAAACTTGACTCCCACGCTCTGCCAGGCGGCCTCCCGCCCCTGTCCTTCCCTGTCCCTCTCCTGTCCACCATGCATAGCCCCTCCACACAAGTTATCAGGTGTACATGATTAGAAGGCATATTTTTAGCACGTTTATTGTCTTGCTGTCATTATTCCACTATGTGACTTCAATTAGTGACCCTGATGACTCATTTACATCGTGATCAGTTAAAAACCTTTCATTTGTCCTTTTGAAGGGATTTGAGGTTTTAGTTAATTATCACTTCCTGACAGCCTGAAGGTCGGACTATTTCCTTTTGTTTCATTCTGCAGTTAATCCCCTCATTAAGGGCGATAGAAAATGAATAATTAAATATGTGCCGTTTTCATATTTCAGGTAATGAGAGGCCCTCAGATCCCAGCAGACACCGTAAGAGAGAAATAAGGAAAGTGTTGAAGGCTGGGTCTGCAGCAAACATGTTAGTCTCAGTTTAGCCTTGTGGGAAAAAGCTTCCACTAATGTAATTCCCCTAATCTGAAACCAGATGAAACTGCTGGTTTACGGGGCTGGGCTCTGACTTGCATAGACTGCCAGGACCAAGATACCCAAGAACACCTCAAGGAAGGAAGGGCTGACTTAAATTCGTAGGTTCAGAGGGACCTCAGTCCATACTGGCAGGACGGTCTGGTGGCAGGAGGCAGCTTCATGCTGTGGTAGACTAGGAAGCAGAGGCAGCTATACTAAAACCAAAGTGACGATAGCCTTCGCAGGCCTGTCCTGGGGGGACCTACCCTTGCCACGTAGGCCCATCTCCTGAAGCAGTGGTTCATAACTTACGGGTTGTTGGGGATCTAGCGACACTTTCACAGAGGTCACATATCAGATACCCTGCACATCAGATATTTACATTATGATTTATAACAGCAGCAGAATTACAGTTATGAAGTAACAATGAAAATAATTTCATGCCTGGGATTCACCATGACATGAGGAGCTGTATTAAAAGGGTCACAGCATCAGGAAGGTTGAGAACCACTGTCCTGAAGGCTCCATAGACTTCAAAATAGTACCAAAATCTGGGTACCAAACTCTGAAAATATGAGCCTTGGGTAGGGGACATCCTGCATTCCAACCGTAACAGCAGAGACATTCAAAACCTTGGCATGCGGGTTGTCTCAGTTGGGCGGTGTGACCGCCGTAACTATATGCAGAGGTGTCGCAAGCGTTAAGCACAGAGTGAACAGTGCCTGGTGCAGTGAGTGGTCAGCATGCGCTGGCTAACCGCACAGCAGATTCCTGAAGGCACAGACAAATGAGTGATGTGGGGTGCAGGCCTCAGCCCAGCATTCCTGTGCAGAGAGCTAAACTTCCTCTGACTCACTGGGCTAAAGATGAAGGATAGATTGAATTAGGCCCTGGGTAAAATTCCGTATCTCTAGGGTATTAGGAAATTCAACTTCAACCCAACCTTTCAATTATGATAAAGGGAACTTCTGGAAGGCTGAAGCTACAGAAAATAGAAAGATGATAGATGTGACCCCACAAGGCCACCTCTGTGGAGGGGAGAGAAAGACACCCAGAACAGCCTCCGGGGTACGATCTGAATTCCGGCCACCTGCCAGACTCCGTCCATCTCCACGGCCCTTCCTTTACTTTGCCTTGTTACAGTGTTAAATCTGAAATCACCCCACGGAGGCCACTGCTCACATATGCAATTGGCAAGAGTGTTTTATTTCGCCAAAACCTGCATGCAAGGGTCAAACCATTTTTACAAAATGGCGACCTAGCAAAGTCACGAAAGCCTTTTTATAGGAAACTAGGGGAATTCTAGCAAAGGTTAGGTAATCTAAAACCACCTTGGTGGGGAAATTACAAGGGTTGATTCCTGATTGGCTTTTGTCCAGGTAGTTGGTAGACTGCATTCTTGCGCCAAGAACATTTCACCACAGGATTCGATAAGCTATTTTCCCATTCTAATGGTTCCTTGAATTGGTGACCTATGGCCTAGTTCTAGGACTGGTGACTTTTCTTTTAAAGTCATGCCTGGTCCTAGAGTGGAGACACAGTGGAGTTTATGTCGTCCTTTCTATAGGAAGCCCACTCAGCCCGGACCACCCCAGTACTGTTTGGCAGGGACCAGTTGGGTCAGGCGCTACCTCTGTGTTTGTTTTGTTTTGTTTTGTTTGTTTCCTTGAGAGGGCTTAAGCTCATTCCAACTGAAAGTGTACTCAAGTCTGCTGAGGAAGCCCTGGTCCTATGACGAAACAGAAACATCATGGTGTCTTATTGGTTTCTTTCATTTGTTGAGTTCTCTAAAGGAAGGAAGGGCAGGTCTGGGTTAAAAGACTCCAGATTTGGCTGACAGAGAAAAGCGGAAGGTTGCTGTAAGTTAGGAAACAATCTAGCAGAGTCTGGAATAAGGCACAGAAACTGGCTCCAGAGGGCGAGTGATGACAGCTAGGAGGACACTGACTGGCCAGCAGGGGAAAGGTCTGGGGGTTGGACCGGGGACTTGGGATTTATCCTGATGTCAATGTAGAGAAGGTAGAGAGCAAAAGCAGAATCTGAAAGAAACAACTAAGTACACACTGGTTACGAGAGTGGCTGAGCTAATTTAACAGGGAGAAGGGAGCAAGGTAGTGCAGCCTCAGAATGAAAAGGGGAATAATAAGTATTCGAACAGATCACTGATCATGTGAAAAAGGGTGGCAGTTATCACTTAGAACTGAATCTTAAAATTTGCTGTATCATTTCATTATTTTACTCAAAATGGTCAGCCTTCGTTAGACTTTTTATAGGGAAATCTGCTGCTCCTTTACGAGGGGTCTTGGAAACAGCATCTAAACTGCTCCTGTAAAAATGAGTATCAGAGGGGAAGAGAGTGAGAGTGACAGAAAGAGGGGCCAAAGCGGGTGGCTTTCAGAGGAGCACACCTGTGGACGGATGCTCGGTGACACAAGGAGGCTCATGGCAACCTCATTTCCTCATCCATAGATGAAAATACCTTCTAGTCTTTGAAAAGCATTGGGTAGTGGTGATGTTATAAAGAATGAAAAATCCCAGTTGTTCAATTTTTACCAATAAAGACTCAGAAGCCAGAAGCTGGGGTGAAAACCCATAGCTCAGAGGCAGAGAAAGTTCCCAGCTGATCTTCCTACTTGGCAGACATCCCAGAAGGAAAAAGCCTTTCTACTCAGTTCACATCCCAGAAGGCAAAAACCCAAAAGCCTAAAATGTCAAAAGCTCAAAAGGCCAAAAATTTAAAGCTTAAAGCCCCCAAAAGCCAAAAGTCCATTTTCCTTCTCCACACTGTCTTAAATACCCATCTCTCAAAGTCCCTCCTTTCTGTTTAATCCCTGTCAGCTAGGTACTTGCTCAGCCTCTTGACCTAGGGTTGACTTTATATAGCTGATGTTTACAGAAAGCTTTTGAATTAAAAGTGTGTGCTAGGGCTGAGCCACTCCATGACTAGAAACAGATTTTTAAAGTTCACAATCTCAGGGTTCAACAATGAGATCAAATATTCTGCAACATGGCGGGGTTGGAACATTGTATAATTTTCAGTTGAACAATGCATATCATTGTTAGAAAACTAACACTGGACAACTTCTATTTCACTGTATCTTGTTTCAGAGGAATGAAAAAGACAGAAGATAGAGTCTCCGTCCAGAATCACGTGTGCTTGCTTCACTGCTAGCAGGTAAGGGCTTGGACTCAGAGTCCTGGATGATAGATGGCCGAAATTGGAAAGGTGGTGTCAGAAACTGTTTAATTGGGTACATTCATTGCATTTCTCCTTATGGTAAAGCGTGGGGCTTCTCTGTAGAATTAACTACCTGTGAAGTAAGCCTTGTACTGATCATGTCTTCACTCAGGGATATGAGTTGCCAGAGGGAAGGAAAGAGGTGCTTATGGGAAGGTGCAGACCTCAGACAGCCCCGCCCCCCTCTTACTGGTGTTAAGAGTTGGGTGGATCTCTGTAGAAGCTTCAGCAAATGTTCCCTGGTCCACCGTGTGGAGAAAGGGAGCCTACATCCAGAAGAGTCCACACCCCCTGCCTCCGGGAGACCATTCTGAGGGACCTTGTCTCCAAGGGCATCCATGAGCTTCCAATTCTCTTCTGCCTGTTACCATAGTTTCGTGTATTGAAGGCCTGGCTCCCTGGCTACTGATACTGTTTTGACAGGTCCTGGAAATTTAAGAGGCAGGGCTTGGATGTAGGAAATAGGTCAGTGGGATTATATCTTGCCTTGCTGCTTTGCCTCTTTCCTCTCTCTCTCTGTCTGTCTGTCTGTCTGTCTCTCCCTCCCCTGCCTTTTCAGTCTCCTCCCCCTCCTCGCGCCTGGTCACCATTAGCTGAGCACCTCTGATCCACCATACCCTTCTGCTGTGATTTCCTGCCCTAGACTGCAACTGTGAACCGAAATAAATATTTTCTCCTTTAAATCGTTTTTCTGGGGTATTTGCACAGCAATAGAAGACTATTGAATGCACACACCCCATACATACACACACACATATACAATTCTCCATCTCTGTGCATGTAAAGCTCTAAGTGAAGAGAATCCATCATGTCAAGACATGATCCTTTCCTCCTCTGTCTACCCTTGTTTCTTCTCAGTCACTGCCCTCCCCATGAGAAATCGCTTGTCTCTATTTCAGGCAGACACATGCTAGACCCTGCTTCGTGTGTCCCCAGGCCGCAACCTTCTGTCTGTGGCATCTCTTTCCCCAACATGTCACTTCTCCTCCTACTGAGAAGGGACACTCCAGAACCCAGCTGTTCTGTGGACTCTTCTCCACCACTTGGGAGGCCTGGTGAGGACACAGGAAGTTGTCTGGAGACACTGTGGAGCTCAGTTTGGAGATGCTGACAGATGTCCTGTGCATAAAGCAAGGACACAGGCAACTGAAAGTGTCTGAGAGGCTGGAAGTTTGAGCACCAGCCCCGAGTACTCCAGCAGCGTGACTTTCGTTAGGCTCTTGTTTTATTGAGTGTAGACCGCTTAAGAGATCTGTCTAGATGTCTGGCTTGATGGTATTTCCATTTTGAAACTGGATCAAAAAAATACAGCGATAGGTAGTCAGTTTCCCCAGCTTGGTTCTGCCCTTCATGTAATATTCATGTCAACTCTTTCTGCAAACTTTTAGCGTTTTTGAATTAGCTAGACCCAATTTGCTTTATGATAGCTTCAGTTTTTAATGCTTGGCCATCAGACTCATCCTTTGAAATCACCAGTTCTCTGCTGGCTATTCCCTGGATGGCTGTTAGCAATGAGGCCATTTGGCTCTTCTAATTTTCTTATTTCATTTCTCTTTCTCACAGTGTTCCTTAATTTATGATTCTAAGATCATGGTCTTCTAATGCTGACTTTTATTGAGTTTTGCATCGAGACTAAAGGTGGTTCTTCTTCAGTTACTTGAAAGGATATGCTGGGTTTCAGCTCTATGCCAACACTGTGCTGGATGTTGAACAAGCCATGGGAAATAAAATATAATATATGTTTCTCATTGTCTACTAATATTTTCCTGTCATCTCCTTCCTTTGAGACTGGGTCTCATGTATATAGTTAGTATGGCCTTGAACTTATGACCTTCCCATCTTTACGTCTTAAGAGCTAGGATTACAAGGTGGAGCCACCTGGCCCTGGTTTGCGCAGTGCTGAGTATAGAGACCATGGCTTTATGCGTGCCAGGCAAGCACACTAATGAGCCACATCCCTAGCCCTACTTCTCCCTGTTTTGGATAGTAACAAAGCCCACGTCAGTTATCAGAGACTGTCACATGGTCCAGAAGAGGCCAGTTTGAACCCTTCTCCAGCATTTTCCTACCATGTCTGCTGAGAGGTTGTTGACTGTGGGATAGAGGGGTTATAAGTCCAGCCTGCTCTTGTTAGGGTAATCCTCTTTCCCCAACTCCTGAACTCAGAGAGGACAAAGCAAAAGGCAAAGAGAAGCCAATAACAAGAATCCCAAAGCAGGCGCTCTGGCCTCAGGCATCCTGTGTGGTTTTTTCTGTGGGTGGGGTGTAGGAAATTAAATTCTTCTACCCACTTAAGTGACCTTGCTTCACTGCTGCTATTTGCTGATGACGACTCCACAGTGAGACAGAAACCAAGCGTTTGAGTACAAATGTTTCTTACAATAGAGTGCTTACCTGTGGCGGAGCTGCCTGGAAAATTCTTATACCCAGTCCACTGAGGTTCTTGTTTTCCTGGTTGATTTTCTCAAGGCAACACTTAGTTGCACCTAGTACCCTGATTCTTTGTTCTAAGTCAGGGACAGGAAGTAAGAGCCTTCGTATTCTCCATTATGGATTCACACTAATGAAAAGCAGTAAAGTTGTGATTGGTGAATGATCCGGTCCTGTGTCACCTGTCAAGACGCAGCTGTGCTGGTAGCAAGATGCTGGAATTTCAGTGGGGTCAGACTTACCCATCTCTGGGGACTTCTGTGTTCCCTTTCCAGACTGGTCGGTGGGCGAGGGCCACAATACACTCTGCCGTAAGTAAGAGGGGGCTCTTTCCACCCTTCAGGTCCTCTGCAGAACGGCCCAAATTTACCAGGACAAACTCAGACCAACTTGTTCATGACTTTCTCAGTTTCTCAGAAAAATCGAAAGACACTGAGCCAAATTCAGAGCATGAGGGAAGATAATAAAATGCCTGGGATCCCAGGCTCCAGCCCCCCAAAATGGCGCTACCCATATTTAGGGTGGGCCTTCCCACCTCGGTTAACACAATCAACTCTTCCATCCATATGGCCAGAGGCTCATCTCCTGTGTGATTCTAGATTCTGTCAAGTTGAAAATCAATATAAACTATTCCCCAGGGCTCCTGACACAAGCCCAGTGTCTGCTAGATCCTAGTAGACTATATCACTGCAAGCAGGGCCTTCTCCTCCATAGATGTACACCAGGGCCAGCACAGGCCCCAGCACACAGACAGGCAGGCAGTGACCCTAGACAGAAGGACAATGCCTCAGAACAGAAGGCCACAGGATTCATCCCAGTGCTGGGTCTCCTGACCTGGGCTAGCCGCCAGCCCTTAACCAGTCCCTCAGACATCTGTTTAAGAGTCGGTCTTCTGGGAGGGGAAACTATTGGAAAACTAGTTTCACTCTGAAGACTTCTTTTTTAAAGACAGAAACATCAAGACCCTTTCTGCCAGTTATAGGCTAAGCGTCCTCAGGAAAGCTATTTAACCTTCCCCAAATCTCAGTTGCTTGTATGTAAAATTTAAAAAATAATAATGATTTCCTTCTAGGGCTGTTTGAGGACAAAAGTCAATATGAGAAAATGAAAAGCTGTTCAGACAGTGGGGCATTCAGAATAGAATAATGTCCAGTAACCAGGCTGGCCAGGACTTTGCTACCATGGTTGAGCAGCCTGTTAGCTTGCATGGTGGTGGGGTGAAGTAGGTAAGCTTTGCGTTTAAGAACCGCGCACTCTGCGGTTGGAGTGGGCTCTGAAAACCGACAAGGACGGAGCAGGGAAGGCAGCTCCGGTGCTGCTGGGCTCCACAGAGCTGATGTGGGAACCATTCACTAATCAAGGACCAAGCTCTGCTGATTCCCAGTCTCAAGGGAAAGTCCCTTGTAGGGACAATGAAGGAGAGAAGTGTTTTCTATCTTCTTCCTCTCCCAGAATCCTTTGTACCTGATGCTCAGATCTCAAAACAACACAATTCCCAAATGCACCCCAAATCACCCTTTCTCTCGCGACTTTGTTGAGCTGGATTATCAATATTTTACTTTCTGTTAATATAATAAATTGTAGTTTATTTCCTATCTCCCTGATCTCTGAGGAGATTAAACATCTTTTCATACATTTATCAACCATTTGCCTGTTCTCTTAGGATTCCATTACTTAACAAAATGGAATCATTTTAAGAATTGGATCAGGACCCAGCATTCATTGTAGTGATTCTACTTTTCATATAAACTTATGACGTTAGTTCATCTGTTTAATTTTACAATGGTGCAGTGTTATACGGCACACACTTTTTTTTCTGTCTTCATCTCAAAGATTCCTTACATGAGATAGAATTCTTTCATCTTTTGGATTCACCATGATTCAAATCTAGAAATAAAAGTTAGAGTAAACTTATAATTTGCTGTTCATCTAAGCTTGAGCTTACTTTGGCTTGAGTGAAATCACCCTCTTGATAGTACTTAAAATGTTTTTGCTCTACCTGAAAAACAGTATGGGTGGCAGGCTTTTGAAGAAGGAAGTTGCAAGACATTTAGAATGCTCAATTTAGGATTTCAGAAATTCCTACTGCATGCTTCCACTGACCATTCTGCCACTGTCAGCCATCTGTCTGGTCCTTTGTAAATGGGGACAGGTTGGGGACTGGGCCATGTCAGTGATGTCCAGCCCTAGCTACACATTGG
The DNA here is from genome assembly GCA_028658305.1 of Pachyuromys duprasi. NCBI lineage: Eukaryota > Metazoa > Chordata > Mammalia > Rodentia > Muridae > Pachyuromys > Pachyuromys duprasi. The sequence goes on along the minus strand of CM053752.1, from coordinate 5,512,673 downwards.
AAATACCTGAAAAACTTTAAAGATGATTTTAAATTTTCTTTAGGAATAAAAAAAAAGCCCAAATCTGCTAAATCAAAGTCTCCAAGAATAGGACCTCTGCATTGATACTTTATAAAAATATTTCAGATGGTCCTCATATTCTTTAACAGTCATCGCTAAGATTCTAAAATACATTATACCAGGGCAGTATATCAATCTCTTCTGTGGCCTTTAACCTGTAAAGCACAGCACCTATTTCCCTACATGGTGTGATGGAATTTATAACCAGGCTCAGTGCCTGGCCTGGAAATGTTTGCTAGAGGCTGAAATCGTTTGTAAACCTTAATGCTTTCCCTACTCCTATGATGGTCTCTAGATGAAGCATTATCATTTTGTTGAGCCAAAATGTAAGTGAACAGAGCAGAGTGAATTAATCATGGACGATTAGTCACATGAGTCAATAATCCCCAAAGTCATGCAGAGGTCTCTTCTCCTAGCTCCACTTTGGGGCTAAATTTAACATTTAGGTACAAAGTGAGCACCTAAGATTATATGTGTGTGTGTGTATGTAAAGCATATAATTCATATAAGTATATATTATATATAAGATATATATCAACATATTTCCCGTAGGAGGTGTTTGGTGACAGTTGTGGTTGACAAGAACAATGTATCCAGCATAAGGTGTGCCTGAAATTTACTAATAAAACATATTTCTGCTGAAGAAAATTACTGGGTAGGCGAAACTCCTAAAGGACAAAGATGCTTCGTATTTCCCTTATGTACATGATGAAGACTTCACTCGCAGGCGGCAGGGGCTCACCTTGAATTACAGTGTGAACCGTTTGACACACACACACGCTGTCTCCATTTGGCAACCCTATCCCTAAGGTTCCAAGCATATGTTTTGATTATTAAAACGTGGGTTTTGTGTTATAGATCCAACCAGCATGTTCTTACAGATGGCTTCCCATCAGTCCCTTCTCTGTTGAGTCAGTAGCAGGCACAGGCAGAGGTTGGTCCATTGTGAAGTTTGAAGGCCACAGGTTCAGGAAAATATGAGGTCACAGCACCAAAGATTTGCATTCTTCAGTTCAAAAGCCACACACCGTATAGAGGAATGTGCTGGGAGTCTTTGAAGCCTGGTTTATATAACTTCACATTTCAAAGAGAAGTGCATTCCTCCGCCCACTGACTTCGGTTGCTTTAGAAGGATGATTTTTTTTAACTGATTTTTGATAGAACTGAAAAGTCCACTTAACATTTCGGTTGTGTTAGTAATAGAGGCCTGGGCTTGCCATGAGCTTCCTGTTTCAAAGGCCTTCTTCTCAAAGCTACAAGGACACAAATATGGCATCACCTTGCCAGTAGGGAAGTTTGCATCCTCATGAAAGGCAGTTGTAGAAGGCAGACTGGAGCAGAGAGGATGTGTCCACGGGCTTCTCTTACCTTGGAGGAAATAAATGCTCATTGGATTTTTCTCTACATATTTTTTCATTTGTGTATTTTAAAGTTGTACTTGATACAGGGTCTCATGAAATCCGGGGTGGCCTTGAACTCCTCCAGTCCTTCTAGCCCTGACCTCAGTGTGCATCTTAATTTTAAGCATAGGTGTCTTAACTGCCTTCCCAAGACCACCATTCACCTGCAGAGCTCATTTCATCTTGCAAAACTGAGACTCTACACACACCGAATTGAAACTTTCCGTTCCCTGTGCCCCAAAGCCTGACAACTCCATTGTACTTCCTGCCCCTGAATTGAGTCATCAGGTGCTTGTCTGTCTGTGACTGGCTTCTTTCACTCAGCACACTAGCCTCAAAGGAGAGTTCTTAAAGAGCTTAGATTTCCAGGTGGCCTATGTGTCCAGCCGTGTGTGTTCAGCCCGAGATGTCTCAATAGGCTTGAGCAGCCTCTTAATTCTGACTGGATGTAAGTTTGTGTGTGGCCGTAAGGAGACAGCACTCACAGAGTCTTTGAACCCATCCATGGGCACCGTTGGCCTTCAAGAGCACCTGTACTGTCACCTCAGGTTGAGGCAGGAGGCTGAGGCAAGTGGTTGTAAATTTAAGACTAGCCTGGTCTACACAGTGAGACCCTATCAAGAAAAGAAAGGGAGAAAAGAGAAAGGGGGAGGGAGCCCATCCACATGCCCAAGCACCATTTGTGGAGGTGGGTAAGATCCTCCTCCGGAGAGGCCAGCAGAGAAGGCAGCCAGGCTGACTCAGCCTTCGCCAGCCCCCAGCCCACAGGGGCTCTGTTCTTGATTATGGGTGTGTGTTGCCATCTGGCATGTGGGTAATAGCGGTGGGCATGGGAGGCTCAGGCCCTCCATGTCACATGTTGCTGTTATTTCTTTTTAACTGTCATCATGCAGCCAGAACTGGAGGAGTGAAACATTGGATCCCGGATTATTTGATCTGCTTCTCCCTCCCTCCCCTTGTTTGTTATCTAAGGGACGGCTGCCTCTGGCCAACTGGCTTCAGGGCATTCCTCCCTGGCCACCTAGGGGCAGCTTCTTCTCCCAATGCCTTTCGGAGATGTCTCAGTTGTTTAAAAGCTGTTTGGTGGAGTTTTCTTATTTTAAGTAAGTGCCATCCATGGGAGCCTTTAGGCAAATTTCTGTACATTTCATTAAACTTTTATCTTGGAGGAAAATACACACCTCCATATCCCATCCATTACTCTGGCTATTTCTATTTGTGAGATAAGAATTTCAGCTGAAGATTTGCCTCCACGGTGCAGTGTTTCACCAGAATGCCCTTTTCTTGGTTTGGTTTCTGTTATCATGATAAAATGCCATGACCAAAAAAGCAACTTAAGGAGGAAAGGGTTAGTTTGGCTGATCCTCCTGGATCACAGTTGAGACGCTAAGGCAGGAAATCAAGGCAGGAACCTGGAGACAGGAACTAAAGCAGAGCCCATGCATGAACAATCTTATTGGCTTGCTCCCCATGGCCTGTCCGATACATGCCAGCAACACCTGCCCAGGAGTGGCACCTCCCACAGTTTTCTGGACCCTCCTACATCAATCATTAATCAAGCAAATATCCCACAGACCTACCTACAGACCAGCCTTATGGAGGCATTTTCTCGGTTAAGATTTCCTCTTCCCAGATATGTTTAGGTTTGTGTCAAGTTGGCAAACACTACCAGCACAGCCTTCTACTATTATGATCCTGTAATAGAAACGTATGAGGTCATATTAATTGTCACTGTCATACTTGCTTTCTTCTTGTGCTCTTTAAAAAGCCTCTCCCTTCTCTGTTGGGCTCCGGGACACACTTATTTAGGTGCTTCTCATTCCCTTCAGCTAGTAGACCGAGGTGTCCTTCAATAGCAGAGTCTCACCCTGTCCAACACAGGAAGAGTTTTTGTGTGGGGGAGAAGCTGATGGCCAGGCCAAGCTGATGACAGAGGCTGCTGTCCTGCTGCACACAGAAGCAAATTTGATACTGGGTTAACTGGTATACCCACATTCGTAGTCTGCTATCTAAAACTGGGTACTAGGGTTTCCTTTAAGAACACACGCTATTGCCAGACACGCTGTGTCACACCTGTGATCCCAGCACTCAGGGAGGCAGAGGCAGGCGGAGCTCTGTGAGTTCGAGGCCAGCTTGGTCTACAAAGCAAGTCTAGGCCGGCCAAGGATACACAGAGAAACCCTGTCTCAAAAAACAAAACAAAAGAACACACACTCTCCTCCCAGTTACTCAGAAATGTCTCATTCATCCCTAAAGGAGTGTAGTGCACTAAGTTAGGACCTGTGGATGTATCAAGGCATGCCAGGGAGGCCTTGCGAAGAAGAAGGAGAGAGTCTCACACTCCAGGGTATAAATACGTGGCTGAGAGACGGTGGTGGGAAGTCGCAGGGTAGACTTCTGGATTTAGAAATCACAGATGACTCAGTGTCCAGTTTTCCTGGCACACACACTAGGCACGGGTACCACATTAGCAGCTCACAGGCCGGGTCTAGCTCAACCCTTGGAAGCATCATTGGGTATTTTTCCTCCTTGTATGGAAGGAAGGAGAAGGGGCCTTTTCTAGGTGTCTTTGCTCAACATTCATACTTTTTATTACTCTGTCCCATAGTGCTGAACCCTGCTGCATCATAGCTCATTCCCTGGTTCTACCCCACACCCACTTCCCAAAAGACAGATGGGAAGGCTCCAGACAGCCCACTTTTACCAGATTTGAGCTGCCTTGAAGTTTTTTTTACTCCAAGTCTATGGGACATGTGTATGGAGAAATATTATTCTCAGAATGTATTTTTAAAGACAGTGATTTTGCAAATCACATGATATATCCGGCGGCGCACACTGGGGAAGCCTTTGTGTGTTTTCAAAATTCCTTCTCCCTTCTATGATTCCCATTGTGGAGGAAAAAAATAAACACTGATGTTTGAGTCTTTGGAGCCTTGCTAGAGATTTTCAGAAGCTAGGGAAAAATGTAGAGCTATTCCAAGAGGCACGCTGGGCCGAGAGACCAGCTGTCAGAATTCAGATCCCGTGTGCACATACATGCCACAGCTGAAACTCACCTTCTACCATCCAGCCTGCACAGAGGGAGCTGCCTGCCGAGGGTCCCCATCTGCTGAGAAAGCTGGGGCCCAGAAAGATTGTGGAAGCAGGAGTTTAGATTCAAGCCCTCTGCCCCCGAGTCTAGCTCGCCTGGCATCCGAGGAAAGGCATTTCAGCTCATTAAAATCTGGCTTTCCATTCTCGGATTCCTGCTCTCTCACGATCTGGTCTGTCACCTTAGCACCCTGGAAAGTCCCCAGAGAACACTGCCCTTGGGACAGGCCTATGACTGCCCTGTGACCTTTTCATAAAACACTTAAGTTCTAGCTGACCAGCCCATTGCCCTGGCTTACTCGAGGCCATGTCCCTGCCTCTCTCGCTGTTGCATGCCGTGTATGCAGCACTTGCTTTGGAATGAGCATGTGTTCCTTGGTCAGAGGCTCAGGGCTACTGGCCCTGCACCCCTCCAGCTGCAGAGGGGACGGCCATGTCTGCCCCCTGCACTGCCACCAACACACACCTCAGGTTAAGTCTCAGATGAGCATCTGGCCTTCATCATGCTGTTGCTCCTCGACACAGCACGTTTTCAGGAAATTCTGCTTTCATGCTTCCTGCTGATGGACATAGAGGTGGGAGGATGGATGGGGACGTTAAACTGTATGCACATCCGTTGAGTTTCTTCAGAGCTATCAGTGAGAAAGCGCTGCAACAGAATTAAATTTCAGCCTGCTTCACCACAGTCTGAATAAACACAGTGTTATCTAAGTGCGTTGGAAGGTTTCCATCAGAGCATGACACATAGGTCATGAACAAATGCTATATGATGGGTAAATAAATGGTCTCGGGCCTTGCTTAAGCGGAGAGAGCTGCTGGTTGTCTGCTTTCGTTCTCATTTAGAGCCATCACAATAGTGGAGAGTTTCAGGCATAAGGACAGAAAAGCTGGCAGCATCCTCTCTTTGTATATCCTCCTGGGTGGATACTCTTCTGTCTTCCTGCCCCTCCCACGGTGTTTCCAGACTTTCTCAGGCTTTCACCTTTTTTGTTTTCAAAGACAAGCCTAGGATGTTAGCCAAGAAGCTATGGCCATGCTCATGGGGACATAAAGCTCCAGCCATGCCCATGGGGACAATTAGAAACTGCTTTTAATGAGGAAGTTGTGGATACTCAAGTTCCCCAGTCTTCCTTCCTCTCCTTCTAGAAACATTTTAAATTAGAAGGAAAAAAATTGGTTCTTTAGCTTTTAAAAATATAGCATTCATTGGCTCGCCCTGTTCCTCCACAGAGGCCACGTTCCTTAGTCACTTCTCAGCCATGTATTTTCTGCATGATGTGACAGTATGTTGTTACCGGAACATCCTTTAGGTTTCTTTCTCTTAGATCTTTGCATGGTTCTCTTACATGCAGGTCCCCTCATGTGCATTCACGAAGCACGCGTCGACCGCAGCGGCAGTCTCTGGGAGAGCCTCGGACCCTGTGCAGTTGTATGGATTGGCTTTTGGCGTCTGAGAGCAGCAGTGCTTTTAGTTTCACATCAGTCAGCCTCTGTGCCTTAGATCACTTTACTAAAACTCCATGCTCATAAGAATAATAAAAGGAAATAAAATATGGATGGGCAGTGGTGGCACACACCTTTAATCTCAGCACTCGGGAGGCAGAGGCAGGTGGCTCTCTGAGGCCAGCCTGCTCTGCACAGTGAGTTCTAGGACAGCCAGGGCTACACAGAGAAACCCTGTCTTAAAAAAAAACAGAACCAAAGAATAAAAAATAAAATATACACTGAATGTGCCAAAAGAAAATATTCCAGAATCAATCATGGAGTTTTCGAGACAGAGTCTCATGTAACCCAGGCTGACCTCAAACTCACCAGGTAGCCAAGGATGACCTTGAACTTCTGATCCTCCTGCACCTTCCTAGTGCTGGGCTTATGTTTGGCCACCATCCCTGTGTGTTACACAACTGAGGGTCGGCCGCAATTGTTAGGATTTTTGTCGGTACATTTCTATAGTATTTTATTTCAAACTATCAGTTATCTTCTTGTGTTTTTCTTTAAAATGACCTTTATTACTAAGTTATTCTGTTGTCTCTACACTACACGGTGCCAGAATGCAAGTAGAGCACCTTATGATATAAATACTTACAGAAACACCCTCGGTGTGGTGAGTCTGGACTACCGAAGAGGTGCTGATAACCTCTGTCCACACCAGTCATCATTTGTCCCTTCAAGAAGTGCATAGCCTGCCAAAACACTTGAGTCCCTTCTGGTCTCCAGATGGCAATCTAATAGTGCAAATGATTTGTGGGTCGCAGTTTGACGAAAGGGGACATCTTTATTATCAGAAGAGTAAAAGGCTAGTTTTGATCTGTGTTTTAAAAAAAGAAGAGATTGTTTTTTATTATTTTCCAGTTTCTAAATTGTAGTTCTGCAGTTAACATAGAAGGCTGCACAGTCCTTTGCAATAGTTTGCTACTGGGATAGTGCAAGGTGTTAATGGGAAACTAGATCATTTAGTCAAACTGTTTGAGCATCTAAATGATAATATTCGCAGTTACTGACAAGATCAGGATAGGGAGATCTTGGACCATATCAACCATGAGTATCGTTAAAAGCTGCTTCTTTGGTTTTTGAGGCAATGTCTTACTCTGTAGCCCAGGCTAGCCTCAAACTCATGCTGTTCCTCCCTCGGGCTCTCAAATGCTGGAATTACAGGTGTGCAGCACCACACATGGCTTATTCTAATCGGATAGCATGTGTGTTTGTGTTCTATGCGCTGCATCCATGTGCGTGTGAGTGTGTGTGTATGCATGTCCACATCCATATGTGTCTGTGTGTGCATGTTCATTCGTGGGTGCGTGGGCACATGTGTGTGTGATTCTTCTTAACTATGCTTTGTGCATGTGATGCACGTGTGTGTGTGTGTGTGTGTGTGTGCGCGCGCGCGCGCGCGTATAGATCCAAGAATGACATCAGAAGTTTTCCTCAGTTACTCTTCACCGTATTCTTGGAGGCAGGGTCTCTCAGCTGAGTCCACCAGAATGTCTAGCCTAGCTGAGCATTTTTTGTTCCAGGGACTGCCTGTGTCTGTGTTTGAGGCTCTGGAATTACAGGTTGGGTGTCACACCCAGCCAGCATGTATGTGGGTGGTGGGGAGCTGAACTTAGCCTCATGCTTTCACTACAAGATCTTTATCCACTGAGCCATTTCCCCCAGCTCCAGTGGCTTTTGAAAATTATATGTAAAAAAGAAATCGTTACAATTTTTCTCTGGTGTGTACGATCAAGAATGCCTGTTTAACCTGTTCTTATATTTTTCATTACAATAAATATTTAATGAAATGTCAAAGGCAGAATTTTGTGTAAGTTCTGAAGTAGCTTCCCTCAGGAAACTGGCTAATACCAGAGAAGTCGATAAGCCCACCGGAGACTGTGGCTTTTGTCCTGGTTGTAAAGACAAGCAGTCAAGGTGTCGGCACCCTTTCTTTACCCGTCCGTCAGGCGTACTCACGGTTTGGTTCTTGGGGGGGCTACAGGAAAGCATTAGCAGGGATAACAAAATGGACGGCACGTTCAGTGAGTGACCACACCGAAGTGCTTAGCATTGTTGTGGCTTTGGACAGTCACCACATGCTTTCAGGATGGCTGGTTGTTAGGCCATTAGGGTTTTACCATGGACTTGAGTGTTCACCCTGTGGAAACTTTGGTTGTAATCGCACACAGCATCCTGTTTCTCCAGAGCTGAGCAGGAACCTCTGGCTCCACACACACCCTTCACTCTAAAGTCGGGCATTTCACGTCACCTTGATGACGCTGATGCCTCAGTTTTTATGTATGAATAGGAATGCAAAGATTAGCAAACATTTGGCATTGGCTTTCTCTTTTAGCGGGAAGGTACAGCAGGGGTTGCTGGCGCTGTGGAGCGCATCTCTCTGCAGCCTCTACGCCCATCACACTATTCCTCTCTGAGGAATGAACATTCCCCCAGAGCATAGAGAAGCTTCTCTGTTGTCTGTGGTAAAGTCCTTCAGATCTGGAATGTTGGAATTTCGAAGGGCTGTGACCTTAAATAAGTGATTTACATGCTTGCAGTTCTGTGTTTTAGTTTTAGAGCATTGGAAGACAGAGGGCACAGGATCATAGCTCAAGGCTAGCCCCGGCTACGTATCAAGATCTTTGTCAAAAAATATCGTTATAAATCATGACCCACTCCATGTCAGTATTGTTGTGCACTCTCTGAACTCTGAATTAGTTCCTCTTTGTACTTTTTCCTTGTACATGGGTGAGATTGTGCCAGCACTATTTACAAGAAGAATTGCCCTTGCTAGTAGATTGTCTTTTTACCAGTTGACAGTGTATATACACATAAACACACACACATACACACACACACACACACAGATCTAGACTTGGGAATTTGCTAATCTGATCATTGATTTACTTTTATTTTCTGTCTTAATGGAAATACCATGTTTTTTTTTATTACTCTAGCCTTTTTCTGTCTCTGTCTCTCTTTTGTTTTTTATTGAAAATAGATTTTTTCTCACATAGTATGTTCTGATTATGGCTTCCCCTCCTTCAAGTTCCTCTCCATCTCCTTTCCCATCCCAACCCACCCCTTTCTGTCTCTCATTAGAAAAAAATGGGATTCTAAGGGATAATAATAAAATATAATAATGTAGAACAAAAACTAACACATCATAATTGGACAAAGCAGTCAAACAGAAGGAAAAGAGCCCAGGAAAAGCAACAATAAACAGATACACATTTAGGAATCCCATAAAAACACTAAACTGGAAGCTATAATATATGAACAAAGGATCTGTACGGTGAAAAGAGAGCATATATAATAGAATATAATTCAATATATAATATTAATAGTATAAAATACATTATATTAACATATACAGTATATTATAATATATTGTATGATAAATATAATAAGTTGATATTTATATAATTAACATACCATGAATTATATAATATATACTAAAATAAAAATAAATATATAATAAAACTTAAAATTGGATATAGATTTTAAAAAGGAAAAGCCTTGATTCAATATTCTGAGTCAAGAAACCTCCAGTGATGCCCATGAGTTCATTTTCTGTTGGACATCTACTGCTGGGCATGTAGCCCTCCCTTAAGAGTAGTTTTTGGGGAAGGGGCACCCTTGGGATATAAAGTAAATAAAGTAAATAAAATAAAAATTAAAAAAAAGAGTAGTTTGTTTTCCCAGTGAGACTCCCTTGAAGAAAACTAAATTTTCATTTTTAGGTGGTTATGAGTTGGAGACAGCTTCCTGGGTAGGGAAGGGGCTGTATTCACTTCTCCTTTCACGTCTAGGGCCCCATGTGGTGCCCACCCTTCCAGGCCCTGTGCATGCTGCCTCAGTCTCTCTGAGTTCATATGAGCTTGGATCCTGTTGATTTAGAGAGCTTTGTTTTCTTGGTGTCCTGGAAGTTTGGTGGCCTCTGATGTATGCTATCTTATCCATTTTCAAATAATGATAATTCGAGTTGGTTTTTTTTCAATGTGTATCTCTTTGCTCTCCCTCAATTCTCTTATTCCTCTAGCTAACACTTCAAGTACTATGTTGAATAGGTATGGAGAAAGTGGACAGCCTTGTCTTATTCCTGGTTTTAGTGGAATTACTTTGAGTAAGTTGATGCTGACTGTAAGCTTGCTGTAAACTTGTTTAGGTATGTCCCTTGTATCATTAATAGCTCCAAGACTTTTATCATGGAGGGGTATTAGATTTTATGAAATGATGATATAGTTTTTGTCATTCAATGTATCTATACCATAGATGATATGTATCATTTATGTTGTCGTTATTGTTTTGTGTTTGGTTGTTTGGTTTGGGTTTTTCACGGCAGAGTTTCTTTGTGTAGCCTTGGCTGTTCTGGACTGGCTTCGTAGACCAGGCTGGCCTCAAACTCACAGTGATCTGCCCGCCTCTGCTTCCCTGAGTGCTGGGATTAAAGGCGTGTACTCCAACCAGATTTTTGTGTTGTTTTGTTTTGGTGGGTGTTTCTTTTGGTGTGTTCTTGGATTAAGTTTGCAAGTATTTTGTTGAGAATTTCTGCATGTATGTTCTTAAGGGAAATTGGTCTGCAATTCTCTTTGCTGGTGCTTTATGTGGTTTAGGTATCAGGGTAACTGAGGCTTCATAAAACAAATTGGGCAGTGTTCCTTCTGTTTCTGTTTTGTTGAATAATTTGAGGAGTATTGGCGCTAACCTTTCTTTGAAAGTCTGGTGCAATTCTGTGCTGAAACCATCTGGTGCTGGTCTTTTTGTTTGTTTGGTAGACTTTTAGTGACTGCTTCTATTTCACTAGGGATTACAGGTTTGTTTAAATTGCTAATCAGAGTTTGATTTAATTTTGGTAAGCAGCATGTATTGAAAAAAATACCCATTTCTTTTAGGCTTTCCAATTTGGAGTACAGGTTTTTAAAGTATGTCCTTATGATCCTCTGGATTTCCCCAACGTCTGTTGTTATACCCTCCTTTCATCTTTATTTTTGTTAATTTGGATATTCTCTCTCCATCTTTTAGTTAATTTGAATAAGAATGTCATTTCTACTGATTTTCTCAAAGAACAAACTCTTTGTTTCATTGATCCTTTTTATTTGTTGTTATTTGTTTCTATTTTATTGGTTTGAGCCCTGAGTTTATTGCTTGCTATCTATTCCTTTTGTATGTGATTTCTTCCTTTTGTTCTAGGTAGTTCATGTGTACTGCTAAGTTACTAGTACTCTCTCTAATTTTTTTTAAATGTAGGAACTTAGTGCTATGAACTTGTCTCTTAGAACTGCCTTATTGTGTCTCATAAATTTGGATATGTTGTGTATTCATTTTCATTCAATTCTAGAAAGTCATTTCTTTCTTAATTTATTTTTTGGCTGATGTTTCACTCAGTAGTAAGTTGATCAGTTTCCATGAGTTTATAACCTTTCTTTTGTTTCTGTTCTTGCTGATATCCAGCTTTATCCCTCATTGTCTGATAGAATTCGGGGTGTTATTTCAGTTATTATTTTTTTTAATCTGTTGAGACTTGCTTTGTGTCTGAGTTCAGTTTTGCAAAAAGTTCTATGAGGTGCTGAGAGGAAGGTTGTGTGTGTGTGTTTGGGTGAAATGATCTGTAAATATCTAGTAGGCCATTTGGTTTTTAAGGTCAGCTAGCTTACAGCATTTCTGCTTAACTTTTGGTGGATGACCTATTGGCAAGAGTCAAGTGTGGAAGTCTCCCTCCATCTGTATGTGAGGGTCAATATGTGATTTAAACAGTAGTTGTGTTGCTTTTATGGCCTTTCATGCCCTTGTGAAGAATTGCAGTGTTCTCTTGGTGGATTTTCCTTTTCCCTATGGTGTCCTTCTTTATCTTTTCTGAATAGTTTTTGTTTGAAGTCGATCTTGTCAGATATTGAAAAGCCTATACCAGCTTGCTTCTTAGGTCCTTTTGCTTAGAATATCTTTTTCCATCCTTTTACCTGAGATGATGTCTTGGTATTAAGCTGTGTTTTGTGGATACAGCAGAAGGCTGAATCCTGTTTTTGCACCTGTTTTGTTAGTCTGTGCCCTTTTGTTGAGGGATTGAGACCATTGATATTGAGAAATATTAATGAGCAGTGTTTATTGATCCCTCTTATTTTATTGTTGTGGTTGTGGTTATGTGTGTGTTGTTTTCCCTTATTTTGATTTGCTTTTCTAGGATTATTTACTCCTTATGTTTTTCTGGGAGTGGTTAACTTTTTTAGGTTGAAGTTTTCCTTCTAGTGCCTTCTCTAGGGATGGATTTATAGATAGATATTGCTTAAATTTGGTTTTATCATGAAATGTCTTATTTTCTTCATCTACTGTGATTGAAAGTTTTGCTGGGTATAGTAATTTCAGCTGGTGTCTGTGGTCTCTTAGAGTCTGTAGCACATCTATCAAAGCCCTTCTTTCTTTTAGTGTCTCTATTGAGAAGTCAGGTATTCTAAGAGGTCTGCCTTTATGTGTTATATGGTCTTTCTCCCTTGCAGCTTTTAATATTCTTTCTTTGTTCTATATGTTTATTGTCTTAATTATTATGTGCCTAGGGGATTTCTTTTCTGGCCCAGTTTATTTGATGTTCTATATGCTTCTTGTTCCTTGATAGTCACCTCCTTTAGGCTAGGGAAATTTTCTTCTATGATTTTGTTGGAAGATATTTTTCTGTGCTGTTGACTTAGATTTCTTCTCCTTTCTCTATCCCTATTATTCTTAGATTTGGTCTTTTCATGGTAACCCCAGGTTTCCTGGATGTCTTGTGTCAGGAGTTTTTTTAGATTTAACATTTTCTTTGACAGAGGTATTCATTTCTTCTGTTGTTTCTTTAATTCCTGAGATTCCCTCTTCTGGCTCTTGTATTCTGTTGGTGGGACTTGCCTGTGAGATTCGTTTTTAAGTTCCAGGGTTTTTTATTTCTAGATTTCCTACAGTTTGGGTTTTCTGTGTTGATTCAGGTCTTGAACTATTTTATTTGTTTCCTTTCACTCTTTTTGCTCTCACAGATTTCTTTAAGAAATTTGTTCTTTTCTTCCTTAAGGACTTCTCTCATTTTCTTAAAGGCTTTTTAAGTCTTCTTGAGTTTCAACTATGTTGCAATACTCAGAGCTGGCTGTGGTAACATTGCTGTGCTCTAGTGGAGACATATTGTCCTGGCTGTTCTTGATTGTGTTCTTATGCTAGCATCTAGTCATCTGGGTTTGGGCTGATTGCGATTTCAGGTGCTGATATCTGGCTGTGTCTTGTTTGGGCAGGTGTTTTGTTCCTTGGTTTCTGCAGCCCTCTCTGAGTCTTAGGAGGGTGTGGTGGCTACATGTTGCCTGGTAGGGGATCCTGGGATCCTTTTAGGTGTGGTTACCTGAGGTTCTGGGTAAAATGTGTTTCTAGCTGTTGGGAGATGACAGGAATGAGGATGGGCCAGGAGCAGGGTGGTCTGAAGAGATCCACGTGAGGGAGGAAAGCAGTGTGTTCCACGAGGATCTGCTGAGTCCCCTGGGAATGGGGTCAGAGATCGAGGAGAGGCCAGAACAGGTGGTCCGCTGCAGAGCTGAGGATGAGACTGGGGGATGGGATTTAGAGGAGAGGAGGGAGAGAGATTTCAAGTTCTTTTACCTGCTTCCCTTGCTTACTTATTTCTCTGGCAGGCTTGGCTGATGAGTTCCAGAGAAAGCCTGCTGGACTTGGAGTTTGGGGAGGAAGTTTGGAGAAGAGCAGTGTAATCTCCTGGAGATGGGGTCAGAGAGGATGGGAGGCTGTAGCAGGTGGTCCCCTACAGCTCTGCGGTTAGGCTACCTGCCTCCCTGCCAGAAGAAAGTAATGAGTTGGAGGAAGGATGCTTAAAGGGGAAGGTCTGTGTGATCCACTGGGAGCAGAGAGCAAGGGCAAGCCATGCAGGTGGTATGCTACAGAGCTGGGGATATGATTCTTTTTGCTATTTCTTGACATACCAAGGAGTACTAGCCTTCCCTTTTGTTCTGTTGCTGTTGTGAGCTATTCTAGTTCTTCTGAATTTCCATAGGAACTATCGAATCTGTTGGCTAATTTGGAATGGAAGTGTTGAGGAAGGAGGAACCACTGAGGCTTTGATTGATGCTGTGCTACTCTGATCCATGTGTGTCATGTATCTTTTCACTTATTTAGGTCTTTGCTTTTTTTTTTCTCCACTGTTTTTTTTTTAACTTTTAGTTTATGGTTTCCATTTTGGAGGCATGGGGGTTACAGTGCCTTTTACCAATTCATTTTTTTAGTGGTGTTAAAAATGCTTTTTTCTCTTTAATTTTCTGATAGCGCATTGCTAGCTAGGTACACAAATGTACTTGGCCTTTGCACACTGGTGTTTCCCTCTACATTTCTATAGTCACTTACTAGTTCTAAAAGCTTTTAAAAGTAAATTCCCTAGAACTTTCTATATAGACAATAATCTCATCTTCAAGTAGACTCATTTTCTTCTTTTCCAATTTTTTCAAAGAATCTTTGGGAGAAAAGCACTCTTTATTTTTATTATTGCATAGCTGAAGCTCTGGTATAATGTCTAGTAGGAATGATGAGAGTTGATATTCTTGTCTTGTTTCCAGTCTTAAGGATAATGTAGGATAATGTGTTAGATTTCATTCGCAGCATGTTGATTTGGTATATAGACTTTCTTTTCTTCCAATGCCTTTGGTTTCATTATTGGAATAATGCTAACTGGAGTTGGAAGGTATTCACACCTTGGTAATTCTCTTGAATTTTTGGAAGTCATATTTGGTTAGACTTACCAGAGAAGTCATTTGAGCTTGGATTTTCGTGTACAGATTTAACTTTTTATTTAAATTCTTTAGCGAATAGAGGAGTATTTTAAGAACTGCAGTAACTGTGACCCATGAATTATTATGTTTTGCTTGAGTTTAATTTAAGATATTTGGTAATCTAATTTCTGTGTTATTTCTTCAGTTACTAGGTATAGATTTAAACTGTTTAGTTTTTAAGTATTGGGAGACTTTGTAGTTATCTTCCTCTTATTGATTTGTAGTTGAATCCAGTGATTAAGGAACATATTTCTTGATTTAAATCCTTACACAATTTTAGTGTGTGTTATGGCTTAGAATACTGTGTGCCTGGTTAAATGGCTGAAAATATGCATGTTTTGCTGGCGTCTGGTGAGTTACATGGTTCAGCACAGCTGATAGTACTGTTCAATGTCTCCATATCCTTGCTGCTTTTCCGGCTTTCTGGTCCAGTTAGTAAAGGAATATTACCATCCGTGATACCTTTTTGTGCCTCATTAGCTCGTGGGAGGAGAAAGATGCTGTAAATGTGGCCAGAAAGATGTAGTAACTTGACATAAGTGCACCCTCCATCAATGAGAACTAAAGCAGGGCTTGGGCATATTGTCCCGTGGATTTGGATCCTGAAAGGAGAAGTCAGATGCATCTCTGAACCGGTCAGGAGGACTGCGTGTAGCTTGCCAAATGCTATGATGGTGCCAGTAGCTCCTGCTTAGTGACTGCGTAGTTGTAGGGACGTTTGCTAAGTTACATTTGACTGAGCACGCATACCAGACTGTTTTAAATGTCTAAAAACATTTGAGACACAAAGGGTGGAGCAAAGTCATCTTCACCTGAGCTCTACCTGCTCAGCCTCAGTCCTGCCTCATTTTCCTCCCAAAGGCAATGACTGCCCCCTCTCAGCCAAAGACTTAATATACCATGCAGGGCACTGAAAACCCTGGGTTTACCAGAGCAGTTTGCGAGGTGAGGAGAGAGATGACCCAGTTCAAGCCTGCATTTCCCACGGAGGAGCCTGGCTGGAAGCGATTCTAATGCCGTGTTTCCAGAATGCCACCGTCATTTATAGAAAGCTTCAGTAGACCAGGTGCCCGCCCCGTCCAAACAGTCTGAGTGGGGGGCAGTACCCACAGCAGGCATGGAACACGGCCCATCTGTGCAGTCACTGTCAACAAAACGGCAGCGTTTTGGTTAGGGTTTCTATCACTTTGATGAAACATCGTAATCAGAAGCAAGTTAGGGAGGAAAGGGTTTGTTTGTATTGCTGTTCCACATCACTATCCATCACTGAGGGAAGTCAGGACAGGAACTCAAACAGGACAGCAACCTGGAGGCAGGAGCTGATGCAGAGGCCACGGAGGGTGCTGCTTACTGGCTCGCTCGCTCATTCTGCTTTCTTATAGAACCTAGGACCACCAGCCCAGGGATTGCCCCACTCACAATGGGCTGGGCCCTTCGCCACAGCCTAATCTTATGGAGGCATTTTCTCAACTGAGGCTCCCTCTTTTCAGATGACTTAGCTTGTGTCAAATTGAGATAAAACTAGCCAGCACTAGTGGCTAGCTACTAGTGGTCCAACCACATTTGTTGGACTTGCTAAATACCACACAGAGAGACAGTTTTTTGTGTGCTACACCATGCCTGGCATAAGGAGAAGCTTGTGGGCAGGCTCTGCACTCTGTGTGCCCTTTTCCAGCCAAAGCAATTTCATATTATTCACTTTTATATATTAGATTTTCAAATGAAATTTCACATGGAGATAGCATTATACTACTCAAAAAGAGTCTGTGAGTCACTGAGCTAAAGGAACCAACGATCTTTGCTTGGAAAACTTTTTAAAAAATAGGGTGGATCTTGGGCTGGGTCATAGATCAGAACTTAGCAATTGCCAATTATGGGTTCCACACTTCGGCACTAAAAACGAGTATTGCTTGTTTCTTAAAGGAAGGGTTCTGTTTATTCTCAAATACTACATTAACAAAACAACCTGACACTTAAATATATTTTACTTATTTTCTGTAAAAAAAATAGCTTCAGGGAAAGGTAAATAGGAAAATTAGTAGACTCTTCCACATTATCATCCTTATTGCAATTGTTTTGATGGCTGATTGTTGATATGTGCCTGCTTGGTATGATCAACAATTTGTTAATTGTGATTCTATTGTAAATTCATAAGAACAGTTAAGATAATATAAAAGTTAAGATAAAATAAGGACTGCCACATCAGGATGCTATAACCCCATAAAAGCATTATTAAAAACAAATTATTTTGGAGGCTGGAGAAACAGCTCACATGTTAAGGGAGCCTGCAGCTCTTGCAAAGGGCTCAGGGTCATGTCTCAGCACCCACATAGCAGCTCACAACTGTCTAACTCCAATCCTAGGGTCCCTGATGTCCTCCTTTCAGTCTCCATGGACACTACATACATGTGGTGCACAGACCTATGTGCAGGCAAAACACACATACACATAAAATAGAAATAAATATTTTTAAAAAGTATACTGTCATATCTCTTTATAGATAGCTCTGATAAGTTGAGGTATATCACAGAAACTGCTCATTAGATCAGTGCATAATTGTACTTTGTGATAATTCTGTTTGCTCAGTCATCTGCCAAGAACAGATTTGAAAAAGAAACCTGAAATATTGTGCTGGTGCTTACAGGTATGAGCTCCTTTTCCAAAAGCACCGGATATCCCGAACCACAACCTTAAACTATGAATTGGAGCATCCCGGTATTTGCTTAAAAGCAAATTCATCTGATTGGCCCACCAGGCCCTGGTGCATGGCGAACAAGCCCGTCCTCAGGCTGAGAGGCTCACCCTTCCCTCAGAGCCACCAATCTGCACCCTCGAGTTTGCTGCTCCTCAGCATCTCAGTGTATCTGTGATGGGAGCCAAAAATTACCGTCAGTGAACCTTCGAGAAAACGCCTCACATCAAAGGCATGAAAACTTCCAGTTTGTCATCTGTCACGACACCCAAATGTGTGCTCTGTTGCCCTTGCTGAGTCATGGCTGAGGTTGTTCTCAGTGTTAGCACCGCTGAGCACCGAAGGCGAAGAAAGGAAAGGCTGGAGGGGGCAGTGCAGGAGCAGGAGGATTTCTCCAAGGGCCATTTCCAGAACTGCCATGTTTGAGGTCATCTTTAAACTACAAGGAGCTGGTGTGGGGCACATGCCTGTAATCTAGTACTGGGATGTAGAACAAGATCAATCAGGAGTTCAAGGCCAGAACTACAGTGAGACTCTAACTTGGGGGAAAAGAAATGTAGTGAGTTGTGTGAAAACAGTTGACCTGAGAAGCAATGAACCTTTCCTGGAGAGCCGTCCACGTGCAGTCAGCCAGCAGTAGACAAATACTGCCCTTTTCCGGTGCCTTTAAAAAGGACACCTGGAAAGCGGTTTCCTGACACGTTATCCCAAGTAGTCAGCCCCAAACACATGTACATACAGGCAACATTGAATGGACTCAGTAGGGGTCACGCATGTGCGCACACATACACACACACACACACACACACTGAACAAGAGATCATAATTTGAGATGGAGTAGGTGTCATGGTAAGAGCTGAAGGAGAAAGGGAGGAGAGAAATGGTGTAAATGATGTAGTTATGTTTTAAATTCTCAAAACCAAAAAACAAAATAAAGTAAAATATACCTGGCTATCAGGACTCATACTCACAGATAATGAACTCCCTCTTCCCTTTTTGTGAACTCTCTCAGTTGCGTGTGAATTTCTGAACAACTTG
Source organism: Pachyuromys duprasi (assembly GCA_028658305.1). Lineage (NCBI taxonomy): Eukaryota > Metazoa > Chordata > Mammalia > Rodentia > Muridae > Pachyuromys > Pachyuromys duprasi. Next base: position 5,494,134 of record CM053752.1, on the reverse strand, counting down.
AGATAGGGCCTGCATTTATTAGAGCAGGTGCATATAAGCATAGTTTGGGGGGAAATAACCCCCATAAAGACATTATATGAATTCTTATTCATGTGTGTACTTACACTTAACAGTCTAGAGCTTTGGCCTTATTTATTCAAACTGAAAATGAGGCCCTAATATCATTTTAATAGGAAGTGTTCCTCTGAAATACAAGTATGCCAAGGCCGGGGAAGAGTAGAATGGCTTGAAGCAAGACTTAGAATTCAGAGCTTGAGTGCAGCCTTTATTTTGTCAGGAAGGCCATTCATCACCCCCAGCAGGGCTCTGGGAAGTCACCAGGTTCCATCAGATAGTGATGTTGGGTCAGTCATTGTTGCGGGTATGTTAAGCTCTATGCGGTCAGGAGACCCTGCCTCGCCCAAGTGCTCTGTAAAACGTGTTTCTGCTTAAACGGGAGACAGAAGAGGCACCGCACACCACTCGGCCCAAATCCTGATGATCACTGGACTCAAGCAAGCTGAGGGCTTCTGAGGCTGGAGAGTTACCTCCTCTTACAGATGGATGAGCCACGGCCTCATGGTGGTGAGGCACAGACGCTGCTCTTGTGTTCCCCATTTGCAGCCTTTCCTGTTTTGCCAGTTCCCCCTGACTGGAATTGCTGGCACAGTTGCTTGCCATTACAAATAATCCGGTTGTTAATGAATTTGGTGTCCATATCCATAGATCTGGTTGAACTTCCATTGCTGTGTCTATATAGTAAATGCAATAAGTAAATACAATAAGCCTGGTTCTTCGACGGATACACACAATTGTGATTTTTATAGGCCAGAGTAAGTTGGTCTCCATATTCACCAGTAGGATAGGACATCCAATTCCCTCCCTCTGCTCCTTTCCACCTCCTGCTCCTCCTTTTCTTCCTTCTTCCTCCTCCTCATTCTTCTTACCAGGCTTATCTTTTCCTATCCATTTTTTCTCCTACTAAAAGTATCTTTCATCTATTTATTCACTCTCTTTACTTTGTACAACATGCCGCTGATCATTCCTCTTGTCAATTTTTCTATTGATTTGCTTACTTTTAACTGATCTGAGCGAGATCCTTGTAAATTAAAAAAAATGAGGTTTTCATCTGTCGAAGGTTTATGATGGTTGAAATCAATTATTTTCTTCCCTTCATCTCAACAGATGGAATTCTTAAGGCCTTTTGTACAAAGAACTTCAGCCTGATTCTATTTTTAAAATGAGATGAGGAAAATAGTAAGAGCCAGGCTATCCCCTACTTGAGAAGGCAAGTGAAGAGAAAGAAAGCAACATGATGTACCCAAGCGAAATGTTAGTGAGCACAGTTGGAGAAAAAAAACAAATATTCATGCCTTTATGCTTTGCGTGGACAAGTACATGAGAACTCAAAAAACTCTTTCATTTAACGCTTTAACATCGTTCAAAAATTCTGAGTCTTCCAAATTTGAAGGGATACCACTGACAAAGTTTTAGTTCACTTTGAACATCTCACCTCACTGTGAACCAACAGCAATGGGGTCTTTCAGCTTAAAGGATACCGGCATAGTCAAGGAAGTGGTGACTACTGAGAAGCATGCTACAGAAAGGCTATTGTGATTAGAGCTGCTGGATTCCTCTTGGGGCTTCTGCATTACTCTTGGAGCTACTAAATTATGCTTAGGGCTATTGGATTCCTCTCGGGGCTGCTGGAATACTAGATGTGTCTATGACGATTTTTTTTTAAACAGGTAACCTTGAATGACTCCTTCAGATTATCTGTAACTCAACTTTCATCAATAAAATGAAAATATGATGCCTTTCTGCCCCTTAAATGGATTGTTTTGCTCATTAACAGAACTCACTGTAAGGCAATTTGCCGACTGTAGAGCCCTTCCACTTAGCTTAGTAGCTGAGAACCAAGATGTCCGTGGCTCTCAGTCAGTGATGTCTCAGTGTCTCTCTGGTCTCCACCTTGTGCAGATATTTTAGTGATCATAACAAAATTGAATGGAAAAACTTCCATGAGATGCATACAATAATAGCTTTGATCTCACTTTATTTCTTGACTAAATAATTAATAGCCCATTTTGATTCAATATGCCCATTTGTCTTTTATGGTTGCATTCAGTGTATATCTTCAGGTAAAACAATGGACAAAATTAGAATCATCCAGAAACCCAAAGCAATCCTTAACACAAATGATATGTGTTATGGGAAATAAAATATGAAAGTATTGTAAAGTAAATCTTTGCGTTGAGAAGATGGCTGAGTGGGTAAGAGGGCTGTAAGGGCAGGGTCCCTGAATGCAAACACCCATGGTCCACAGAAAAGCCAGGCATGGCGCAGGTACCTGTAACCCCAGCATTGTGGAGGGGTGCAAAGACAGAGGGATACCTGGAGCTTACCGGCCAACCAGAAGTAAGCTTCAGCATCAGCGAGAGATCCTGCCTCAAAATAAGGTAGGGAGTAATGGAGGGCTCCTCTGGTCTCTGCACACACACGCACACACACACATACACACAGAGCTGCCTTTAAAAAAATTGAGATCTAGAAGGTCCATTTCCTTACAGGAGAGTTTGTAGTGTGTTCCTAAACAGGAAGAGCTCCCACCCCTCCTGGTTTTGTCCATCCCCAACAGAAGGAACAGTTTTAAGGCTTACAGTCTATAAAGGCTGTGGAATCTCCAAACCCAGTATCTCCAGAGAGGTTTACATTGACTCTGGAAAGCTCTGAAGCACTTTAGAGGGTTAAAACTTGATTTAAAGACATTTGACCTTGACACTGAAGAGGACATTATGATTTAAGTGCAGATGGTCCCTTTTGGTGGAATTGCCTATGAGGTTATTTCAGTGATTTAGGAAAATGGCCTCATTCTGGAGCTTGACATAATGTAGAAGTTCAAGGCTCTACAATATGCCTGGTAAAAGAGCAAGAGACAGATAAACGGACTTCAGTCAAACAGAAAGACACTCGGGGCTCCGGGATCCCGGTAGGCTGTTTCCTCAGGAGATCTTGCTCTCTAACATCTCTTTGTCCTTCGGATCGTGTCTGCTTCTATTGGCTATTACCGTTCACGTTCATCTCCCTGTAGACTCTAATCTTTGGAGACCAAGTAGAATTTGGACATGTGTAGACAGGAAATCTGACTTTGGCCCTGCCATGTGCTGAACTTTTGACTTCCTAACAACTCCTGCCCCCCAGTGTTAGATCAATTACTACTTTCTCAGAGCACTTGGTGTTCCGAGATTTGAAGACTGCTCTAGGCGGCATCAGGCACAGAATGTTAAGAAGAGCATCTAAACTCGTATGCTGGTTCCTTGCGCACAGTGCTTTGAGCAGATTTAGTGAGAGAGTGATCGAAAAGTGTATCTAGTGAAAAAGAAAGAAAGAAAAAGAAATACTCAATTTGTGACTATTTTCTGCAGAACAGTCTCCCCAGATTTAAAGACCACCTTGTGTTTGCTGGTGCATACTAACTAGGGATTTTGCCATTGACTGGTCCAGGGTTTTAATAATGGATTGGTGCTTTCTGAAAAGCAATATTGCTTCACTTCTCCACTCATCATGAAAGACTCTAGTATCTTTCAGCATTGTTAAATATAATTCAACAAAGCGTAGATACTGAAACAAATCCAAAATACATTTTAAAGAAGTGCAGGAACTTAAAATCTGTGTGGTTTTGGAAGCCTGAGGATTCTTGACCTTTATTTTTTTTTTTAAGCTCTTATGCCCCTGGCACCTGAGGTTGCCAAGAAATGTATATCAAAGTGTCAGGGACAGAAAAATATGTTGTCACATTCACCCTTGCTTTATGCATTAATATCTGTACATAAGCCCACTGTCTTGATTCAGTCGGTGATATGACATGGCACACCATCTCCATGTTGACCCACATAGAGAAAACGAACACAGTTGAAATACTTAGCTTTGCTTTACAGCCAAGCTTTCCTTATCTCAGAAGGAAATAAGGGACAGACCAGATTTTTCTCCAGCCCTGCTGGGTGTGTTAAAACAGAAAGGGGAAATCTATAAAATGCAGAAACAGGGCAGCCCATCGAGGGAGTAAGCCTCCCTCCTTTTCAGTGCTGTTGGTTGGTTTGCCCCTAGATATTCTGGGCAAAAACCAAAACAGAATCTTTGGTAAAGTGTGTGTTTCCTGAAGTGGCCTCAAGCTGAGGTTGTTTACTGAGATGTCCCTTGTACTTTCAGATGACAGAACATATGTCTCTCAGACACTATGCACATTCACAGTGGTGCGTAGAGAAGATGGATTGTGTCAGTAGTGGCTGGTCACTCGGGCTCTAACGGCAGCAGACTGAGTCCCGCTGTACTCTTTAGCAGATGCAGAGCCTAGCTCTGTGATCTTCAGTCTTCCCAAGGCTGCGACCCTTTGCTGCAGTTCCTAGCTCTGTGATCTTCAGTCTTCCCAAGGCTGCGACCCTTTGCTACAGTTCCTCATTATCTTTGTTGCTGCTTCCTAACTGTAATTTTGCTGCTGTTACGAATCATAATGTAAATATCTGATATGCAAATGATCTTAGGTGAAAGGGGTTATGACCCACAGGGGGGTGAGAGTGTTGCTTAATTTCCTCTCCAATGAGTGTCTATTTAAGATACAGAAAACAAGACAATAAAATAGGAAGTTTCCACACTTACCATCTTACAACTTCCAAAAATTTGTAGGCCAAGCATGGTAACACACACCTTTAATCCCAGCTCTCAGAAGGCAGAAGCAGACAGATCTCTGTGAAGTTTGGGGCCATTCTTGACAACATTGAGATCTAGGCTGACCAGAATTATATAGTGAGACCCCTTGTTTTAAAAAAAAGAGTACAATAATAATTATAAACATATTCATTTTTTAGAATCTAGATAGCTGAAGCCAATATTAGCAGAATTGAAGGAAAAGATAGATAACATTTATAGTAATTGTTGGGTCTTTAATAACCCCTTGGAACAATTGTAGGTCCCATATATAGAAAATTAATATGGAAACTGTAAGCCAAGACTAGTAGTGCAAGCCTGTAATCCCCAATACACAGGAGGTTGAGGCGGGAGGGTCACAGATCATGGCTCACATGGACTGTGTGGACTTAATAGTGAGACACTATCTTGAATGGAAAAAAAAGCAAAAGATTTGTAGATAAGATGGTAGCTGTTCCAAAAGAATCAGTATGAAAACAATAAACTCTATTCCTATGTGAGAAGGAGCTGAAGAGGAAGGAAATAAGTTAATTGAGGTCTCCACAGAGAAGACGCCAAAATAACTAATGCTGACATTGCCCTGTAATGCCAGCACATGGGAGGTAAAGCCTGAGGAGTCAGGAGTCTGTGATTTGAACTTGAGGCCACATGAGATCTGAGAAAGAGGAAGGGGAGGAGGAGGAAGAGCCAACATTGCCAGGACACCCAGCTGCACCAGGACGAGGGTCTGCAGGGTTGTCAGAGCGGTACAGTCCCTACCTGGACATGAGTTCTTCAGGAAGAACGAGGTAGAGAAAGACTGATCCAGCTGCAGAGATGCAGCCTGGCATCTGTAAATGCCATAGATGGGGGGACCCAGGTAGATGTGTGACCAGGCTGCTGGAAAGCTGAGATGAAGGAGCCATGCCTGTCATTACCAAATGAAACTGGCTTATATCCATCTGTTTGTCAATCTAGATATCTAATTTGAGACAGGGTCTCATTATGTAGCCCTGGCTGTCCTGGAACTTACTGTGTAGACTAGACTGTCCTTGAACTCACAGAGATCTGCCTACCTCTGCCTCCTGAGTTCTAGGATTAAAGACATGTGCTACCACACACAGCTTGCTGCTGTTCCTGGTACAGTCTCCCTACTGGGAGAGTTCAGAAGAGAACACTCAACACATAAAGGAAAACACAAGCAGGCAGGAGGCTCATCCTCTCAGAGTCTTAGTCAACCCATGTAGGAATGAACATCCTTCAAAGATCAGAGACAAAAGTGTAGCTGACAGGCAACAAGATCAGACTGTGCGCAGAAAATGAAATTCCCACTCAGAAACCCCTCGGTTGAGGCCAGAAGAGGGCATCAGATCTCCTGTAACTGGAGGCGCATGCATTTGTGAGCCACTGTGTGGGTGCTGAGAATTGAGCCCGGATACTCTGGAAGAGCGGCCAGTGCTCTTAATCATTGAGACATCTCTCCAGCCCCTTGTAAAGCTTTTTAAAAGGCCTGGTGGTGGTGGCACACGCCTTTAATCCCAGCACTCCAGAGGCAGAGGCAGATGAACCTCTGAGTTCGAGTCCAGGCTCGTCAACAGATCGAGTTCCAGGACGGCCGGGGCTGCACAGAAAGGGAGAAAAAAAAAGTATATATATACATATATATGTAAATATATGTACACACACATATATACATATGCACACACACATATATATATACACACATACATCCTAAAGCACAGACAACAAAGCAAAAATAAACAGTTGAAACTGTATCAAACTGATATCTTCTGTATATCAAAAGAAACAACACAATGAGAAGGCAATCTGGGGCATGAGAAAATACTGGCAAAGTACATATATGATAAAGGAGCTAATATCCAAACATTCATGAAACTCATGTAACTCAACAGGCTTCTGTGTAGGAGCCATGTTGGAGCTCCCAAACCCACTACCATGTTCAGTGATCCCAGGACTCGCTGAATACAGAAAACCTGAAACACCCAGTTATGGCTTATTACAGTGATGGGAGTCAGAGTCAAATCGGCTGAGGCAAAAGTGCACAGGGCAGAGTCTAAGAGAATCCAGGCACGAGGTTCTAGCTGTCCACCAGGGAGGGTTAGTTATGTAAGCAAGTGCTAATCCTCCAGCAGCAGATGTGAGAACACAGGAAAAGTACTATCGTCAGCTAGGGTGCTTTGATGTCTAGAGCCATTACTGAAGGTCAGCCGGGAAGAGCCGCTACCACTGGCTGGCTGGCCTAACTGCTCACGCTCTAGGCCTCTTTAGAGCAAAATGTATATAGCCTGACTCCGGGTGTCAGTGAATCACGTTGTTAGCTACTTTAATCTGCTGCACCCTGAAGTGTCAGTACATTCGGAGGTTGTCTCCTGGGATCCATGCAAGTGCCAGAACTTTCTTTGGAATGTGCAAGTTTTAAGCACCCAAGCGTGGTAACTAATGCCTTACTGTACAAGCAAGCATAGTCTGTGGGCATCCTCAAGAGCTCTGGAGGCATCTGAGCCCAAGAACTAATTCGAGGTTTGGCTCATTGGTTCCTGTGTCCCCCCTTTGAGACCTGGTACCTTTTCAGTCACTGCGCTGTTGACAGAGCCTTCTATCCTGCTTGTGTTCCTGGGGGTCTAGGGACGGGTCCTCTCTCTACGCTGAGCCTTGAGGTTTTGTTTGGAGGTTCGAACCAGAGAGCATGTCTATTCTTAAACCTTTCACCCGAGACTGATGCTTCTCTGTTTGGAGAATGTTGTCCTCTGACCCCGTGCACACAGCTTCAGGAGGGACACAGGACAAACACTGAGGAGAGGGTGCCCTGTCTAGCCAGCCAGGTCAGCTAAGTCAACAACGGCCACCAGAGGGATGACGGATGTCACAGCCAGATACCCCTTTCAGTCCGTGTCTTTAGTTTGGACGTGTTAGTATTCACTCGTATTGCAGAGAGTATTACAGTCTGTCCACTCTGAGAGCTCGCCACAGACTAAAACGGCAGAGAGCCTTGTCACCATTAATCCTCACCGAAGTGTTTTATTGCTGCTGCTGTTGAAATTGTCATTTTAAGTGCAAGGAAATGAAGGCGGTAGGATTCCAGCAACAGACAGGCACACAATAGCTGGAACCAAACCTAGATTCATTTATCGCAATGTAACAAGATGTTCCAAGCAAGGTAGGATGGCCACATGCTGTCTAGATGAGCATCCTGGCATTAAGAACTAAAATACAGTTCTCTGTCCTTCCCTATTGAATGTCTTAGTCTCTTACGTATGGTGACAGTAACAAAACACCACAAACACTGTGGCTTACATATGAACGATAGAAATTGGTTTGTCACAGTTCCAGAAGCTGGAAGTTCCAGGGCACAGGCACCGGCCAGCCCTCCCTGGCTGCTTCCCAGGCAAGGTGGGCCTTCCTGCTGTGTACTCTGAAGGTTGAAATGACAGAGATGCTGATCCCATTCAGGAGGAGCGTGACCTTGTGACTTAACCCCAGATAGCCACTTGATGTTATCATCTTAGAGGGCAGCACCTCAACTGTGAAATCTGCGGTGCGTTAAGGGGGCACATCCATTCTGATCAAGGCGCTGAGGATGGCAGCTTTTCCTGTGGTTAAAAAATGGCCACAGCGCATTCAGGAATTGTATCTTCACATTCTCCTATACAGAGAACAAAGACATAAAAAAAAGAGGTTTTATTTTTCTTTCTTCTGTTGTGTGTTTTGGTTTTTTGTTTTGTTTTGTTTTGTTTTGTCTTAAAGCAAGGACACCTTTCCCAGAAGCCTTCTCTAGGAGTTTCTGTCCTGTCCTGTTGACCGGAACTGTTCTTGTCAACATATTCACTAGGAAGGAACGTTCACCATTGGGCAGTGCAAGCATGGATCAACACCAGAAATGGCGGTGGGATGGGGTTCCTAAAGGTCTGTGGTTTCTTAGAAAACCTTGAAATAGGTATTTAAAACAATGTGCAATTCTTCAAAAGAGATTAAGTGGGAGCCAGGATGCCAACTGCTGCGCATCCGTGGGAATTCACCACTGTTCTGGGAAACCTCCAGTCTTCAGGGCTGTTGATGCCTGGGCACGCTGGAGTAGATGCCTCACGGGACATATAAACAAAGGCCTGAAGAGCGGTGTTTGGTGTTCACAGAAGTTCCATTCCTCCACGTTTTGTCTAGAGAGTCTTCACAAACGAAAGCCGTGTTCTGGGACAGAAGCTTACCTTGTGCTTCCCCAATGCATCCGTCCTGGGTGCAGCTATGTCTGTTCCTTGGTACAGATTTTGATTCTCCTAAATAGAGTCCCTTTAATCTCAAACAGACCTCTGCACAGGAACTGCAGCTGTTTTCAACACATGTCACTCTTAAGTCTGTCTTGCATCCTATGGGACCTTACAAAGGACCACCTTCTCTGTACCCTCCCCATCCCTGCCCGGGTCCATTTCCTCCTCCCCTGTGTCATTCTGTGGGGCTGAATGCCCAGGCCTGTCACCAGCCAACTCAGTGGGAGGTTCCATTAATCTAAAAAAACCCTTTGGCTATTCTCGGTCTTTGCAATTTGCAGAAATAAGTCTACCGCACCCTGGCAGCAGCAACTTTCTACCTATTATCTCTCCATTGAGGCATCATTCAGTTGCTCTCAAGCTTTTGCCTTTTGCATCTTCCATCTCTAACCTGCAGCCAGTGTATTTCACATGTGTAAGTGCTTCCCTCCTGCCCTGTGCTCCCTCCTCGTATTTAAATGCTGGCTGAGCCCTGCCATCCTCACATACCCCACCTCACTGGAAGAGCTTTCTCTTCCCCTCTTTTTTTCTTCTTTCTCTTTGTCAAAATCTATCAAGAACCAGCACTTTCTGCTGTTATTATTTCCGTCATCTGCCTTTCCCGTTAAGTGACTTGGAGTAACTACCCTTTTAGATTGGCTTACACGACAACACATGGCCTATTTGCGTGGTCCAAGGATGCTTTGAATTGTTTTTCAAGTAGATGCTTTGAAAGCTGACGCTGGAGCCTGCTGACGCGGAAACCCCCTCAGGAGGGCGAGGATGGGATCATTATCTTAGTCGCTCACAGTGGGCGTGGGGTTACACTGCAACAGACGAGCCTGCTTCTTCACAGTGTAGCTTTCTCTCTGATTACAAAAAATCGTATTCATCATAGAGGATTTAGGAGGAATAAGACACATGCTTTATACATAAGGGCTTGCAGCCATCAGAAAAGGTGTGGGCGAGTATGTTGAAGGCAAACACTCTAACGAATAGACTGAGTCACACTCTGTACGGGCCGTCACTGTCGTGTGGAAGCAGGACAGCACAGGTTGTCAGTCCACACGCTGCAGTTTGTTATGGGCCAGCACTTCCAGTTGACATCTGAAACACCTAAGACATTTCTTGAAGAAATACGAAGCAGGTTAGTTCAGTATTAATCACAAGATAATAACAAACAAATCAACATTAAAGGATTTCTCAAAAAGCAAAGTTGTAAAAAAATAAAGACCAGGGAATCGTCCTAATGGAGGGGTCTAAGATGTGACATTATGTGCAATATGAGACCCTGGACTGAACCAGAGAGAAGACAGTCCCTGAACTATGAAATATGAATGTCGTCACCTACTGGCTAGTAGTATTATGTTAATGTCACTTTCTAAAGTAAAAGCCGCCTGCCAATGAGTATACAGGTGTGAAGCTTAGTGTGCCATTGTAAAAAGCAAAAGGAAGACTGTTTTGAACCTAGAGTCTGCGAAATTCAAGTTAGCTGAATTACACACTTTAAAATTATGCCAAGTGTTCCAATCGGTTTGAATTCCAAACGAATCAAGTTCCATTCACATGACGTCTGGTAACTTTGTTGGTCTTTGACATATAAAGAGAAGGAAGTATGAGCTGTTGGGTAATAGCCAAAAAAAAAAAATGAGAGGGTCTCTGTGCAGAAATGGGAGGGGGGAGGGGAAGGATCTTCATAACTAAAAATCTTGAACTTTTGGAATGCCTTTAGGGAAAGAGTTTCCCAATTTTATTCAAACATCTAATTTTATTCTCACCTCTGAATTTAAAAAATGCCTTATATTTATTTCACTGAACATAGGGAACAGAACTGGTCCTTGTTCCTTTTCCCTCATCTCCTTCTCTGGAATCGAGCTTTCCATTCAAGCTATGCCCAAGAGAGGAGGAAGCACTCCTCGCTGCAGGTTGGAGTGGGCCGGTGTGTGCTGTGTTCTCCTGTGTTTGTTTCCATGTGTGCCGCTGTGGCGGAGTGGGAACCACAACCGCTTTAACGCATGAGCTCATGTGCATTTAACACAAGACCTTGTGGTTGGCGGACGATTCTCTAAACTTTCTCACATTCCTGCGGGTCTTGTAACCAAAGTGCTCACAGTGCCTTGTTCCAAACCCTCTAACTGGGACTTTTGCTTTCTCCCAGCATCTGTGCGCCAGCCAGACACCCTGTTAGCCTGACATCAACGTGAAGCCTACGTTCTGGACAGGTGCTGGCAGCCCTTTCCAGACCATGACTGTCAGTTTTGGGTACAGGCTTTTAGGACCTGTGGGCTGTCCCCAAAGTGCTTACAAGCACCACAGAAAACTCAGTTGAGATAGGCTTAGGGAATTGGGGTTTGTTTTGTTTAGTTTTAAGCTATTTCTCAAAAAGGTCAGTGTCTCCTTTGATGGGAACGAGACTGACCTGCATCTCAGCCACCACAGAGAAGTGCTTTTAGAGACCTGTTGGCTGGCATCGTATTTCTGATTTATGGATTTGATATTTCAGTGCTCTTATAGACTGGGTCTGTGGGCAAGTGCCTCCTACCTTGCTTTATAATCAGATTCTGCAGTCTGTGTGATTAAATGTGTCTGTGGATGTGTGTGTGTGTGTGTGTGTGTGTGTGTGTGTGTGCATGTCTTGTTTCCAAGCAAGTGATACCAGCAACTCTGAGGTCAGCACACCCTCTAATCCCTCAATATCTTACTCCTTCCTCTTCACACTGTAAGACCGCTGTGATCGGCATGTTTCTACAAGCCTGAAAAATTACATTCATTACATTCTTTCTGTTGTAGAAAAAACTTTGAAAATCTTAAGTGATTTTGTTTTCTTTGTTTAGCCTTGTTCTAAAAGGAACCCACGTAGCAAGGAGTAGTGGTGGTGATGTGGAATGGTGACATCGGGTGATGCGGATGGCACAGTCGGGCCTCAGTAGATGAATGATTCTGACCCCCTGGCTCTCAACAGGTGTGCAACCAGAAAGATGAGCTGGGGACCTGCCATGAGCCTTATCTTTTCTGTCAAGAGATTTATTGACCAGGACTAGAATTTTGGCGTTTTCTTTGGCTGCCTGCAGTGCTCTGAGCGGTGGAAGGAAGTACTCCAGGTCCTGTGATCGGCGAGTCCCTCCTCTGTAGGATTCCCCACCGTTTTAGGATTGATGAAGATGATGGTGGAAAAGCAAGTGTTGCAGGGCACATCCTAGTTTCAGAGATATTAGGAGACGGCCCTGTGTCTTAGAACTGATGGCAAATGATGTGTGCATTAGTTGCTTTTCTATGTCTGTGGTAGAGTAACGACTGAGGCCACTTATGGACAAGATTTTGTGTGGGCTTATGATTGCAAAGAGCCCATGGCGACGGGAACAGCACAACAGCACGCAGTGCACATGGAGCGGCAGCTGGCAGCTCACAGCCACAAGCGAGCTGGAAGTGGCAGGAGTCTAAACTCTCGATGCTTGTCCCTGCGACAAACTTCCTCCAGCAAAGCCACCTCTCCCCCCAAACTGCCCCCAACTGGACACAGAGTGTTCAAATGCCTGAGACTATGGGGACATTTCTCATTCAAACCGCCCCAACTTGTAAATTTGGGGACAGATTTTATTTCTTTCTTTTTTTTTTGGCCTGAACCATTCTGAGGCTTTATGATCTTAGTTATCTTCTGGGTCGGTGACCATGGGTAAACAATGGCAGTTGCTATCAGCTGTTGAGCACATGAGGGGTGCCTGGCACCTTCACCTTCCTTACCTCCCTCTTGTCAGGTAGGCTGTGAGAAGTCGGTACAAGTCCCGCTTTACGCAGCTGAGCAAGCCCTTGAGGCGTGAACCCCCCGTGAACCCCGCTGCATCTCCCTTCAGAGCTACTCCAGCAGTCGCTTCCTTTGAGGGAGTGGCCTGAGCTGAGCGTGGGTTCGAGGGTGGTACTACGTGTAAATATTTGTGGACCGTTTTAGGAAACAGGTTCCCACCCATCACGCAGCTGTCACACAGCGGTCAGTAATTGTGAGACTGCTGGTCTCTTCTGGCTAGCGTCAAGAAGGGGGGCGGTGAGTGGGTGGCCCCCCTCTCCGCAGAAGCCATCGCAGACGCAGTGGGGCTAACGCTTTGTGCAGAGTCATCGATCCCCCACTCCTGCCCTCGTCAGCCTTTACCCTTCTGAGGGAAGAAGCACTTTGGTTTTTCTTTTCAGTCTTCAGCATGGCTAAGAACAGGATTTTAACTGATGGCAGAAATATACAGCCCCGAGGTAATGCTTTCTCACTGTTTATTGCTGTGCCCGAGGAAGGGGCCTTGATGCAAGGCTGCTGCCGGGTTACCATGGCAGTAATCAGTCAAACTGGGATGGGAGGCTTACAGCCTGCTTAACCCTTTCTCTCCCCACACAGTGGCGAAGAGATGGGAAGGTTTTCGTTTGCTGGGTAAGGCGGGTGTCTTTTTGATGAAGGCCCAACTTTGCTCCAGGCCCTGTGTGTCCTTCAGCCTCCAACCATGCTGATGTGCACTTTGGTCTTGGTTCTCTGGGCACAGGCACACAGAGCTGCTTATGCCTTGTGGGCACCCTTTATCTTCTATCCATATTCCAGTCTGTGGAGACTCCATCCTCACCAGGAAGCCTTCCAACCACCTTTCCTACACAGAGCCGGTCACGTGTGTGCTGAACACAGCACCCTGTGTTCACCTCTGTCTCGGCAAATGTCACATTGTGTATAGTTGTCTGAGGCATTCCTGGTGAAGGACAGAAAGGGCTGAGGTTCGTGGGTTTTCTGTTTTGCTATGTTTCAGGTGAAGTACGGAGTTAGACAAGTCCCTGTTAGGCACCTGTTAGTTTCAGCTTCCTCTGTGTAACATGATGCCACCTACTTCGCATTGGTTGTGAGATTAAAGGTGAAGCTCACACTAAAATGCACCCCAGGGTGTGCCCAGCAAACACTACAGAAAACTTACCTCCTCTCCTTGTGTTTTATTTTTGGATACTCAGGTCCTGACACCAGGCATTCTGAGGATGAGGACTTTCCCTGAATATCTAACACACTATGGATGAGAAGTGGGTTTCTATAGACAAATGACTTTGCCAGTAGTTAACTGTTGCTTATCCTTAACACATACACAGGGAAAAAAAAAGTCTTTCTTGGTTTTCATTATAAAATTAATTCATATTCTTTGATTAAAAATTTCACACATTATAAAAAGGAAAACCACTTCTGATGTCATTAGAAGGTTCCCTCTCATCCATTTATCTCATATAGAGAAAGTCTAATTTAACTCTTCATTTTTTTTTATTGTAACACAGCATACCCTAGCGTAAGATTGGCCACGTTAACCATTTGGAGTTTTGCATCCCAGTGTACAACTATCCCCTCCGCCACCTACCCCCACCACTCTTTTCGTGAGTGGGATCCTGGGATGCCTACCTTTTAGTGGTGGGCTTTTTTTTATGTAGCGCAGTATCCTCACACATATAATAGAGTATACCACCCTATTCTTCCCTTAAAAGCTCAACAGTTTTAGCCTGGCACGGTGGTACATGCCTAAGGCAGGAGGATCTCTCTTCTCTGAGATCGAAGCCAGCCTGGTCTACAAAGCAAGTCCAATCCTGTGTCAAAAAAACAAAAAGTGATGAACAGTTTTGCACAATATCTGTACCGCATTCTGTCTGTCCGTGAATGCTTGCGTTTCCCCCCTGTTTCAGCTGTTGGGAAGAACACTGCTATGAACCTGGTGTACAGACAGGTTTTGGTGCCCTGATTTAAATTCCTTGAGTATCCGCCCGAAAGTAGAATTGCTGGATGACACAGTAACTGATTGACTTTCCCCCAGTTACTGTTTTCCAAGGCAGCTGTAGCTGTCTTCTGTTCTGAGCACATGGGAATGAAGCTCTCGTCATTCTGCGTGGTCTTGCTCATGCTCACTCTGTTTCGTTCTGTTTTGTTGCTGGTTCTGGAGCTTAAACCAGGTCTCTGTGAGTGTTAAACGCACTCTAGCCTCAAGAGACCCCTCGGCTTTGTTCTGTTGTTTCAGCTATCATCCTGGAGGGTGCGAGCTGGTACCTGTGCCTCTCTGAGTTGCGTCTTTCTAATAATTAGTGATGTTGAACATCTTTTCATGTGCCTCTTGGCCATTTGTGGGATGTGTGTGTGTGTGTGTGTGTGTGTGTGTGTGCAGGCACATGTGTATTGGAGGCAGAAATTTCTGTTTGTGTTGAACCCATTTTAGCTTAGAATGCTTGTTCTTGTTACTCTTATTCCTCTACACCAATGCCTTATCAAATATTTATAATTTTTCTTTTTTGAGAGTTACATTGTTGCTCTGTTAATACTATATCTTTTTAATGTTATATCTGTATTTTGCCTGTGTGCATGACTGTACATCCCATGCCTGCCTGCTCCTTGCAGAGGCCAGAAGAGGGTGTTGGGTCTTTTGGTACTGGAATTATAGACAGTTGTGAGCTTCTGTGTGGGTGCTAGGAATTGAACCTGGGCTCTCTGCAAGTGTACCAAGTGCTGTTAAACACTGAGCTATCGCTGTGTTTCAATGCACACCATCTGCTGTATTCTATAATATCCCTACTGGTTTGTATATAGTTTTCAGTGCATAGGTCTTTAACAGCTGTGGTTAACCCTATGCTGAGAGCTCTTGGTTTCTGTTTTGGGCTGTTTTTTGAAGGCTGTTTTGATTGAGGTTGTTTTCTTGGCTTCCTTCTTACCAAATTGATTATTGTTGATTTTTGTGCTTTGATTTTTGCATTCTGCTACTGGGCTAAGTGCTTATCAGATCTAAGAGTGTTCTGGTGAAATTTTAGGGCCTTTAAATATAATATTGTATCATCTGTGATAGGAGTAGTTTGACATCTTCCATTCCTGTTTGTGTCTCTTATTTCTTTGTCTTGTCTTACTGCCCTGGCCAGGATTTCAAGCACCATATTGAATGGGAATGGTGAGAATGGATACATATCTCACTTCTGTTTTTAGGGAAAATGCTTTTAGTATCATGCTGGTGAGTAGTTTGTTGTGTATGGTTTATATTATTTTGAGATAGTATCCCTCTATTCTTAGTTTCTCTAAAATTTTTGTATTTTGCAAAGGTTTTTTTTTTTTTACTGCATCTGTTAAAATGATCATGTGAGTTTTGTCCTTGATTTTATTAGATGTGCTATTATAGGCTTACTGATTTTCATGTGTTGAACCATCATTACATTTTTAGTATAAACCCAATTTATTGAATTCTATTTTCAAGTATTTTCGTGAGATTTTGACATCTTTGTTTATCAAAGAAATTGATCTTCTGAGTTGTTGGCGGCAGCAGCATCAATGGGGTAGATGCACTCACGGGCAGATAGTGAGGCAGACAGGCAAAACCAGCACTGCTTCCCCATCGGACTTCTTCCTGTCTGGACTGTTGCTGGAAAGTACTACTCAGCTTGTGGGAGGGTCTTCTCCTGTTCAGTTAATCCTTCCTGGGAATGCCCTCAAATACCTGCCTTTAAAGTGTTTCCCATGCGCTGGAACCATGGGCATGTATCACCTCATGCCTGGTTTTAGTAGTTTGATTATCATTGTCCATGTGACTGAAAATACGCATTTTTAGAAACATGTTCAAATAATTTGTCTTTCATTCATTTTCAGTATTATTTTTTTCCAGTCTATGCTTATTACCATGCTTTTACTAGCTTTGGGCCATCGTACTTCTTTCATATTTTCTTAGGTTGTGTCAGTGGCAAAGAAACAGGCGCCCAGCTCCATGCTGCGCTTTCAGCAACCTGGAGGAGTTGCCCTCGATATTTAGGGATCTCAGCTCAGGCTGAAGAGGGTTTCATAGCTTTGACTCTGGGAAGTGTTTAGGGACTAACCAGTTAAGTGAAGCAGAGTTAGTGATTCTATTAAAGGTGTTTTAAATAGGGACTTAAGTATGAGAGTTTAGGAAAAGATGCCCAAAGTGAAGACATGCTTGGGAGATGGATGTGGGCTTCCTGAAATGGCTGGGTATAGGATTTTTTTTTGAATGTCATTGTTCAGCAGTCTCAGGTTTCTGGGACCCCACCGCTCCTCTAACCATTTCATTTGTCAATAGCTGGGATGCAAGTTGGCTCTGGGGATGCCTTGGATGGGATTACAATCTAATAAAACCAGAAGCCGTTAAGTTTGCATAGGGCCATAAATGGGTTTTCTGGTGAGATTCCTACAAAAGTGTAGATTTATGCCTGAGAAAGTTGAAAGGCCATGAGTGGTTGTTAATGGTACTGGTTTTGGTTGGTTGGTTGGTTGGTTTTTAATCTATGTATTTGCAGCACTCAGGAACTGAGGCAAGGTCATTTCAAATTGTTCGGCATTTTCCTAATGTGTATTAACACTAACATGGCCGTCTCTGGGTCATACACGCCTCCGTACCTTGTTCTGAAGGCAGACAGCTTTTGCCGAGCGTTAATTCTGCATCTGGGCAGTAGTGGGAGCTGGGCAGGGTGGCGTGGTCCAGAGCTTGGGTGTGTCCGCAGTGGCGGTGCCGTCATGGCGCCTGTGACAGTACTCCAGTTAGAGTTCCACGTGAGAAGGAAGTAGCTGGAAGGAAGCACACACGACACCACTCCCGTGGGCATCTGCTTTCCTCCCTTCACATTGATGTGTTTGCTACAATGCCACCAGTGACCCCTCGGAAACATGCCCTTCATGCCTTCCAAGGTACAACCCTGTGCTGCCAGCCAGCCTGACAGCTTCTCAGGCTTGGCACCATCTTAGTCTCTTGGTCCCAAGTGTCTTCCATTGCTCAGGCATCTTCCACAGCACCCACTCTGCTGTGCCCTTGCCTCCAGGTTTTCTCTTAAGGAAACATCTTTGTCCATTTATTGATTAAGCCTTACCCCCTCCCTCTGAAAGCCAGTCATGCATCATTTAGCCTCTCTGGTGATCCGGCATGGTCCTTGTGAGCAGCCTTCTCTTTGCTGTTCTCGGGGGACCTCTTTGTCCTTGCACTGAGGGGCCCTGAGTGATCAGGGGTTTCCTCTGTGTGAGCCTTTGATGTCCGCCTCTTCCCACACCGCCAGCCTCCACATTGCTTCCACCGAACATCAACTCTTCTGAACCTCCATGTTTGATTCACTGTGCTTAACAAGCAGCACCCTATGCCTAGACTTCAAAGATTTGGGGGAAGATTTTTGAAGAAAGGAGAACTATAAATATTCATAAGACATGGTAAGCACATAGCCTGAAAAGGGATAGAGATATATAAACAGTTATACAAAAGCATCCGCGGGGGAGCCAGGGAGAAGCACGGAGATAAGACTGGGTTAAAAGGAGTCAGCCTCTAAGTTCCAGCGCCGCATCTGTCCTTTCTTAAAGCCTGATCTCTTCAAGGTTCTACCCCAGGGAATTCGTGTTGTATAGAGCCCTGCTAGCTGGTTGTCATAGAAACCAAATAAACAAAATTAAGTCCTGTGCTAACCGAGATTTAAATAAGCTTGGGCTCTGAGGCTGTAAGCCTACTGGTCCAGGCAGAGGAGATCGTCTTGCTTCTGTCTTCAACTCAGCTGCAGGGGAGACTTGGCAGTGGAAGCATCCCATAATATGAAGTGTTCTGTCTGAGAGTGGGGACGATGAGGGAGGCATTACCCCGGCCGCTTTGTAGCCGAGCAGTCTAAAGGCCCTTCTTTTTGCCGTCCCTTTAAAATATATATATTCATACAGTGGCGACCTGGCCAGTTGAAACAAAATGTTCAAATGTACTAAAATGTACTTTTCAAAAGCCTGTCTGTGTACATTGACCAAATGTTTTCTGCATGCCAGGGACCAAATATTTGGTTGTGAGTCCACGAATCGCCAGCCAGGCTTCTGCTCCGTCTTTATCATGATCTGCTGGCATCTTCCAAGCACAAACGTGATTTGTAATAAGTTGTTTTTTTTTAGCTCTCGTGACCCTTCAACACATAGTCCAGACCCAATGTCACCAGAGGAGGATTGATGCAGGAGTACGTCCCATGTCCCCGCTGTGCGCTCTTCCACGCGGTGCTGCTCACAATGGCAGAGATGACACAGTTGTAGTCGGTAAAGCTTGCACAAGGGACACTTTTACCAAAATCGCCTTTTGTCTCTGCCAGCCTCGTGGAGGTGTTCCCATTTTCCCCCACACACGTCTGCAGGGAGTGTGCGTGCGCCAGGAAGACATTCCGAGGCTGATTTGACACGCAGCCGTTCAGCAGCCCCAGAGAGAACAGGGACCATCCCCTGCTTCAATACCTTCTCTGAAAGGAAAACTAAGTCCTAGGGGGGAACAGCCACATCTTATCTGTGACTTCACATCTCCAAGGCTTGATTTACATAGGCTTTTATGATTGACTTCTTGACTTTTTTATCAGTACATGAAGTTGGACAAAAGTTAATTATTTGAGTCACGCGCTCACAAAACTTGGTGAGGCAGCTGTGTGCCTGTGTTGTGTGCTGTGACTTACAGGTGTCTTAAGGGTGGAAGCGGGATAGCTTGATGGTAGAATGGATGCTTGAGGCCCCTCAAAACAGAGAAAAGAAACAAAGGGAGGGGAGGGGAGGAGACAGGAGAGGAGAGACTCTCCAGGGCTCCCACAGCACAGTGTTCAGACTGGGCCTCTAACCAATTTCAAAGCAGCAGCGGTGGTACCCATCTCTAGTCCCAGCACTCAGGAGGCAGAGGCAGGTGGGTCTCTGTGAGTTCTCGGCCAGCCTGGTCTACAGGGCTGTTACACAGACAAACCCCGCCTCAAAGGCAAAACAGAAAAACATCAGTACTGTGCTGTGGTTTCCGGGGGTTTCATCTAGAACTTGCTCCCCCTCTCGACATCCAGGCTTTTAAGCCGGCTTCCTGACAGCTCGTGATCTGCGCCGAGCAGCAGAGCTGGACTCCTGAAGGGGGCAGCAGTCTGGCTCAGAGGATGGCCCCATCCAGCACCGTCTAAGTCATTCCTGCTGCAAAATTAATGAACCAAACAAGGAACTTACCGGTCAGCTGGGTTCAAAATAAGTCTTTTGTTGGGAGGAGTAATTGTTCTGATGATCCACGGAAGAAAAGGAAATAATTGGCCCATGATCAGCACAAAACACAGCTGTCACTTCAAAGCAGAAAGAAATGGTTTATTCTGAAGCCAAATGTGAGGGACCATGGCCGAGAGATGCACTGTCCATTTACCTGGGCACTGTGTTCCAGTGCTGTAACTGTTTCCTGGAGTTTGTATCCCATGAAGCAAAGAAAGCCATAAATCAAGGTACTTTTCAGATACATGATGAAAACAGCTAGTAAGTGAAGTACAGGAAATCTCTGTTACTGGCCTGATACACTCGCCAGTGACACTTTTAGCCTGTGGGATGGTGGAAGCTAGTAGTACCTCGTAGCACAGGAATGTTGGGTCACACATAAAGGTGGCATAAATACTTATTAAGAGGCTGTTAGCCCGAGATAAGCTGGCTCTACACTTTAAAGCTTATCTACACTTTAAAAAATATGTATTTTATAAACTGCAATTTATTCACTTTGTATCCCTGCTGTGGCCCCCTCCCTCATCCCGTCCCAATCCCACCCTCCCTCCCTCATCTCCTCCCATGCCCCTCCCCCAGTCCACTGATAGGGGAGGTCTTCCTCCCCTTCCATCTGACCCTAGCCTCTCAGGTCTCATCATGGCTGGCTGCATTGTCTTCCTCTGTGGCCTGGTAAGGCTGCTCCCCCTCAGGGAAAGGTGATCAAAGAGCCAGCCACTGAGTTCACGTCAGAGACAGTCCCTGTTCCCATTACTAGGCCACCCACTTGGAGACTGAGCTGCCATGGTCTACATCTGTGCAGGGGTTCTAGGTTATCTCCATGCATGATCCTTGGTTGGAGCATCAGTCTCAGAATAAGACCCCTGTGCCCAGAAATGTTTGATCTGTTGCTCTCCTTGTGGAGCTCCTGTACACTCCAGGTCTTTCTATCTCCCCCTTTCCTAAGATTCCCTGCACTCTGCCCAAAAGTTTGAGTACGAGTCTCAGCATCTCCTTAGATACCTTGCTGGGTAAAGTCTTTCAATGGCCCTCTTATCTACACTTATAAAATGACCAAAAAAAAAAACTTTTTAAAAGATGTATTTGTTTTATGTATGAATATTTTGCTATGTGTATGTCTATGCCTGTGCATGTCTGGTGCCCTCAGAAGCCACGAGAGGGCATAGTGAGGCACCATGTGTATGCAATGAACCAAATCTGGGCCTTGTGCAAGAGCAGTGCGTACTCTGAACCACTGAACCATCTCTCCAGGACCCATCATTGAAAATTTAACCATCCGACCTTGTAGAAGATCTGAGGGAGGTGTGCATTTTTCTGGAAACTCCAGTTCACACTTTTAAGTTCATTACTGAAGCCCACAGATCAGATAGATACTGATTTTTAACGCATCTAGAAACTTTGCCATCCTTCTCATTTCTACTAGCAAACGTGGTTTACAAAATCTGACCTTTTAAAAAAATTATTTTTTGTAATGGGGAATATGACCAAATATCAAAATGTTGCTTGAGTGTACAAAAAAATATGGATATTTTCTACTTGGTACTTTCTAAGAACTTGCAGCTTAAAATAGGAAAAGAAAATATCTTTTCCTCCTACAGTTCTAAGTTGTTGGCTGAGGCCCTCAGAGCAAAAGACAGAGGAACAAAAGAAGAGCCCACATGGTTATTAATACTATTATACTGCCTCAGATGCCTTCACGAGGAAATGGTCCTGAGAACAGAGGAAATAGTTAACCTACAGTATTTTCCTGCTACGTTTGATGCGGAGGGAAGTGTCGTGGACTTAGGGCCAGGGGCAGGAGGGGACAAGCCCTGTCTTCACCTACTCTTACCATAGCCCTGCCCTCTACCCCAAGGATACTCAGCCTGTCTCCCCACCCCCAAGGCCTCCCCAGTTGTCCAATCTACCAGTGCCTGCCCAGTTCTCTAACCTACCAGTGCCTGCCCAGTTCTCTAACCTACCAGTGCCTGCCCAGTTCTCTGACCTACCAATGCCTGCCCAGTTCTCTAACCTACCAATGCCTGCCCAGTTCTCTAATCTACCAATGTCTGCCCAGTTCTCTAACCTACCAATG